>JAKSZU010000009.1:44673476-45273476 GCA_026018925.1 Tupaia tana
AAGTCCACCCTGGGTTCTTTCATAAAACTGTAAAGTAAATGAAAGTCTGTATATATGTATTGGTTTCTCAGATCAATTGATTGGATGTCAACCTCTTAATCTCACACCTCCACTCACATGTCCACTTGGTTGCTTTTTTTCTTTCTTTTCTTTTTCTTTTTTTTTCTTTTTTTTTTTTTTTTTTTGAGAGGTTTTTGCTATAGGGCGCATGCACTTGCCAGAAAGACAGAGAGAGAGAGACAGAAAGCAAGAAATCACCCCCCCCCCCTCCGGGGGGAATGGCCACACCGCAATCCCTTTATCTCCATTCTCCTCTTGGGATCTTGGGAACACGCGCACACACACCTGGCGCGAGTTTAAGCCACCGGATCTGGGACTCAAACCGTAGTTGACTACATGGGAGCCCAGCAACATAGCCATTACGCTAACTGTTGGTCCCTCCAATTGGTTGTTTTTAAATAGAAAAGATAATGTGTATAGGTAAATGTTGGGAGTAAAGAACAATGAGCAATTCTGTTCAGCTTTCAACAGGTAATGTTATCCTTTATTTTTCTTACCTAAAGGCTTCTACATGCAAAACCTTACTGATTGGAAACATTCAGTATAACAGAATAATTTCCATGCCCAGATAGATGGTCCAATGTAATATCATTTTATTTATTATCTGATTGTATAAAGTCTCCACAGTGATGACTCTGTACACAAAGGCACTTTTTCCTCTTACCCATACAAGTAATAGCTTCTTTTTATAATAAAAATACCTGATGCTGTGCCATGTGCACTAAGAGAAAAAGGTAGGCTCTTTAATGTTTATTTGTCCTAGCATTAAGTAGAAATTCTGTTCAATTACTGTTGTTGTGACATTCTTAAAATATTTCCAAATCATCACTCTCCCACAAAAAGTACTCTCTCTCTCTCATCACACACACACACACACACACACACACACACACACACATTCACCAAGTCTAGCCTCTAAAACTACCAAAATCAAACAAAAAAATACTGAAATGGAAGTTGTGTGCATAATTCTTCCCGTATTTCTTTTTCTTTTCTGGCTTTAAAACATTTGTTTTTACTTGCTAACTGAATCTGTAGACAGATTTTTTTTTTTTTTAGAGAGAGATTTTTGCTATAGGGTGAGAAATCACCCCCTAGGAGGATGGTCATGCACAATCCCTTCTCCTTTGTTATCCTCCTGGGAACCTGGGCACCCATGCACAGGTGCCTGACATTTCTTTAAGGCCAATGGGTCTGGGACTTGAACCATGGTCAATTACATGGGAGTCCACTGATGTAACCATTATGCTAACTGCTGGCAGGAACTTTTTTTGAGAGATTTTTGCCTTAGGGCATTTGCGCTTACTGGAGAGAGAACAAGAGAGACAGAGACAGAGACATTGAGAGGGAAAGTGAGAAATCACCACCAAGGGGTCAGCCATGCTGCAATCCATTCTCCTCCGTTCTCCTCCAAGGATCTTGGGCATGCAATACCTTCTCCTCCATTCTTCTCCTGGGATCTTGGGCATGCACGAACATGTGACCAGCATGATTTTTGAGCCACTAGGTCTGGGACTCGAATTGTAGTCGGTCATGTGGAAGTCCAGCAACATAACTGTTATATCATCTGCTGGCCCCTACACACAGGATTTTATCTATGTTATCTTCAGCTTAGGAATCTTAGCAAGAGTCTTGGCAAAATAAAATTTTGCTCTAGCAAACCAGTTGGAGATCCTCCAAACTTGGAATAATGACCTAAAATTAGTAGGTGGGAAGACAGAAGAGGAGATGGTCAAGTTGCCAGTTTCTTTTTGGACATATGAGTTTCAGAATCTGGCAGAATATTGTGGAGATGTCCAATAAGATGTTAGAATTTCATGTCTATCTGCATTTTGTGAGCTTTGAATTTTACACCAAAATGCAACAATGAGACTTTTAGATGTTCAAAGTATTGATCGACATAGAAAACTTTACTTAGACAACTGCCTTGGTGCAAGAGAAATAAAATGTGAAAAAAATTAATGAATGAATTTATAATTTTTGTGTTTAGGGCATTGCCCTTGGTTCAGTCTTTGGCTCTTAAAACACATATGTTTTGGAAGCATTTGGCTCTAGATAGCATATTTTTGGTTCTTAAATTGTTTTATATAACAAAATGTTGATTAAAATCTATAACATTATGACATCATGAGAAGCACTTCATTTTGCATTCTGTTTTCCAGAAACAACAATTATTATCTCTGTTCTTATGTAAACATATTCTTTGAATTCTAAATTCAGCTACCTTACTAGAAAGTTGAAATCTGAATGCCAGCCTCTTACAGGTAGAAGAATGTTTAATCATGTTTGAGAATTAAGCACACCATATGTCTAATGGCACTAATAAAGTCAATAAAATTGGATAATCTAATTGTATCTCTCCAAAAAGAAATGTTCTTAGCACTCTCTTTACAAATCTACTATTACCTAGGTAATTTAGGCAAAAAGCTTCTGCTTTTACATGAATTACCTTGGATTGTTACATGGTTGTTTTCAGCCTGAATTATCCAGACTGATATAGTATAGGACCATGAAAGAAAAGCAGGCTGCCTTCAAATATATATGGGAGTGGAATTTTATGCATTAAGTGCATGCCATTCTTCACCACTGCCTTTGATGTTTACAAAGAATATCTTTTGTGGCAAACACAGAAGACATGCTGCATAGACGCACTTAGGTATCTTTAGACGCAAATCTAAATGATAATAATGGGATACAGGTTACTCCTTAGGCTTTGAAGAAGTATACACTCCAGACCAAATATTTTAGTGAGCCTAGTTTTACTCCCATGTTGGCTACTTTCTGGAAACCAATACAGATATCTTTGCAACTGATATTATGCAACACATTTACTATAATAAAACTTGAAAATAAAACTAATTTAATAAGATTAAAAAATAGACAGGACTAACCCCATGGCCTGGTGATTAGGGAAACTAGATCCCACACGGCTGACCAAGCAGTTTGAATCCTGGCCCCAGGGGCTTTAAAAACACACTGGGCACATGAGTGTGCATACTCAAAATCACAACAGCATAGGGAAATGGAGGAGAAGAGATTGCAGCATGACTATGCTTCATTGGGAGGTGAGTGTTTTCTCCCTCTCCCCTTCTCTCTGTCTCTCTCTGGTAAGTGCACACTCCTTCCAGAAAAATTATAAAAGAAAAGATGATCAAAAGGCCCTTATTGGTCCAGTCTACACCATCTTGGTTTAGGGAATCTTTAAATGAGTCGTCAAGTACCATGAAAAGTCCCACATTGGGGTTCAGCCAAGGGTCAAGTTATGTTGCATATAATGAAAGATAAGCTATGAAAAGCTTTGGAAGGATTTGCAAGTTATATTATTTAAGTTAAAACAGGATAGTTTCATTAACGACAACATGTAAACAAAGACTTCACAAGTATTCTCCTTGGATTCTGAGCCTTCTAACCCTGGACTTGCAAGGAAAATTTGGACACTTAACCCAAGATTGATGTTCCATTTTTGGACTGAAGTTAAAAGGAAAGATGAGCAGAATTCTCCTTATTGCCTTGTCCTGGCTGCAGCAATGCCCTTTTAACTGTTACACTTGCCAGATTCAGCCTGGAAACTATACAAAATATTAAGAAATGGTCCTGTCATGTCAATTTGGCCTATGATGAATGATAGTTTGAATAAAAAAGCAGCCTTTATTTGCTATATGCTCCCACATTACTAACAATTTCATACTTGACAATCATACTTTCAGAAATGTAATTTTCTTTTTTGGGGGGTGGGGAGGTTTCTCCTATAGGGCACATGTGCTCGCCAGAAAGACAGACAAAAAGCGAGAAATCCCTCCCCCGGGGCGGGGGGATGGCCATGCCAAAATCCCTTCTCCTCCATTCTCCTCTCAGGATCTTGGGCACGCATGTACACGTGCCCGACGTGAGTTTAAGCCACTGTGTCAGGGACTTGAAACGTGGTCAACTACATGGGAGTCCAGTGACATAGCCATTATGCCAACTACTGGTCCCCAGAAATGTAATTTTCAAAAGTATACCTGTCTCCCAATAATATTATACTAGAGAATGTATGTGCAATTAACTCATGATTTAGGAATGACCTTAACAATATATATATTTCATTAATGGTACAACCTATGATCAATATTGAAAGCAGTAGTCATACATAGTCCTGGTGTATAGAAGGTTCTGATGAATAGCTACATGAAGATGACTTTTTATGACATAAAGAACGGCATTTGGAAGCCAAATTAGAGGTTGAGTCAAGCTGGAAAATATAAAACACTCCATCTGTTCAAGTGCTCATAGAGATTCTAAGTAATTATAGCAATAAATGTGAGATTATCACTAGGGTCATATGGTTTTCTAGTTAATTTGTATTTAAAATTAGTGACCATAATCATCTACATCTCTGAGACAGGCTCTTAAGTCCTGTTGAACAGAAATTTGACTACAAGTTCTCTTAAAAAAATCTTACCATCTATTTCTGATAGTTACAAGAACATCAAGGGAGAAAATCCAATAATAAGAGACACAGTTAGGACAGCCAGTAGTGTGATGGTTAAGGTAGGTGGCTCCCACATGGTTGACTGAATGATTTGAATCTGGATCTAGCAGATTGGAAAACAAGTCAAGTGCATGTATATATGTGCCCAAAATCCTGAGAGGAAAATGAAGGAGGAGGGACTGTAGCATAGTCACTCACACTGTGGGGGAGGTGGTTATTTCTCACTTTCTCGCTCTCTCTGTGATGTGCATGTACCCTATAGCAAACAAATAAAAAAAGAGACACAGCCAACATCATCATCTCTTAGGAGTGTGGCTACCTATGTTCAGGTGTGGACACTGAGGTAAGGTGTAAAATGAAGTCTTTAGAACTATAAAGAGGAAAGATTCAGCTTTACATAGTGTAGGGTTTATTTGCATTTATTAATTATTATTATCATTATAATACAATCACTATACATCATTTAGATTGTAAAGAGACTTTACCCAGCATGATACACACCTCAGTCCAGCCCAGTTGAAAATACTATACACATCCTGAACAGATAATAAATCATATCTATATCCCACAAATGTCTTACCTCTCTGTTTTTTGTCCAAATTTTCTTTCCCCTCTCACACTCTCCTTCCACTTTGTCTCTACTGTCCATAACAATTTTTAATGCTTTTATGTCCTCCAGTCTTTCAACAGTGTACTTTTAAAATTATTTGCCCTAGTACCACACTGTCTTGTGGCTTTTATTCTCAATTCAATTTGTAACTTACTCACCAAATGTGGTCTTGAATTTAGACTTTCAGAGGAATTGAAAAATTTGTCTATTTTAACTTCTCTTAGGCTTACTTCTTGTGATGGTTAATTTTATATGATAACTTGACTAGGTCATGGGGTGCCCAAATATTTTGTTGAGTATTATTCAAAGTGTTTCTGTGAGGGTGGCTTTGAATTAGAATAACATTTGAATTGGTAAACTAGGTAAAGCAAATCACTTTCTCTAATGTGGTTGGAATTCATCCAAGCAGTTGAAGGCTTGAATAAAGTAAAAAGACTGACCCTCCTACAAGTAAGAGAAAATTTCTCTCCTTGAATGCTTTATAACTGAGATAATGCCTTTTTCCTGTCTGAATTCAAACTGAAACATTGTCTTTCTGTATCTCAAGCTTGTCAGCCTTCAGGCTGGAGCTACACCATCATCTCTCCTGGGTCTCTAGCTCGTTAACTTATCCTGTAGATATTGAGATTTTTCAGCCTCCATAATCACAAGAGACAATTCTTTATTATTATCTTCAAAATTTTTATGGAAAATATGTACTATTAAAAAATAAACTACTATCCATGGATTTCAAATATTTTTGCACCAAAATAAACTCATGCTAACTTGATATAACATATATCTGGACAGGATCTAGTTTGAAGTATAAAAAAGACAAGACATCAGTTTGCAAAGAGCCTTATATGAGAAAAACAAATTCTGCTAAAGTTAGAGAAAGAACAAACATCAAATTTATAGTGAAACTTGGGTGTAAGAATGGTGAAAGTATTGCTTTACAAAAATTTTATAGGGACAGTGAACCATAAAAATCACCAATTTACAAATGGATAACTTTTTTTAAGAGAGAGATTTTTGCTATATGCTTACTAAGGAGACAGAGAGACAGACAGCAAGAAATCATCCCCCTGCCTCCCCAGGGGAGATGGCCATGCCACAAACCCTTCTCCTCCAGTCTCATCTCAGGAATTTGGGCATGCATTCATATGTACCCCGTGTGAGTTTTAAGCTACTGGGTTTGGGACTCAAACCATGGATGACTATGTGGGAGTCCAGCAATGTAACCATTACGCCATCTGCTGGTCCCACAAGTGAGTAACTTTTATTAAGAAGAGAGCAGATCAAGGGATGTGATAGTTAAGGTGCTGGACTCCTTCAGGGCCAACTGCAATTTCAGTGCTAGGCCTTGTGTCTTGCAACTCATGCTGAGTGTATGTGTGTGCATGCCTAAAATTCCACAAGAAGAAGAGAGGAGAAGGGACTGTGGCCCGACCATCCCCTCTGGAGGACAATTTCTCACTTTGCTACTCTTTGTATCTGTTTCTCTCTCTGTCTCCCTGGTGAGCACACACACCCTATGACAAAAACTTTTTTAAAAAGGGACAGACTGACCATCCACCTCAATTAATGATGAAAAATTCATCTTGTTCCTGTCCTAATTGAAGAGGACCAATGATTAACAGCAAAAAATAATGGCCAACATCATAGATATTTTAATTGATTCACTTACACAATTCTGACTCAGAATTTTAAGTTAAGCAAACTTTCTGCTTGATGGAAGCCAAAACTATTACTCTCAGATCAGTTGCAGAGAAGAGCAGTGCATTCAGAGGAAATTTTAAAGAAGTGAGATAATGAGTCTGAAGCATTCTTTGAAGAACTGTAACAGGAGAGGACACAGGGGTTTAGCAGTAGGATCCTGAAGATAAAGCACCATCAAAGCAACGGAAATCAAGACAAGGAACTGGTTGAGTCAAACCAAAGTAGACTAGTCAAGAACAAAGGTTACGGCAAGTTTTTTGATGCTTAGGGCATTTTGCTTGTTGGCATTATGGAGGGGCCCAATAATGATAATATCTGGTTATTATGAGAGTGTTTTTAGAAAGTTAGCTGAAGCTTTAGCAGAAAAACACCCAGCAAAGCTTCACCGGAGTATCCTCCACACAACCATACTCCTCCTTTCCTTTTATCAAACAAGGATCATTTTTGTGAGTTTTTATAGGAAGTCATTAGCTATCTACCTTACAGACCTGATTTGGCTCCTTCAGACTACTCTTTGCTAATGTTAGAAAAAAATTTTTAAATGGCATTCAGTTTTCTTCAGTTAATAAGAAGAGAAGGATTGCACTGAAAGCTAATTTCCAAGACCCTCAGGTGTTTTTTTTTTGTTGTTTTTTGTGTTTTTTTTGGAGAGGTTTTCGCTATAGGGCGCGTGTGCTCGCCAGACAGACAGAGAGACAGAAAGGGAGAAATCACCCCCCAGGGGGGATGGTCACGCCACAATCCCCTCTCCTCCATTCTCCTCTCAGGATCTTGGGCACGCGCGCACACACACCTGGCGTGAGTTCTAAGCCACCGGGTCCAGAACGCGAACCGCGGTCGACTACATGGGAGTCCAGCGACATAGCCATTAGGCTAACTGCTGGTTCCCAGGACCCTCAGTTCTTTAAGGATGAATTAAATGACTGACATGATCACTTATAGAGGTGTCTTGAACTTAGTGGAGCATATGTTGAGAAATAAAGCTTATGTTTTTCTCTTTTAATTCCATTTTTCATGAAGTTTTTGAAATCTCATCGTGTATATGTGTAAACACACACACACATTTTTTCCTCCATCCCACAGAAAGAGGTATCCCTTCATCCTAAGTCCATGCTCTCTATTTAGATTCTATCTCTTTAACATTTCCAGCCTCTTTCTCTCTTTTTATGCCTTTCCATATGGCTACAATCATACATAGATCTTTCCTATATAAACAAAAAACATTGCTTGAGGGGTCAGATAGTGGTGCTGTAGTGACATAACTGGATTCATATGGGAAAGATCCTTAGTTCACACTCCAGGGATTCCTTCTTCAGTATGACAGGCATGCATGTGCCAGTTGAAGATGTTGGTATATCATGGTGTAAAGATCCTGTTGGGGATCTCTCTCCCTCTGAATAAATAAATAAATAAACTGGGGTGAAAAAAGAAAACAGGAGATGGCTACTTAACTTGAACTGTGAAATATTGCTTTCATTGACTAAAAATGAAGATATTCTGCTGAGACTTCTCCCTCCAGATTCATTTCTAGTGGGAAAAGCACAAACCCAGGCCCATCCTGAGATGGCTACTGAACTTGAGCTGTGAAATATTGCTTTGGTTGACTAAAAATGAAGATTTTCTTCTGAGACTTCCAGATTCATTTCTAATATGTAGGGCTACATCTGTTGCCTTCTCTCTGTCTCTTTGTCTCTCTGTTTCTTTTAATATTTTTTAAATATTCATTTATTCATTTATTTAAGATAGGTTATTCTCTGGGCTCTCAAGCCTCTCCTTTATTGTGCTAAATTGTGACTTACACCAACCCATTCAGGAAAAGCACAAACCTAAGCCCATGCTGCTATGGCTACTGAACTTAATCTGTGAAATATTGCTTTTGTCCAGTGTGCATGCTTGCTGCTCATTTTTCATGTTTGGTTTTTTAAAAGGAGTAGAGTATGGTGAAGGACATTAAGGAGAAAAATAGAGAGGCATAGCATTAATGGGACAAAGAAATTGGGTAGTATGTGTTGAGGATAACTTTAGTATTATCAACTGGACTGGGGAGAAATGCACACATGTTGAAATATTCACTTTGTAAGCTAAATAATGTGATTGAATGTATAAAGGAACTTAAAATTAAATTAATTTTAAAAAATTAAAATCTAACTTTTTTACTATTTTTTATTCTTTTTTCTTTTATATTTTTCTTGTTCTTTCCTAGTCTCTAATTCTTTTCCTTTTTTCTTTATCATTATTCCCTGGCTGCTCAGCCTCCATGCACTGAGTGTCTAGACAGCTCCAAGTGAATACATTATAGTGAGAATATTCCTCAATTCCTCAATTCCGACTGAATTTGATGCACAAAGAGTGAAAGTTGGAATGGAAGAGAGATTGCAGTCACTTCCTCCTGAGATTCTGCATGCTCAGATTGAACTTCAAGAATTAGGAAGAAACGTACCATCCGTCAAATAACCAGAAATCACCACTGAGTCACAAGAAATATGGGAAAGCAAGAAAATACCTCTCTTCCAAGGGAAAAGAATAACTCTTCTTCATCCTCAGACAATACAATGAAACTCACAGAAATGTCAAATAAAGAATTTAGAAAATTCATCGTTACAAAACTAACAGAGATGGAAGAGAAGAAAGACAATGTACTGTAGAAGAGGCAGGAGAAAGGAACTGATGAGTTCCAGGAGGTGAGGAAATTCTTGCAAGATCTAAAAGAGGAAATACCATAAAAAAAGAATCAAATGGACCCGTTAGAGATGAAGGCTATAATACAGGAAGTCAAAACCTCCCTTGAAAGTATTAAAAATAGACTAGATCATACAGAGAATTTAATCTCAGATGTAGAAGTCAGAATCACGGGATTAAAAAAATCCACCGCAAAGACTGAGAAAACAACCCAAAACAATGAAAACAATATGCAAGAAATACTAGATACCATTAAACATCCAAACATCTGGATAATTGGTATCCCAGAAGTTGAAGAGACTCAAAAGGACATTGATAATCTATTTCATGAAATCCTAGAAGAAAACTTCCCAAACCTAGAGAGAATTCAAAGATCTAGTCCCAAGAAATACAAAGGACCCCTTGGGAGCAGCAGTTAGTGTAATGGCTATGTTGCTGGACACCCATGTAGTCGACTGTGGTTCAAGTCCTGGACCCAGTGGCTTAAACTCACACCGGGTGCATGTTCATGCATGCCCAAGATCCCAAGAAGAGAATAGAGGAGAAGGGATTGCGGCGTGGCCATCTCCCCTGAGGGCTGATTTCTTGCTTTCTGTCTCTCTGTCTCTGTCTTTCTGGCGAGCACACGCACCCTATAGCAAAAACCTCTCCAAAAAAGACAAACAAACAAGAAAAAAACACAAAGGATCCCCCTAATAGAATCAACCTAAGAAGATCTTCTCCAAGACACATTATAGCCAGATTGACCAAAACCACAGAAAAAGACAAGAAGATACTAAGATTGGCAAGAGAAAAACAGCACGTTACCTACAAAGGATATCCCATCAAGCTAACAACAGACCTCTCATCAGAAACAGTGCAAGCAAGGAAAGAATGGGAAAATATATTCAAAGTGTTAAGGGAAAAGGAATTTCAACCAAGAATACTGTACCCAGCAAGATTATCTCTCATATGGGAAGAAAAGACAAGAACATTCTCAGATAAACAAAACCTGAAAGAATTTGCCAACACCAGACCAGATCTCCAAGAAGTTCTCAAGGGATTGCTATACCAGGAAAACTAAATACAGACACACAGAAATAACAGTTCAAAAACAACTATGAAAATTATCAACTTAATTGTAGGGACAAGTCTGGAGGTGAATATTATATCCCAGAATTTAACTGGGAATATTGGACCACAACAGAAGATAGATTAAGTACATGAGTCTGAACTAGTGAAATAGAATTTTATGACTTTTGACAAAAACATTGCTGATTTTTTTCTAGGCTTTGCTTTCCAGTTTTAAGAATTTTTGTCCTGACTTGAGCTGCCGATAGGTTCATGTACCTACTATTTGAACAGAATCCTAACCTGTTTCCTGGCTTTAAGTTTTAAGCAAATTCCTTAGCATTTCTTTTATTTATTAAAATTAAAACTGCTTTTCTTGAAATAAAAATATATTTAAAAATACCTATTTAATGACAATAGTAAGCTATATAGCAACAACTAGGTTCTATTTTATAGTATATTCATTCTACTCAGAGTTGAATGCCTAAAGTCAGACGTGTATTCAAAGATATGTATATATCAGCTGAGCTTGCTATTGAAAGTAGTTAGATTATTTAAGAGATTTTGTGAATCAGTAAAATGTGGGGAAAAGAAGGAATGAAAAACAACTGTAGACACCAGAGATAGTGTGGGAGGAGGGTAAGAAATAGGGAGAAAAAAAATATATATATACATATTAAACTAGAAATGGAAAACTATCGATGATAACCTGTATGATTAAGTCACTATGCAGTATATTCTGGATGGGAAATCACATTTTTTTATAGAGGTTTTTGCTATAGGGCACATGCACTCACCAGAAAGACAGAGAGAGAGAGAGACAGGGAGAGAGACAGAAAGCGAGAAACGAGGAATCACCCTCCCCAAGGGGATATCCATATTGCAATCCCATACCCTCCATTCTCCTCTAGGGATTTTGGACATGCATGCACACGCACCAGGCATTGAGTTTAAGCCACCGGGTCTGGGATTCGAACCGCAGTCGACTACATGGGAGTCCAGCGAAATAGCCATTATGCCAATTGCTGTTCCCGGTAAATCACATCTTGTATGTTGTGATGATGCTCAGTGAATGAATGTAAACTAACTAATTAATTTTTTTTTAAATTAAGAAAGAAAACAAAACACAAACATTTCTTTAGTCTTCCTCCATATTTACCACCATCATACCCCCATGCATCCTATATCAACTCCTATCTTAATTCCCCTTTTCATCACCAAATTTTCACAAGAAGTTGTGGGTAACTGCTTTCAATGCTTCACTGCCCACTTGTTACTTAACACCTTGCAATCATACTTCTGTCCCCATCAAGCAATAGTGATTTTTCAGAAATTTCTTGTGTGTGTGTGTGTGTGTGTGTGTGTGTGTGTTTTCCAGAAGACATGTACACCTGTCAGAGGTGTAGGAAAGAGTAATAAAGCATCCCCACATGGGGAATGCTCATACTACATTTCCTTCTCTTTTATTTCTCCTTCCCTTTGGGGTTGTAGGCACGTATGCACACATGCCTGATGTGTTTTTCAGGCCTCCGGGTCCAGGATTGGAACCATGCAATCAGCCATGTGGAATCCAGCTGCCTTAACCACCACATCACCAGCTGGCCCCAGGAATTTATTCTAATCATCATTTTACCAGTCTGAGTTCTTAGGGAACAAGTCAGACTGTAGTAGACTAATCAGTATACAGGAAGTCAGAAAGTGGAGACAGTGATGGGCTGTATTTTCTTGAGAAGATTTAACAATGTTGAAAAGAGAAGGAGAGAATAGAATATAGTAGGGGGAAACCAAGGTGGATAGAAGCTTGTTCACTTCTATAGGAAAAACATGACCACGTCTTCAGGTTGAGGCAGAAGAACTAGTAGAGATGGAAAAGATACAGAAGAAAGAGAGGGTATAATTGATGCAAGGGCCAGGAAGAGTTGAAAAGAAAAAGAATCAGTTCAAAACACATGGAAAGTGATTCTTTTATAAATGTAGAGTGAACAAATTAATGAAGCACTTGGAATCTCTACCACTATTCTTTCACACAAAATACCTCATCTTCCTATCCATGTTATCCTAAAAAAGGAAATTCTAGATTATGGTACCAGAAATGTGAGAGAACTTGAATGTCAACTTCATTTTCCCATTGAAGAAATAAAATTTTAAATCCTGAATTTTATTTTTAAATTTTATAATTAAAAGATTGGTATTACTATATTGTACTCTACTCTAAGGTTAAATGGGCTTTTGTAATCTGATCTTGAATGGAGGTCAAACTATCACTTATATTGTTTCTATAGGGAAACTCTATGACTTCTGTAAATGTCACAGTATCCAGATCAGGAATTTCTTGTCCATCAATTCCAATGATATCACTATTGGAAAATAAACAAACAAACAAAAAAATAAACTTCAGAAATTATACAGGGAAACTGATTTCAAAATCAATTTCCAAATCACCCAAGAAAACCTGCCTTATTTATTTGTAGGTACATCTTAATCTAACCCAAAAGTGGCATTACTCACTTGTTTGGCTTTGTTATTCACCAGCCTTGGCTTCAAGTGACACTTAAAAATTCTCTGAGATCAATTTCATCTTCACAATAAAGATTTTTTTGACCCTTGCAGAAATTACAAATGAATTACAGGCTCTGAAGACAGTGTCGAAGAGGGTTTCCAAAGATTCTTTAGAACAGTGGTAACCACTTCAGAATAAGCTTATAAACTCCAAAGGTACCACTTAGTGTGAGAAATAGTTGTGCTAAGTTATGACATATTGTTTAAATTTTTAAAATTAGACTATATTTTAGAGTGCATACTAGTTGTCTTTATCTTTTATCTTCCAAGTTATACTGTAAGTGGTGCTGTAAGCTGGGCACTATGACTTTCTTGTAGTCCTGTCTGTAGTCCTTTACAGTGCCTCGGAAAGAGTTGGTATTAAATAAATGCTTTAGACTGATCAATATGGCTGCATGTTCTCTTGAGTCTTGTATTTATGATTTAGGCATGTAAATAGTAGTAGTAAAACTCATCTGGGCTGTTTTAAACAGAACATAGTATGTATAATAGAAAAAACTTGCACAAAATAGAAGAAACAGATAAAATGCATGATGGCACACTGCCAAAATTAGCCTTTAACACAAACCAAATGGTAGAAAGTAGAGAAGATCTTAGAAGATGGAAAGATAAATTTCATTTTCTTTCTTTTTTTTTTTTTTTTGAGTATCAGAACACAACTGCACATTGAAACTTAGAACTCAAACCGCCAATTTAAATGTAACTCTTTTTTAAAAAAATCTATTTATTTATTTATTTTAATTTCATTGTCTTCCATACATTCAATCACATTATTATTTGTCTTACAAAATGGATATTTCAACAGGTGAATATTTCTCCCTAATACTGTTGATAAAACTACAAAATATCTTCAACAGATAACACCATACCTCTTTGTGCCATTAATGCTTTCCCTCCCTGTCCCTCCCCCAAATGTCCTTCCTCAGACCCTCCTCTTTCACACACACTATATCTGGTATTTACGTCTATATACTGCGTTTCTATATCCTTTAGACAATTAGTTTAAGTCATAGAGTGCAGACACTCAGTATATATTAAGTGGAGACATACAATGCCTCTCCTTCACAGCCTGGCTTGCTTCACTCAGCAGCAAGTCCTCCATATTCATCCATTTCCTGTAAAAAGCTAGGGTTTTGTTGTTTTTTATGGATGAATAGTATTACATTAATTATATGTGCCACAGTTTTTCTAACCATTCATCAATTCGTGGGCATTTATGCTGCAGATGATTTTGCCTTTCTCCTTCAATTCTCAAGCTTTCTCAGATCCTCCCTCCACCCCAATCCTATCTTGTTGACTAGTTCTACATATGACATTTAATTCATCAACTTACTCCAGAGACTTTGCTTTAAATGGCTCCAGGTATCAAAAATAAACTTACTGTCTTATTATCATTTTCTGGAACTTGTTTCTAAATTGTCCCAAATTTATCCCAAAGAGTTACATTCTTCCAATTTATAAAAGTACAACAGAATGCAGGTTAACAAAACTAGTATACTAATGAAAAGTTTTCATTGATATTTTAGTACCTATGTCATATTGTTTAAAACATGTAAATAGGGACCAGCAGTTAGCGTAATGGCTATGTCACTGGACTACCATGTAGTCAACTGTGGTTTGAGTCCTGGACCCGGTGGCTTAAATTCATGCCGGGCGCGTGTGTGTGCGTGCCCAAGATCCCAAGAGGAGAATGGAGGAGAAGGGATTGCGGAGTGGCCATCATCCCTGGGGGGAGATTTCTCGTTTTCTGTTTCTCTGTCTCTCTCTCTCTTTCTGGTGAGCGCACGCGCCCTATAGCAAAAACATCTCCAAAAAAAAAAAAAAAAAAGCATGCAAATAGAATAAGAATTGTTATTAAAGAGAGAAAATGAAAAATGATGATGTTGGCTTGAATAACAGTACGAATATTCATGAAGAAGGACAAGCATATATTTCCCTAAAATGTTCTTCCTCCCAGAGGAGGCCATCTGGCCTTTTTGATTGCTAGTTAAAACCAATTAGCACAAAATGGGGATACTACCTTATTGGGTTGCACCACAAGCCTTCTGGTTTCATCCTTAATCTTACAGTTTTCCCTTAAATGTTTTCTGCTAATGGTACAAATTGAAAACAACAACAACAACTCATATTCTGGCTGAATAGAGTCCATCAGAGCTCACACAAGCACTCCTCATTATCTATAATTATTCCTTTATCCCAGAGAGAGAGATGGTAGAACTCAAGCCTGCTCGTGCACACAAACTGTTCTGTTGGCCACTGGAACAGCTAGGCAGCCAGCTGACCCCTTATTTTTTGTGTATGCTACTAGCACCTGAGGTCCTCTCAAGTGAAGTAGCAGTGGTGTCAGAAACATTGATGTGGCTGATTTCACACATGTTTACTCAAAATGAGTAGTGATAACACTGGAGTGAAAGAGGTTGTATTGCTTTACAAGAATAACACTAAACTACCATATTTGTACGTTACAACTACAGGTACAAAACTCCATGTCTCTCAATACTGCCTATTTCCCAGTGTTTTGGCCCAAGTTCTCCCCCTTAGCGGCTTGCTGGTGGCCTGTTCTTTTTTAAGTCTAAATTTTCTTTCTTTTTTTTTTTTTTTTTTTTTTGAGAGGTTTTTGCTATAGGACGTGTGTGCTCACCAGCCAGACAGAGAGAGACAGAGAGACAGAAAGCAAGAAATCACCCCCCAGGGGGGATGGCCACGCCGCAATCCCTTCTCTTCCATTCTCCTCTCGGGATCTTGGGCACTCACACACACGTGCCCGGTGTGAGTTTTAAGCCACCGGGTCCGGGACGTGAACTGCGGTTGACTATGTGGGAGTCCAGCGACAGAGTCATTACACTAACTGCTGGCCCCATAAATTTTTAATAAGACATTTTCCCCTGGTTATTGTTCCACCAGTCACCTCAATTTCTCTTATATGTGAACCATAGTTCACTTTTTTGGATAATTTTCAATGTTCTGCAAAATAATTTAATCTTTTCTGGAGATAATAAAAAGAGGTAGCACCTAATTACCTAAGTTTTAATCAGAAGTACCCACTGCCTAATTTGTTTACAATTGTGATAAATATACCATATAAATAGTATAGAGTAAGGCAGTGTTTCCAACATATATATATATATATTTCATTTTTCTAGTATGTCCAAACACACACATACATATGAGTCTTAACAAAGTTGATGTAAAGTATACATTGTGAAAAAGCCATGCATAGATTTCAAATTTTGCAGCAAAATAAACTTCAATCCATTTTTTCATGATTTTTTTTTTGTTGTTATGGAATGCATGTGCTCACTGGAGAGAGAGAGAGAAAGTGAGAAATCACCTCCTCCCAGGGGAGATGACCATGTCACAATCCCTTCTCCTCCCTTCTCCTCTCAGGATTCTGGGTATACATTCACAAATACCCAGTGTGATTTTCAAGCTGCCGGGTCCAGGACTTGAACTGCAAAATCAGCTATGTGGGATCCAGTACTTAATCCATGCCAACTGCCAACCCCTTTACATGAACTTTCGAAAAGTCCTCTCACATATGGCTAACATTAGAAAATGGTATTTCTTCAGATTATATTACCTAGAATAAGATTAAAATTTCTAAAAAGAGAGGTGAAGTTTTTTAATAAAATTAAGTAAATTATAGATGTTAATATAAATATGTCAGTATCATGAAAGATCAAACTATAGGAAATATTTGTGTCATAGTAGTTAAGAACTCTCCAATGTCTTTTTTTAGACAATTATTTATTCAATTTTTATTTATTATTATTATTATTAAATTTGCTATAGGGCATGTGTGCTCATCAGAGAGAGACAGAGAGAAAAAGAGAGAGGGAAAATGAGAAAGCCACAAGGTTGGAGATTCGAACTGCAGTTGGCCATGTGGAAGGCCAGCACCTTAACCATCATACCACCTTCTGGTCCCAAAAACTCTCCTGTGTCTTAAAACTGCATGCTACTTACTCATCTATGTGACTTTGGGTAACTCTTCCACATTGGGCTTCAATTTCCTCCGCCCATAAAATATTCTGATAATAGCTAGTACCTCACAAAGGTAAAAAACTAAAAAGACATAATCTTCCTTCCTGAAATAAATACTGTATATCTGAAATAGCAGTTGCACCTTAGAACTGGTCTTTCAAACATGATAAAAAAATGAAATTATAATTATCAGAAAAAATAGCAATATCTAAGAGGCAGAGATATTGAAGGAGGGTGACTTGGGGAGAGATAGTTATAAAGGCTTTGCTCAAACAGTCCCCCAGTACATCAGAACTTACTATTACATTATAATAATTATTATTATTATTATTGAAGACTAGGTCGGGTTACATAACAGATTCTCACTTGCAATAAGGAACTACTCTTTGGGGCCAGCAGGTGGCATAGAGATTAAGGTGCTGGACTCCCACATTGCCAACTGCAGTTTGAGTCCTGGACCCAGTGGCTTGAAACTCACACCATGCACACATGCCTGCATGCATGCTCAAAATTCTGAGAGGAGGATGGAGAAGGAATTGTAGCATGACCATTCTCCCTGGGGGGGGTTGATTTCTCACTCTCTCTCTGTGTCTCCAGCAAGCGCATGTGCCATATGACAAAAAAAAAAAAAAAAAAAAAAAACAAAAAAAAAAACAAACAAACCAAAAAAAAAAAACAAAAAACAAAACCTCTCTAAAATATAAAACAGTATGGTATCGGCACAAAAACCGACAGGATGGAGGACCAATGGAATAGAATAGAGACCCCATAAATAAACCTCAAAATATACAGCCAATTGATCTCTGACAAAGGGTACCAGTCAATCCAGTGGCAAAAGGAAAACCTCTTTAGCAAATGGTGCTGGAAAATCTGAGTATCCACGTGTAGAAAGATGAATCTGAAACCGTATCTGTCACTATTAACGAAAATCAACTCAAAGTGGATCAAAGATCTAAACCTAAGACTGTAAACTATAAAACTGCTGGTGGAAAACATTGGGGAAATTCTGGGAGATGTTGGGGTAGGCAAAGACTTCTTAAACAAGACACCCAAAGCACAGGCAATAATCCCCAAAATGGACAAGTGGGATTACATCATATTAATATGTTTCTGCATGGCAAAGGACACCATAATTAGTGTGAATCAACTACCCTTGGAATGGGAGAATATCTTTGTTAACTGTGCCTCAGATAAAAGACTGATAACCAGAATACACAGAGAACTTAAGTGGCTTACCCGGAAGAAAATGATTAACCCGATTAAGATGGGAAAATGAGCTTAATAAACAACTCTCTAAAGAAGATATACGAACAGCCGGAAAGCATATGAAACGATGCTCAACATCCCTCATCATAAGGGAGATGCAGATCAAAACCACAATGAGATACCACCTAATCCTAGTCATAATGGTGAAGATTAAAAAAAATGGTAAGTGCTGGCGGGGATGTGGCAAAAGGGGAACACTCCTACATTGTTGGTGGGAATGTAAATTGGTCCAGCTACTATGGGGAACAATATGGAGGTTCCTCAAAACCTTCAAATAGAACTACCATATGATCCAGCAATTCCACTCCTGGGTATCTACCCAAGGACAGAAGAATGCTCTGTTGGAAAAGCGTTTGCACAACTCTATATTTATTGTGGCATTACTCACGATTGCTAAGACATGGAACCAAACCAAATGTCCACAAACAGATGAATGGATGGAAAAAGTGTGGTGCATATACGCCATATAATACTATTCAGCCATTAAAAACAAACAAGCAAACAAGGCCCTGGAATTTGATAGAAAGTGGACAAATATGGGAGGTCTGTTGCTGAGTGAAGCAAGTCAGGCTGTGAAAAAGAGACATTGTATGTCTCCACTTAATATATAACGAATGTCCACACTCTATTGTAGAGACTTAAAGTCTGGAGAACATAAAAGCATTAAAAATTGTCATGGACACTAGAGACAAAGTGGAAAGAAAATGTGGGAGGGGAAGAATGAAGGAAAGGAAAATTAGGGAAAAGTAGAGAGGTAGGATATTTGTGGGACACAGACATGTTTTATAATCTGTTGAGGATGTGTATAGTATTCTCAACTGAACTGAACTGAGGTGTATATCATGCTGGGTAAAGTCTCTTTAAAATCTAAATGATCTATAGAGATTGAATGTATAAATAATAATAATAAAGAAATATATACATACACACACGCACACACACACACACATATATATATGTGTGTATATATATATATGTTAAATGCTTCAAACATTATCAACTACTTCTAGAAACATACTTCATATGAGGAGAGGAAAAATTAGTTAAAATCAAATGAAAATGTAAAGAATAGCTCTAACCAATAACAAATAAAATGTTTCCTCATCTCAATCTATAAACAATTATATTCTGCCATTGTCTTCAGAAAGAAAAAAATTTTAAATTAAAGTCTTTCAAGATTCTGTGTAAAACATTAGAAATGTAAAGGAGAAAACCATGTCTTCTTTAATTTTCCCTTAATTTATTCAATAGATATTTAGTCAACACTTACAATAGCAACTGCTTATTTCTTTCCTTCTTTTAGATCTAGTGAATTAAATAAGTTAGAAACAGATCAGTCAAAATTATATGAAAGGAAAATTCCTGTATATCAAATGTCATAACTCATTTTCCATTTAATTCCAAGTGTGCCATGTACAAAGAGTATCAACAACATCCAGCTCCTCTTTATATATTTATTTCATCTAAAAACAAAACAAATGTTTATCATATTCATAGCAGTACATCAAATTGTACCTTTATATTTTTCTCTTGAATTGAGTAATGGATGTGTTGCCTTAGGGGTTTCATCAATGAGTTATTCACTTGTCTGAGAGATCTATGTAAAACAATAAAGACAAAATCATTGCTATGATTTGAATGTTTATGTTCTTCCAAAATTCATGTTGAATCTTAATCCCCAATGCAGTAGTACTAAGAGGTGGAGCCTTTAGGATATGAGTAGGTCATGAAAGCAGAACAGTCATGAATGAGATCAGAGCCCTTGAAAAAGGGCTTGAGGGAGCCTAAGTGGCCCTTTTGACCTTTCTACTGTTTTGCCATGGAAAGACCAAGTAAGGTGCCATCTATGAGAAACAGGTCCTCATCAGACACAGAACCTGTTCTCACCTTGATCTTGTAATCCCAGTCTCCAGAACTGTGAGAAATAGATTTCTGTTATTTAAAAATTAAAAAGATAAATAAAAATAAAAATAATTAAAAAAAACTACTCTTCTAATGATAATTGCATACTTTGGTACTTACCTCATTTGTTTAGAAATTGTTTTCATATCTGTTTCCTCCATCAGCTTGTGAGCATCTTTAGGATAGCAACTGCACATTTTCAATTCTGTATCCCAACACCTTACACAGTGTTTGGTTCAATAAATGACTGCTGAACTGAAAATAACAAGGATGATTTTGTATTTAATTTAAAACACTTAAAATCCTGGTAACTTTATGGTGTAATATGCTACGAGCTAGTGCATAAATTAGAATCAGAGAGATTAAAGTGAATTAGAGAGATGCTTATTAGAGTGAATTAGAGAGATTGACTTCTTGACTTTTAAATGGTCTGAAAATACTAAAGGAATGTCTGTGTCTGTAAATGAGCCTGAATATTATGAAAATGGAAAGATATCTTGGATACATATAAAGACAGAGATGGTGACTATAATGCAAACAGTAATCATGTTATTCCCCCAACAAAATAAACGTTTGAAAGATGCCAGGAATCCTTGGAGAGAGAAGAGAGAACCCCACTTCTCATAGATGACAGACTTCACATCCCATTCTTAAACTTTATTTCATTGATAAAAATAAATTATTATCATTTCCTTAATGGAATCTGGTAATTATGGCCTGTTGCCTCAAACATTTTTGTTTCCCCAATCAACTGCTCCACTTTCTCTTGCAACTTATCATAATGAGCAAGCAGGAGAAAATAGTGATCATTGCTAGCTAATTTCTGCAAAAATTTCAAAACAGCTGAAATATGGAACCACCTTCTTTTATACTTTTAAAGTTTATTAACTTATTCAGAGAGACAGAACGAGAGAAATAGAGAGAGAGAGAGAGAGAGAGAGAGAGAGAGATCCCTGATAAGATCTTGTCATACCATGATCCTCTCCCTATTCTTCTAGACAGCCAGGATCATGAACATATCCATGAGTGTACCCAGTATGTTCAAATCAACCCAAGATTCAAATCCCAAACCTTTTCATATGGCTCCAAAATCATGCAGCAGTGACCTCCTGCCTTTGCACCATGGTTTGGTCTCTTTAATCTTTATTATCAAAAACAGATGTTAAGAACACAGATCTGATGATTATTTTATAATACTCTATAGTTAAAGATCATAGTGTCCACTCAAATATCAACCAATAGGTAAGTATATTTAAATTATAAGAAACTATTTTCTTTCTTTTTTTTGGGGGGGGAGGTTTTCGCTATAGGGCGCATGCGCTCGCCAGACAGACAGAGACATAGAGACAGAAAGCGAGAAATCACCCCCCAGGGGGAATGGTCACGCCACAATCCTTTCTCCTCCATTCTCCTCTCGGGATCTTCAGCATACATGCACACGCGCCCGGCGTGAGTTTTAAGCCACCAGGTCTGGGACACGAACCGCGGTCGACTACGTGGGAGTCCAGCGACATAGCCATTACGCTAACTGCTGGTTCCCAGAAGCTATTTTTTTTTAAAGAAGAAAATTATGTTTTATTAACTACCACACCCATACAATACACTTTAAGTTTGAGCTAGTCTTAAGAATAATAAATAAAATTTCAAATTTTGGAAATAGGTGAACAGCTACAGTTATAGTTACACATTGAGAAAAATCATATATCTCTTACAAGACCAACATTACTTTATTTTGTACATCTTTATATTTAAAATATAAACAATAATTAAAAATATAAAAAAAATGACATAATGAAAAACATTGAGGGGATCCCAGGTCGCATGGTGGTTGGGGCACTGGACTCCCGCATGGCCAACCACGGTTCAAGGCCTAGAACTAGTGGCTTTCATTTTCCCTTTCCCTCTCTCTCTCTCTCTGTTGCTCTCTTGTGAGCACACGTGCCTTATAACAAATTCAAAAATAATAATAATAATAAATAAAATTAAATAATTTTAAAAAGAGGTATTATTTTCTAATATTTGAATTAAGGAAACAAATCAATTACCCCATTAATTTTCCAGCCATCTGACACAATATCAAAAGGATTCTGGTTTGCTATATAAGAGGGCAATTTTGAGGGATAAATGTAGAATCTAAGACTCCAAAACCCTTTTCAATATTAGATATTTTAGAATCTTAACCTACTAGTTATTGAGGCTTTAAAAAATACCAGCTAGTGATTATGATTTGCTAGTATGGATACAACTTAATTAAAATTGTACTGAGACATGGCCACTCCTTATTCCATGTGCAAAATTAATTACAAGAGACCTAAGATATGGCAAGCAGGAATAAAAACCCCACAAATATTCTAGAGGCTATTTATTGAATGTGGCCACATCCAAGTTCTAAAGATAAAAAGCTAGGGATGAAGGCATGCATGGAAAGCAACTATGGATACTGGAGACAGTATGAGAGGATGGCCAGAAATGAGGGGTGGTTATCAAGGGGAAAAATATCAATGGACCAAAAAAAAAAAAAAGTAAAATTACCTGTTGGTGAGAATATTTATGGCAATTTCATTCTTAAAAATAATTACTTATTTAATTTTATTTATTATTACCCAATTTGCTACAGGGAATATATACTCACCAGAGAGAGAGGCAGACAGTGAGAGAGAGAGAGAGAGAGAGAGAGAGAGAGAGAGAGAGAGAGAGAGAAAGTGAGAAAGCAAGTCACCAGGCCCAGGACAGGAACCAAGGTCAACCATATGGGTGTCCAGTGCCATAACCGCCATTCTGCCTGCCAGCCCCTGTATATGGCAATTTAATTGACTGGATTAACATACAGGGTATTTGTGCTGGAAAAACTCATTTTCAATGTTGTGAAGACATACAGTGATTGAATGTAAAAAGTAAGAAAAACAAGCTAGGGATTTATTAATCTATTGGGTGGTTGGAAAAGTCATGATGTATTTTTGCATAGAAAAACACGTCATGAGTTTTCCAAACACCCAATATTTAATATTTCCTTCTTTCATATGTTTGCATTAATATATTTATTTTGGAGTGATATATACATGGAAAAGATTTGGGGAGAACACCCGGGAATTATCAAAAAGACTTTTTGAAGATCTTAGGTGTAAAAAAAATAATAAATTCTCTTAAATACAGTTCAGAAGTTTACAGTATGGTAGGTACCAGAATGTCTACAAGCAAGCAAGCAAACAAATAAATAAAAGCCCAAATTTGAGACGTCCCAATGACTACCCCCTTCTTAACTTGATGTAGTTGAAAGAACATCTCTTTGACCTAAGTTGTCACCTCTGACATTTCAAAAAGCAATAAAATGAATCTAGTGGGAGTCTGTAGGCCTGGATTCTAATCCTTAGCTGTATCTCTAACTTGTTTTACCCTGTCTTTTGACCTTTTGGAGACTTGTTTTTCCCATTACTATACCAAAAACAACATCTGCTTCACAGGATGGGCTTGAAAATTAATGAGATGATGTCTGAGAAGTACTCGAATATCAGGTGTTCTGTAAATTCTAGGTACTGTTATTCAATATGAAAATTCATTACCTTTCCTCTGAAATATCTAACTAACCTGCTGCATCTGTGAGCTGATCTCAGCACATAGGTGTAAATAAGAAAATATCAAACTGGATGCCATATTTCTTCTCAGTTTAATCAATCATGATCAAATTTCACTAATAACTTGCCAGATTTTTCTTCGTTGATTATTAAATTCAGAATGTTCAAGTAGAACTCATTGATTATAGGTATATGGCTGACATAGATAGATATTCTGTAATTTTCTTTTCTTCTTTTCTTTTCTTTTCTTTTCTGTTTTTTGAGAGAGAATTTTTGCTATAGGATGTGCACACTCGCCAGAGAGACAAAGACACAGTAAGAGAGAAATCAGTCTCCCCATGGAATGGTCATTCCACAATTCCTTCTCTTCCAAGATCCTTTTAAATGGCAGACCCACAGCACAGGCCATCTTCTTTTTTTTTTTTTTTGGAGAGGTTTTCGCTATAGGCGCGTGGGCTCACCAGACAGAGAGAGAGGTAGAGACAGAGAGCGAGAAATCACCCCCTAGGGGGAATGGTCACACCACAATCCCTTCTCCTCCATTCTCCTCTCGGGATCTTGGGCACGTACACACACATGCCCGGCATGAGTTTTAAGCCACCGTGTCCGGGATGTGAACCGCGGTCGACTATGTGGGAGTCTAGCGACATAGCCATTATGCTAACTGCTGGTTCCCTCTTCCAAGATCCTCTTGGAATCTTGGGGAACGCACGCACATACTCCTGGCATGAGTTCCAAGTCATCAGGTCCAGGACTTGACCTGCTGTCGACCATGTGGGAGTCCAGTATCTTAACCATTCCACCACCTGATAGACCCCAATTTGATTGTTTTTGAATGGTTATTTTTAGCAATACTGATGATGACAGATTTTCATATTATTTTTAGAATATTCACCCTTGACCATTATTCTTCCTTGCAGATGAGAAAGGCATATTTTTCATACCTAGAAAGGATATCTTGCAGTAACCAAAGTACCAGGGAGACATAAATATCACAAAGCTGAAGTTGCAAATGCTGAGATTAATACAATGAAGACAATATGGATAATTTGCCTGGTAGTCTGGCACTCGGCCTGTTTAGGCTAAACCACGAACTGAACCCAGGTGCTCCATGTGTCCCCTGACACTGTACAGTGGCACCCTTCTACTTGCACCACCATGGCTGGGCCATATTTTTTTGTTTTAATAAACTTATAGCTTGGAGGCAAGCAAGTGGCATAGTGATTAAGGTGCTGGACTCCCACATGGTTGACCACAGTTAGAGTCCCAGACCTGGTAGCTTAAAACTCATGCCAGGGATGAGTTGTGTGTGTGCATGTCCAGGATCCTGGGAGGAAAATAGAGGAGAAAGGATTGTGGTGTGGCCATGCCCCAGGAGGTGATTTCTTGCTTTCTGTCTCTCTGTCTCTTTCTTTCTCTCCATCAAGTGAATGTACCCTATAGCAAAAATCTCTCTCAATAAATAAATAAATTAAATAATGGCTTATGCCCTGAACTAATAACTATAATAAATGATTTTTAGGCATATACTTTCCACATATTATCTCATTTGACACATGTTAAAAACATTACTATGAGATAAATGTTACTAGTCTGGTTTTTAAATATAGAAACTGAGGGAAAGGAAGGCTTGCTATCTCATAGCAAACTCATAGAGCTAGTGGGTGACAGATCGAATATTTAGCTCAAATGATCTGACTATAAACTTGATCTATTTTCCATTATATTGTGCTACCTGAATACCTGGATCTTCCAAGGTCAAAAAAAAACAATACAAAACAAAACAAAGTAAATCTGAAATTCATCTTGGTTCAGTTCCTAACCAATCAGTATTCTTATTCAAATGTCTTCTCATCAAAGATTTCTATTAGGCTACTCAGTTGATTATCCAACCTGCTTTGCCCTTGTAAGTCTGGTTTTCATTGCATTCTTCAGAGTTAGGGTTGTAGGACATTAAAGAATACAGCCTACAAGACTTGTTTCCTGTTGCTATATAAAAACAGCCTTCCATCTACTCAATCACATTGCTTTCTTTGTGTTTCTTCCTCTTCTCTCTGTATTTCTTTTTTTCTGTCTGTTTTCACAAATCCTTTTGATTGTTTTCTTCTAGGGCTCTGTCTCTAGCAAAGTTTCCACTTGAAGTGTAGCTATTTCCTATCAGAAATTCCAGGATATGAACAGTCATACCATGAAGTAACCATATGCTGTGGCTCCAGCAAAAAGATGTCTCAAAAAAAGATTATTTTCTGTTCTAACAATGTCCCTCTTTCTTACGGACTCTAACTCCATGTTTTGTTCTTTTTTTTTTTTTCATTTTAGCCTCTTAAAACACTTTGGTTTGTCAGTAGTCTTGTCCTCTCCATTTTGGGTAAGAGCATCAAGCAAGAACTCTTAGTGGAAAAAAAGTCTAAAAGTTAGCCAAGTAATTAAACTGGGGGAAAGTTGAAGGGGAAAGACTTTAAGAAAACATTCTTAGTATGGATGGTTAAGTGACAACAGGAGATAAATATAGGACACAGGTGGTCAGCACGTGTTTTGAGCAAAGGCAACATTATCCAACAGACAGCAGAACTCCTTTAGAATATTGTCATTTGTTATATTGCTCAGAGGGCAAGAAGAAAGGTTTTTCTCCAGGCAATTGTTTCTATTGTTTTAGACTGCATTACACCAAGGAAATCCTGAGTAAAATCCTGCCTGGCCTGTAACAAGATTGTACTCTAATTATACTGCCACACCAATTAATCCTTACAGTCTGCAACCATAACTGGGTCTAGGGAACAAATTTATTGCCTGGCACCATGCCTTCTGGCATGCATAATCCACATACTCCCTTACATAAATACAGTCTTTTAACTGACAAGGAAGCTTCATTATGGACATCAGCTGCTGTATTATTCTTGCAAGTATAGAAATGCCAGGTCACTCCGTTTGGCCAACACAGGAACTACAGAATTACTACTGTCTTCATTTTGTCGTTCTGGTGTGTCCTCCAGAGACATAGCTAAAAATAAATAAATAAAAAAAATTAAAAAAAAATCATCAAACAATGACTCTTGCAGAGATGAGTCCAATAGTTTGGCTGTTGACAAATCTCCATATGAAGATCATTACTATGGATCCTTCTGGTAATGCTACACCTCTGGTTTTCCATGTCTAGACTCATGATCTAGGCTTGTGACCTAAATTAGAGAGCAGAAACTCATCTTGGTTCAGTTCCTAACCAACTAGCAGAGATAAAGTCTTATAGTACAAATAAGTGCTATAGAGGCACACAGTCATCCATCTACTCATTCATTATCTAACAATAATTTATTAAATGCATATCATCAGTTAGTACGTTGTTCTAGCATAAACAGAGTGGCATCTGGAATTTGAATGTTTAAGTCTTTGATTAAGCCTGAATGTCACAGCCAGGGCAAAGCTGAAGATGTCGTACCATTAGTAAATCAGCAAACTTAACTCATTCCATTGAACAGGAAATGAAAACAGAACCAAAAAAAGACCTAGAAGTACTGGCCAGTCTCTCAGACTAATCCACTTCAGTGCATTATCACCTGTCTGCATGATTCTTTGATTATGATTATTTGCTTGGGAGTGCTGAGGTATGTTGGTGACAGTTTGGAGAATGTTCCTGAATATAATTTTTTTATACTCAGCAGGAGAATGTGTTCTGGTGAAAGATGGTGGACTGAGCATGCGTATTTATTGCTTTTCCTTTCCATATTCTCTTTGAAATGATAGGAGAAAACCTTTTTGAAAATAAACTATAACGGGCCATCAAACAAGAAAGGCATTCAGCAATAGCCAGGAAGTTTGAGGAAATTATTAAATATAGAAATCAAATGGGATCTTATTAATGGAAAACATAGAGGAGGGAAAACTGAACTCAAAACTAGAGTAGTTAAGAGTGCTTACTTTCAGGAGAACTCCAGAAAAGTGCTTAGACTAAGGAAACAGAAGAGCAGAAGTGGGCCATAGGACAGTTTCCAGTGTAATTAAAGAACTACATTCAGAAATGCTAGGCCAATAGAATTCTCCTCCTACCAAGTGTAGTTCCTCCTGTTCAGAGCAAACAGTGTTTGGCAGCCTAGGCTTGCCATAATATTAAACCTGAAAACTGCATCTGTATTCTGCAGACAGTAAACTACATTCCAGGAGTGGAGAAACTCTAAGGGTGTAGGGTCTTAAGTGTTCATCAGAGAAGAGTTTGAGGTAACTTTTGATCCTCATAACAGCTATCTGTGAATCAATGATTCTCATTTCTGCTTGCCTATTAGAATCACCTGGCAACCATCATATTGCAAACCACTCCTCTAAAGCAATCTCCTGGGACCAGTAGAAGGTTGGTCACTAGACTCCCACATGGCTGACTGCCATTTGAGTCCTGAACTCAGAGACTTGGAACTCATACCAGGCACGCGTGCGTGTGTGTGTGTGTCCAAAATCCTGAGAGGAAAATGGAGAAGAAGGGATTGCGGCATGACCATCCCTCCTGGAGGGTGATTTCTCACTTTCTGTCTCTGTCTCTCTCTGTCTCTCCAGTAAGAGCACATGCCCTATAACAAAAATCTCTCTAAAAAATGCATTTTCCCGGGAACCAGCAGTTAGTGTAATGGCTATGTAGCTGGATTCCCACATAGCCGACCGCGGTTCGCGTCCCGGACCTAGTGACTTAAAACTCACGCTGGGCGCGTGTGCATGCATGCCCAAGATCCCGAGAGGAGAGTGGAGGAGAAGGGATTGCAGTGTGACCATCCCCCCTGGGGGTGATTTCTCGCTTTCTGTCTCTATGTCTCTCTCTGTCTGTCTGGAGAGCACACACGCCCTATAGCAAAAATCTCTCCAAAAAAAAAATGCATTTTCCCAAAGTTTATGAACATAGGAATCACCTGGGGACCTTGTTAAAAAGCAGATTTTGATTCAGCATGTCTGAGATATGGCCTGAGACTATATTTTTACCAAGATCCAATCTCCCAAGTTTAAGCCTGCTGGTGGAAGGAATGTTCTTTGAGTAGCAAGGACCTAAAAAAAAAAAAAAAGATTTCATTATAATTTCAAAACAAGTATTAACCAACTTGATCACATGTAAATAGAAAAATAGTTAACACAAGTTGGGAAGTGAGAGGAGATAGGAAGGTGAACATAATTGAACATATACTAATATCATTACTTTTCATATTTTGAATTTCAGGATCAATAGACACTGTTAAAAGTTGAAATAAATATAGATTCAACTTATTGAACTCTATAAAAAAAAGTAAAGACAATAGGACAAGTATTAGAGAGTAGAATAGAAATAGAAAGCCATGAAAATGAGCAAAATTTTTCATCTTTCAAATAATGAAAAAGTATTTGCTGGGACCAGTAGTTAGTGTAATAGCTATGTTGCCGGACTCCCACGCAGTCGACTGTGGTTCGTGTCCCGGACCCGGTGGCTTAAAACTCACGCTGGGCGCGTGTGCATGCGTGCCCAAGATCCTGAGAGGAGAATGGAGGAGAAGGGATTGCGGTGTGGCCATCCCCCCTGGGGGGTGACTTCTCGTTTTCTATCTCTCTGTCTCTCTCTCTCTGTCTGGCGAGCGCACGCACCCTGTAGCAAAAACCTCTCTAAAAATAAGTATTTGCTAAGCACATATAAATACTAAACACTATTCTGAACATCTTACACACATACCATCTCATATAATCTTCACAACACTGCATAGTAGATACTATTATTACCCCATTTTTACTATGAGAAAACTGAGGCCTACTGAAATTAAGAAACTTAAAAATGTCATAAAACTAGGAAGTGTCAGAGCCAAAATTTGAAGTCAAATAATTTGGCTTCAGAATCTATGTTGTTAACCATTTAACTCTCCAGAATTGAAAGGAGTCAATAGATGTTCTTTGAAACACCAATAGAGAAAAGTATAAACCCATTATCTAATGCTAAATTTGAAAGCAATGGAATAATAGAACCCAATTACTAGTGTAAGTGGTATATCTATCTGTGAGACTCAGAAGAAGCTGAAGGTGGAGACGAGAATGTTAAACTTATATGTCTTTTTTAAAAAGCTTAACTGCTTCTTTCTTCTACGAGTGAGGAGAGAGAGAGAGAGAGAGAGAGAGCGCATCTCCAACAGGATCTCGATGCCACGATATACTCTGAGACTCAGTCAGCCCTGGATCATGGGCATGAGTGTGCCTGGCATGTTTAGAGAGGTCTCAGGACATGAACCTAGAACCCTCTCATATAGGCTGGTCTCACAATGCTGCATTGCCACTGCACACCATCCAACCCCCTATTTTTTATTTTAAGAAACTTCTGAGTAGCTTTGAAATACTTTGCCATGTACAAAATTGCCTAACTTTAAAAAAAAAACTAGTTTAATACTTCTAAATGTGTTTAAAAATAGGAATGAAATACATCAAGCTATTAATGGTTATTGTTTTTCTGTAGGTGGGTTAGAGTAGGACACCATGGGCATTTTACTTCTTCATTTTCAACCTCTATGTTTTACAAACTTCCTTGAGTTACTTTATCTTCAAAACAGTCTAACGAATTTAAAATCTCATTGTTTACAACACATTGTCAGAAATAGTAGTACCTGTTAATCCATGTATTGAAAACAACTGACACAGCAGAGGTTGGAGATGGTCCTAAAACCCCTTCGTGACATTTTGAGAGGAAATCTGGCTCGATGAAAAAATGTGTACCCTAGACTAGCCCTCTAAATCAATATAGATTATTATTTAAGTCTTCTTCATCCTTTTTCTCCTCCCTTTCCTTTCCCAACAGAAAGGTAGGTGCCTTTAACTAGTTATGTCAAGTAGCTTGTCACAGATTATACATTTTGCAGCCTTTTAAGTATCAGAATCAATTCCAGGACATCAGAAATAGCTTCTATCTGAGGATTTCATGTAAATAGATCTTAGATATGCTACATTTAACATGGCAAAAAAAAAAAAAAAAAAAAAGAAAGAAAGAAAGAAAAGAAAACTGCCTTCTTCAAAAACACTGCAATTCCTCCATACAAGGCATTTTTAATGGGCAGATAATTCATCTTGACAGCTTTGGAGGGTTTAAATTCCCTGGGTAGTTCTCTTATGGATATCCCCGCCTAGTCCATCCAGTTCAAGACCCAGGCTAATCTGAGATCCTTTGCAGTAAATTGTTCAATTTAATCAACTTAAAGAGGTAAATCTGGAAGATCTTTCAGCATCAAAATTTCCAACAAAGTTGCCTCAGTATAACCTATAATTTGCAGAGGAAAACAGCTTGAGATAACAGCTCTCAATGGGTATGGTTTTATTTGGCAAGAGACTCTAATGTTGTCTACCTAGAGATATAGAGAATCTTTCCTCCTGATTTGTAAAGTAATCATCAAAAAGGCTTTAGAATAATATAAATAGCAAAGATATAACCACATAGATGTGTGTGTGTGTGTGTGTGTGTGTGTGTGTGTGTGTTAAACTTTATTTCTCTTACAACAGGATTACCTTGAGAAATCATACAGAATTCTTATACATATATTACACTTGAGTTGGAAGCAAGGGGAAATGTCAGTGTGATCTGAATTTGGGGGGTTAAGAGGAAGTGAAAAGAGGTAGCTGATTTTCACCATGCCATTTTAGCACATAATGGAAGCCAATAATTTCAGTTTGGAAAGTGTGTGCTGATAAACTTCAAACCACACACTTTACTCAGTAGACAATAAGTAATTTAGTGAAAGAAAAACACATAAAGTTCCAGGGAGGCTTATAGATGTTGCTCTTTTAAGGGACGGGACTCTTCTGGATCTCCTATTGCTGTAGATGGGTTGAAGGAATTAGGGAGGCTGCAATTTGCTTAAGTAAGATTGAAACAGTGAAGTTTTAATGTTTTGTTTCTTGTGTTTAATTTAATTAATCAAGACTCTAAATAATGCCCTCAAATATTATTGGAATATATTATCATACCTGGAATTATCAGATACAGAGTCTTTATAAAACATTAAGATGTTCCAAATATAATGGCAATTTGAACCCATAATAGGTCCTTAATTTAGAAGACTCATTAATGAAAATGCCCTTAAGTGCATCTGCAATGTTACCATTTCTTGATAACTGATACACTTGATCAAGGTTTCCTTACTGAGACCTTCCTGCTAGAAAAATATCAAGGAATTGCTTGACTCTGGGAGCTGGAAGTAAGGGTTAGGGGTAAATGCCTAGTTTACAATGCATTTATAATCTCTGGACAATTTCACAGGGTATGTATGTTTCATTGTTGCAAGGATGTGATGAAATACTAATATTCAACCTCTTTTCTAACACTTAGGGTTAAAAGGCATAGTGAATTGGTGTGGCAGTTACATTGAATAACTTGAATAACACTTCTCGAAAGTTCTCAGATCCTCAGAGAATTGGTTGAGAAATGTGTTTGACAGCTTACTCTAGTTTAAATGTTCTAATTTTTTAAATATCTTCAACACTGATTTCTGTGGGTATGGACTAATTCCTTCTCAAGAGGCCTTTGTATCACACAGGTGCTTCCTTGACAAAACCTATGAAGAAATAGTGTTCAGGCATTTGATAGTAGGCATGCAGTTCTGCTGTACTCAAAAAAAAAAAAAAAAAAAAAAAAAAGAAAGGAGGAACACAATTTGAAGTTCACATACCCCTGGCTTTCTCTTTCTGTCTGTGGACAATTTCCAGATTCTGGCACAGGGAAGTAGAGCCCAAGTAGAAAGCAGTAATCTCATGGTATGAAAGAAAGAGAGATCAGAATTATGAGATGCCACTGTGACTAAAATTTGTGGGGCAGTTACTGGAAACAAAGGGGTTATGGAAATTTGTGTAAAAGTTACCCTTGAGTCCTTGATCAAACCCTCAGTTCTTCATGTTCAAGGTAAAACTCCATGAGGCCTAGCAAAGAACAGCTAGTAGGAAGCCACAAGTTGAATAGAGATTTTAGAACATACATAGTGCTGAAGTTTAGCATATCAACTCATTCAGAGTGAAGAAACCTTGATGAACAAAGGAACATCCTCTTGAGAACCAAGGAAGGCCACACTAAAAAAATAAGAACCACGAGGTAGGAGTCAGGGCTATACCCATTATACCCCAGGTCTAGGGGCAAAAGAAAATTAGCCCAAGAGCCAGCAGGTAGTGTGATGGTTAAGGTGCTGAACTCCCACAGGGCTGACTGAGGTTTGAAGTGCCAGACCTGGCAACTTGCTTTCTCACTTTCTCTCTATTTCTCTTTCTTTCTCTTATGAGGACACATGTCCTAGAACAAAATTAAATAGTAATAATAACAAATAAAATTAAACAAATAATTAAAAATAAAATAAAATAAGCCCCTTTCCATATCAAGGCCTAAAACCAGACCTTGACAAGATCCAGAAAATCTTTCAGTAATTTAGTTGCCTTCCAGAACAAAACTTAATCCCTGTAAAAAAGAAATAGAATCCAGAGTCTTAGAACATATCGTCCACAACATGCAGCACACAAAAATGTAAAACACAAATGAAGAACCAGGAAAATGTGAATCATAATACTGAAAACAAAATTTATTAGGAGACTAGAAGTGATCCAGCCATTTTAATTAACAGAAAATGTTGTTTAAAATTGTTTTAAAAACATTTTAGAAATCAGAGTAAATAAGAAGAAGCTCTGAAAAAAAGATGTAAAAATTTGGCAGATGAAAGAAAATTATAAAAACAACTAGATAGAAACTGTAGAATTAAAAAATATAATATCTAAAATAAAGAAGTCATTGGAATGGAAGACAGAACATAATTGAGAAGGATTACTAAGCTCAAAGATCTTATTCTGTCAAATATAGAAATCATCCAAATTGAGCTAAAGAGATGACACCCTCTCATGCCTCCCCCCAAAAAAAATTAAACCCACAACATTGGAAACCTGAAGAACAATATCAAATGGTCTAGTATATTTTTAGTTGGAGACCAAAAATGAAAAAAGACAGAGAATGAAACATAAAAAAAATTAAAATTTGAAGGAACAATAACTAAAAAAATGGGAGGGAGTCTCCAGTTCCAGCCATAGTGCAGGGTGAGCCTCCATGGGATTGAACTACAGAGATACCATGGCTTGCCTACCCCTGCTCAACTTGAACTCTCATGTGTGTGAGTTTGGTTCTGGAGAAGCCCACCTTCCACCACCCCTCACTCCTCCACCCCTAATTCCCCTACATCATTGGAATCTCCATTTCCAATGACAATGCAGGATGAGCCTCAGTAAGACTGAGCTTTAGAGAGACCACAGCTCACCTCTCCCTGTCCACATTTCAATTCTCAGGGCTGTGAGCTGGGATCTGGAGGGTCCCAACTTTCCCTGCCTCCTCCCCACCCTCACTCACCATTGGAGTCTCCAGTTCCAGTGATGGTGCAGAGTGAGCATCAGTGGGACTGAGTTACAGAGAGACCACAGTTCACCTATCCCCATTAGTGACTTTTGGAATAACTGGTGTCCTTTGAAACCTTATATTTTACTTACCCACGTGATGCACAAAATTGTACCTGTTCGTTTAGTTACATCCTCCAGCTTAGGCTCATATATACCTAGTCCTGAGCCTCTGGGGAGGAGCCAAGTACCTCAAGCTGGTTACATAAACCATTCTCTGATTGGAAGATGAGACCCTCTCCAAAGAATACATGAGAGCAATAGAGCACATTTTTCCCTCTGACATGACAAAATTAACACCACAAAATGAGAAAGAATTGTACAATTCATCAGAAGACCATAAGTCAGTGAAGAGGCACAAGAAATATGAGAAACCAAGAAAATATCTCTCCCTCAAGGGAAAAGAACAACTCTTCATCATCCACAGGCTGTACAATAGAACTCATGAAAATGTCACATAAACAACTCAGAATATTCATAGTGACAAAACTAAATGAGATGTAAGAGAAAAGAGATGATGAACTCCAGAAGGTGAGAATCCTTTCTACTATTTGAAATAGACATCATAAAAAGAATTAAATGGAACTGTTAGAGATGAAGGCTATAGGAAATCAAAACTCCTTCAAAAGTATTAATAGTAGATTCAATCATGAAAAGATTGAATCTTGTGTCTAGAAGACAAAATTTATGAAAAAATCACCAAAAAGAATAAAAAATAAGGAAAAAATGAAGATAATATATGAGAAATACTAGATACCATTAAATGCCCAAACATCCAAATAATTGGTTTCCCAGATGTGAAGAATCTAATCATGGTATTGATAATCTATTCCATGAAATACTTGAAGAAAATTTTCTGAACCTGGAGAAACATTCAAACCTACGGACGCAAGAAATACAAAGGACCCCAAATAGAATCAACGCAAGATGATCATCTCCATGGCACTTCATAGTCAGATTGGCCAAAATCGCAAATAAAGACAAGATTCTAAAAATGGTAAGAGAGAAACGTCAAGTTTCTCACAAAGGTTATCCCATCAGGCTAACATTGGACATCTCTTATAAGAAGAGGCAAAGGAGGTCATTATATAGTATTAAAAGGACTAATTCACCAAGAAGATATAATTTTATAAATATATTTTTAAATGTATTTATTTATTATTATTTACAGTTTTAATTTTATTTTACACATTCAATCACTACACATCAATTACCTTATAAATGAATTTACTCAACATGAAATACACTTCAGATCAGTCCAGTTGAGGATACTACATAATCAACAGATAAAAAAGCATTTCTGTGTCCCACAAATATCTTACATCTTTATTTTTCTCCCTAATTTCCTTCTCTATGTTCTTCACCTCTAAATATCTATGCACCCAGCTCAGGAGCACTCAATTACATGAGAGAGAGAGACTGTTAGATCTAAAAGGAAAGAGAGACTGCAGCACACTAATCACTGGGGATCTCATCACCTTGCTATGTCCTTTGAACAGATCATCTAGACCAAAAATAAGCAAAGATATACAGGATCTAAACAATATCATAAATCAAATGGACTTGACAGACATCTATAGAATCTTCCATCTGACAACCACAAAATAAACATTTTCCTCACCCCTCCATGGAACCTTTTAACAAATTGACCGTATGATAGGGCACAAAACAATATTTTACAGATTCAAAGGCATAGAAACTATATTCAGCATCTTCTCTGACAATAGAATTAAACTTGATATTGATTCAGAAAGAACTCTCAAAAATACACAAACATATGGAAACAAAACAACCTATTCCTAAATTACTTCAAAACCACTGAAGAAATAAAGACTGAAATAAAAAGATTCATTTAAACTAATGACAATGAATGAGCACATGAGCTTCCATATCTTATGGGATATAGCAAAAGCAGTTGTAAGAGGAAAGTTCATTTCAATTAGTGTGCATTAAAAAAGATGGAAAGGTGGGAACCAGCAGTTAGCGTAATGGCTATGTCGCTGGACTCCCACGTAGTCGACCGCGGTTTGTGTCCCGGACCCGGTGGCTTAAAACTCACGCCGGGTGCGTGTGCGTGCGTGCCCAAGATCCCGAGAGGAGAATGGAGGAGAAGGGATTGTGGTGTGACCATCCCCCCTGGGGGGTGATTTCTCGCTTTCTGTCTCTATGTCTCTCTCTGTCTGTCTGGCGAGTGCACGCGCCCGATAGCAAAAACCTCTCAAAAAAAAAAAAAAAAAAGATGGAAAGGTGAGAACCAGCAGTTAGCGTAATGGCTATGTCGCTGGACTCCCACATAGTCGACCGCGGTTCGCATCCTGGACCCGGTGGCTTAAAACTCATGCCGGACACGTGTGCGTGCGTGCGTGCGTGCCCAAGATCCCGAGAGAAGAATGGAGGAGAAGGGATTGTGGCGTGGCCATCCCCCCTGGGGGGGTGACTTCTCGCTTTCTGTCTCTCTGTCTCTCTCTGTCTGTCTGGCGAGTGCATGCGCCCTATAGCGAAAATCTTTCCACAAAAAAAGAAAAAAGATGGAAAGGTGGCAAATAGACAACCTAATGACACACATCAAAGAACTTAAAAAACAACAACCACAAGCTAAATTAAAAATGCCAGGAGAAAGTAAATAATAAAGATCCAAGGAGAAATAAACAATATAGAGCATAAATGAACTATACAGAAAATAAATGAAACCAAAAGCTAATTAAGAGATAAAATTGATACACTGTTAGCTACATTAATTAAGAAGAAGGTGCCAGATAAATCAGATTCACAATGAAATGGGTAATATTACAACAGACATAACAGAAATACAAAGCATCATTAGAGAATACTATGAGCAACTATATGTCAACAAACAAGAAAACCTGGATGAGATGGGCAAATTCCTAGACACATATAATCTATCAATATTGAATCAGTAAGACATAGAAAGTTTGAATGGATCTATACACCATATTAACAGAAAAAAAGACAAAAATATATTATCGTATCAATTAATGCAGAAAAAGCATTTGATAAAGTACAATATCCCTGTATGATTATGACTTTCAGCAAAATCAGCATCGAAGGGACATTTTTCAACACAGTAAAAGCCACATATGTAAACCCCACAGCCAATATAATACTGAATGGGAAAAGCTTAAAACTGAAACAAACAAGGCTGCCCACTTTCTCCACTCCTTTTCAATATAATACTGGAAGTCCCTAGCCAATGCAACCAGAAAAGAGAATAAAATAAAATGCGTTGAATTAGGGAAAGAAGAAATAAAATTATCTTTATTTGCAAATGATGTGATTATATACATAAAAGAAACACAAATGAATTCATTAAAAAAATCTCCTTGAAGTGATTAATGAATACAATAAAGTGGCAGGATAAAAAATCAACATATAAGAATCTATAGCATATCTATACAACAACAATGAACAGGCTGAAGTAGAACTGAAGAAAGCAATCTTATTTACAATAACCAGAAAAAGTATAAGATACCTGGGAATAAACCTAGCCAAAGAAGTGAAAAACCTCTATAAATAAAACTATGAAATTCTAAATAAATAAATAAAAGAGAAGAAGAAAGAAAGAAACAGAAAATGACAATGACATAAAAAAGTAAAAGGAAATCCTATGTTCTTGGATTGGAAGGATTAATATAATCAAAATGGCAATTCTTGTCAAATTAATCTACATATTTAATGAAATAGCAATAATATTACCAGAGACAATCTTCACAGATTTAGAAAAGGCAATCATAAAATTTGTCTGGAATTATAAAAGACCCCATATTAGCAAAGCAATTCTGTATAAGAAGAGTGGAGTAGAAGGCATCTCACTCCCTAACACTAAAATATATGACAGAGCTGTGATAATCCAAATAACATGGTACTGGCACAAAAACAGGTGTGTAGACCAATGAACCAGAATAGAGACTCCAGAAATAACCCCCAAAACATACAGTCAACTGATTTTTGACAAAGGGCACCAGTAAATCCAGGGGTTAAGAAAACATTTTTAGCATATGGTGCTGGAAAAACTGGGTATCAACCTACAGAAAGATGAAACTAAACCCTATCTCTCACCATTAATTAAAGTCAACTCAAAATGGATAAAAGATCTAAATCTAAGACCTAAAACTACAAAACTACTGGTTAAAAACACAAGGGAATCTTTCAGAGACATAAAAATAGGCAAAGATTTCTTTAAAAACTTGGACAAGACCCCCATAACACAGGCAATAATCACAAAAATGAACAAGTGGGATAACATCAGGTTTAAAAGCTACTGCATAGCAGAAGAAACAATAATGAGAGTGAATCAACAACCCTCAGAATGAGAGATATTTTTGCAAGGGAATGATAACCAGGATATACAGAGAAATTAAACAACTTAACTCCCTCCCCCCAAAAAAAAAACATTAACCCAATTAAAAGATGGGCAAATGAGTTGAATAAACAACTGTCTAAAAAAGACATAGGAATGGCCAAAAGGCATATGATATAAAACTCAACATCTCATAAGAGAGACACAAATCAAAACCACAATGAGATACCATCTAACTCCAGTCAGAATGGCTAAGATTAAAAAAGGAAAGAATGTTAAGTTCTGGTGAAGTTGTGGTGAAATGGGAACTCTCCTACACTATTGATGGGAATATAAATTAGTACAGCTACTGTGGAAAACAATATGAAAATTCTTCAAAGATCTAAAAATAGAACTAACATATAATCCAGCAATTTCACTACTGGTTATCTACCCAAAGGATAGGAAAATGCTCAGTCAGAAAAACACTTGCACATTCATGTTTATTGCAGCATTATTCACAATTGTTAAGACATGGAACCAACCCAAATGTCCATGAACAGATGAATGGATTGAAAAAGCATAGAACATATACCCTACAGAATACTATTGGCCATAAAAAAACGAGAGCCTGGAATTTGATAGAAAGTGGGAAAATATGGAAAATTTAATGCTAAGTGAAGCAAGCCAGCCTGTGAAAGAGAGGCATTGTAAATTCCCACTCAATGTATACCAAATGTCAGCACTCTATGGCAGAAACTGAATGATTGGAAGGGATAAAAGCATGGAGAGCAATGATGATATTGGAGACAGTGCAGGAGGAGGGCACAAAATGGTGGAGGGTGAGATGGAAGGAATCGAGGGGAAGAAGAAAGAAGCAAAATATTCAAGGGATCCAAAATGGAAAGAAATTCATTGATTATGATGTATATTGTAATATCTTTGGACAGAAATACAGTGTCTTCATGATAGGAAAATTCATTTCATATGCTAATGATATACATTGATTAAATGTAAAAAAATTAACATTGGTGAAAGTTAATAATCAACAAATCCAAGAATCTCAGCAAATGTCAAGCAGGATAAATAAACACAATACACTGATGGATATCAAAGCAAAATTCTGAAAATCATCAGTAACTAAAAAACATCTTGAAAGTAGCAAGAGAATGAAGTATCATTAAATACAGGAGAACAACAATAAGAATCCTAACTGACTTCTTACCAGAAATGATGAAGATCATAATACCATAAGAACATCATTTAAAAGTAAAAGTTAGACACTTTAGAGAGACAAAACAAAGACTTCATCTTGCACATATTCACTATAAGAAATACTGAAAGATGTCCTCACTTTGGCAGCACATATACTAAAATTGGAATGATGCAGAGATTAGCATGGCCCCCTGAGAAAGAATGACATGCAATTCTGAAGAGTTCTGTATTTTCAAGACTGTATAGATTCAAAGGCATAGAAACTATATCCAGCATCTTCTCAGACCATGATGGAATTAAACCTGATATTAATTTCAGAAATAACTCTCAAAAATACAAAAACGTGGAAACTAAACAACCTATTCAGAATGACTTCACAACTACTGAAGAAATTAAAATTGAGATAAAAAGATTCATTGAAACCAATCCATTACCTAAGATACACAGCAAAAATAATCATAAGAAGGAAGTTCATAGCAATTAGTGTGCATAAGAAAAAGGTGGAAAGATGGCAAATGGACAACCTAACATTGTGCTTCAGGGAATTGGAAAAACAACAACAAAATAAAAACCCCAAAAAATGCCAGGAGAAAAGAAATTAAAATGATTGAGCAGAAATAAGTGAAATAGAGAATGAACTAAGTATACAGAAAATAAATGAAACCTGATGCAATGCTCAGCAATAATTGCAGCCACATGGAAGGTTAGGGTTTGGGTCCTGGTTGACCTATACATGCTGGGCAAGCACACATGGCCATGATGCTGACTGTTTAAGACTGGAAAAGTGGAGAAACCCAGTTCCCGCACCACTGGGATATCCGCCCAAGACAGCCTTGCTGAACGGTGAGCTGTTTGCAGCTGGAAGAGATGCTACAAAGCATGGCTCATCCCCTCCCCCACATGCTATGGAATTCTCAGGTGTGTTCAAGGGGACTTGGAGAAGCCCTTTTTGCCTGGTCCCTGGGTCATTGGGACATCCGCCTCAGCAATGGGCCTGGTTGTGCTGAGCAGCAGGGTCACTGAGCTGCAGAGAGACTGTGGCTCATCCCCTGCCTCAGGCCTCTGAATGATCAGACAGCATTTCCTGAAGCACGTCGTGCACAACAGGTGCTGTACACCCCCTCCTCTCTTCCTCAGTTGAAGTTCAACAGCTCAGACCCAGGAGCACCTGTTCTCTGGAAACTGGAGGACTCTGAATTATCCAAGTCCAGAGAAAACAGTGTAAATTGCTGGGTGAGCATCATGGAGGTGGAGCAGCAGAGAAATTACTGATCACTTCCTCCTGTTTGCCTTTGAACACTCAGAATTAACTAGAAGAATATAGAAAGAAACATAAAATTCACCCGATGACTAGAAATCATCACAGAGGCACATGAAATATGAGAAGCCAAGAAAATATCTTTCCCCCAAGGGAACACACCAATTCTTCATCATCCACAGACAACACTGTGGAACTCATGGAAATGTCAGATAAATAATGCAGAATGTTTATAGTGACAAAACTAAATGAGATGCAAGAGAAAAGAGAAAACAAACTCCAGAAGATGCAAGAAAAAAGAGACAATGAGCTCCATGAGATGAGGAAGTTCTTTCATGATTTGAAATAAGTAATAGACACCATAAAAAAGAATCCAATGGAATTGTTAGAGATGAAGAATATAATACAGGAAGTCAAAACCTCCCTTGAAAGTATAAAAGTAGATTAAATCATGCAGAAGATCAAATCTCTAATGTAGAAGACAAAACCTCTGACCTAGAAAAGTTTATCAAAAAGACAGAAAATAACCAAGACAAATGAAGACAATATACAAGAAATACTAGATACCATGAAGTGTCCAAACATCTGGATAACTGGTATCCCAGAAAGTGAAGAAAATAAGGACATCGATAATCTATTCCATGAAATGCTGGGAGAAAACTTTCCAAACCCAGACAGGCATTCAAATATCCAGACCCAAGAATTACAAACGATCCCAAGTAGAATCAACCCAAGTATATCCTCTCCATGGCACATCATAGACAGACTGGCCAAAGCCACAAAGACAAGATACTAAAATTGGCCAGAGAGAAATGTCAAGTTATTTACAAAAGATATCCCATCAAGTTAATATTGGACCTACCAATGCAAACAATGCAGGAAAAGAAAGAATGGGGAAATATATTCAAAAGGTTAAAGGAAAAACAATTTCAACAAAGATTACTACACCTGGCAAGATTATCCTTCACATGAGAAGAAAAGATGAAAACATTCTCAGATAAACAAAACCTGAAAGAATTTACCAACTCCAGGCCAGCTCTTCAAGAATTCTGAAGGGAGTGCTGTAACAGGAAAACTAGTCAGAAAGACATAAATAAGAGAACAGAAAACAATGAAGAATATGGATAACTTAATGATAGGAACAAGTCTAGAAATATTGATAATTATGTTGAATGTTAAAGGATTAAAATCTCAAATCAAGGGACACAGACTGGCTTAATGGAAAAAAACAAAAAAACAAAAAAACAAACAAACAAAAAAACAGAAACCCTCTATCAGTTGCCTACAAGAAAAACATTTCATGGATAAAGACATACATAGACTAAAAGTGAAGGGCTGGAAAAATTTTTCCATGCAAATGGAAATCAAAAAAGGGCTGGAGTCACGATACCGATTTCAGACAATACAGGCTTTAAGACAGAAACTTAGGCAAAGAAGTGCATTACATAATAGTAAAAGGGCTAATTCCTCAAGAAGACATTATACGTATAAAAATACATGCACCCAACTCAGGAGCATCCAAATATGTGAAGACAAGACTACCAGATCTAAAAGGAGAAATAGGTTGCAACAGTTGGGGTTCTTAACATCCCATTATCTCCTTTAGATAGATCTTCTAGATAAGGAATAATCAAAAAGATACAGAATCTAAATGATTCCATAAATCAAATGTACTTGACAGGCATCTATAGAACTTTCCACCCTACAACCCCAAATATACATTTTTCTCACCCCTGTATGGAACTTTTTCAAAGATTGATCATATGATAGCATACAAATTAAGCCTTTACAAATTCAAAGGCATAGAAACTATATCCAGTATCTTCTCTGACCATGATGGAATTTCAGGAAAAATCCTCAAAAATACACAAACACATGGAAACTAAACAATCTACTTCTGAATGAATTCTTAACTACTAAATAAATAAATGCGGAAATTTAAAAAAAAATGGAAACAGGGACCAGCAGTTAGCGTAATGGCTCTGTCGCTGGACTCCCATGTAGTCGACTGCGGTTCGCGTCTCGGACCCGGTGGCTTAAAACCCACGCTGGGTGCGTGTGCATGCATGCCCAAGATCCCGAGAGGAGAATGGAGGAGAAGGGATTGAGGAGTGGCCATCACCCCTGGAAGGTGATTTCTCGCTTTCTATCTCTCTGTCTCTCTGTCTGGCGAGTGCATGCGCCCTATAGCAAAAGCCTCTCCAAAAAAGAAAAAAAAATGGAAACACATGATATTGAGTACAAAAGTTTCCATAATCTATGAGACACCACAAAAGCAGTCATAAGAGCGAAAATCATAGAAATTGGTGAGCACAAAAAAATAACAGAAAGGTGACAAATAGACAACTTAACATCATACCTCAGGGAATTGGAAAAACAACAGCAAAAAAATACAAAAAATGCCAGGATAAAAGAAATAATAAGTATATGAGCAGAAATAAATTAAATAGAAAATAAATGAACTATACAGAAAATAAATGGAAACAAAAGCTGGTTCTTTGAAAAGACGAACAAAACTGACACACCATTAGCTAGACTGATTAAGAAAAAGAGATTAAAATCCTTTGTAAAGGGATCAGCAGTTAGCGTAATGGCTATGTCACTGGGCTCCCATGTAGTTGACCATGGTTCGAGTCCCGGACCTGGTGGCTTAAACTCAAGCCGGGTGCATGTGCATGCGTGCCCAAGATCCTGAGAAGAGAGTGGAGGAGAAGGGATTGCAGCATAGCCATCCCCCCTGGGAGGGGGTGATTTCTCACTTTCTGTCTCTCTCTCTCTGTCTTTCTGGCGAGTGTACATGCCCTATAGCAAAAATTTCTAAAAAAAAAAAAAAAAAAAATCCTTTGTAAAGGAACTAGATTAATTACATTCAGAATGAAACAGGCAGTATTCCAACAGACACAATAGAAATCCAAAACATCGTTACAGGATACTATGAACAACTATATGCCAATTGACAAGAGAGCCTAGATGGGATTGACAAATTCCTGGGCACATACAATCTACCAAGATTGAATCAGTAGGACATAGAAAGTCTAAATAGACCCAAAACAAGAAATGAGATAGAATCAGTAGTAAATAACCTCCCAACAAGGAAAATCCCATGTCCTGATGGCTTCACTTCTGAATTCTACAAAACTTTTAATGAAGAGTTAACCCTCATTCTACTCAAACTATTTCTAAAGGTCCAAAAGGAAGGAATTCTGCCAAACTCATTTTATAAAGCCTCTTTTATCCTCATCCCCAAAACAGATAAAGACATGAAAAAAAAGGAAAGCTACACACCAATATCTTTGAGGAATATAGATGCAAAAATTCTCAATAAGATACTAGCAAACAACATACGAAAAAGATTATTTATCACAACCAGGTAAGCTTTATTCCAGTGATGCAAGGATGGTTCAACATATGCAAAACCTTAAACATAATACACCATGTCAACAGAAAGTAAGATAAAACAATATGATCATTTCAATCAATGCAGAAAAATCACTCAATAAAATACGACACACCTTCATGTTTAACACTTTTAGCAAAATTGCCATAGAGGGACATTTCTCAACAAAATAAAAGCCATCTATGAAAAATCTATAGCTAACATTATAAAAACAGGTACTAGACAAGGCTTCCCACTTTCTTCACACCTTTTTAATACAGCGCTGGAAGTCTTAGTGAATGCAATTAGAAAAGAGAATAATATAAAAGCCATTCAAATAGGGGAAGAGTTAAAAATATCTTTCTTTGCAAATGACATGATGCTATATTTAGAAGGCCCAAAGATTTCTATTAAAAAACTTCTCAAAGTAGTGCTTGCTTCGGCAGCACATATACTAAAATTGGAACAATACAGAGAAGATTAGCATGGCCCCTGCGCAAGGATGACACGCAAATTCATGAAGCGTTCCATATTTTTATGTCTCTTTCTGTCTGTCTGGCAAGCGCACGCGCCCTATAGCAAAAAAAAAAAAAAAAAAAAAAAACAACTCTCCAAAAAAATAACTTCTCAAAGTAATAAATGAATACGGTAAAGTGACAGGATTCAAAATCAACATCTGAAAATCAATAGCATATTTATATAAGAACAATGAGGAGACAATAATCCCTTTTGCCATAGCCACAACATGTGTAAGATACCCAGGGATAAACCTAATCAAGGAAGTCAAAGACCTTTACATGGAAAACTATGAAAAGCTTTAAAAGGACATTTAAAATAACACCAAAAAGTGGAAGGACATCCCATGTTCCTGGTTTGGAAGACTTTATATAATAAAAAAATGACAAGTCTACCCAAATTAATCTACATATTTAATGTACTTCCAATCAAATTACCAGAGATATTCTTCACACATTTAGAAAAGATAATCATAGAATTTGTCTGGAGTTATAAAGACCCTGTATTGCCAAAGTGATCTTGTGCAAGAAGAATGGAGTGGATGACAGCTCACTCCCTGACCCAAAAATATATTATAAAGCTGTGATAATAAAACATCATGGTATTGGCACATAAAAGACAGGTGGACCAATGGAACAGAATAGAGATTACAGAAATAAACCCCAAAACATACAGCCAACTGATTTTTGACAAAGGATATCAGTTGATACAGTGGAAAAGAAAAACCTCTTTAGCAAATGGTGCTGAAAAAACTGGATATCCACCTGCAAAAAGATGAAACTGGAACTCCACCTTTTACCATTAACAAAAATCAACTCAAATGGATCAAAGATCTAAACCTAAGACATCAAACTATAAAACTACTGATGGAAAACACTTGAGAAAGTCTGGGAGATAATGGGGCAGGCAAAGACTTTTTTTTTCTTTTTTTTTTTCCTATGGAGACTTTTGCTATAGAGCGTGTGCCCTCAGCACAGAGACAGAAAGTGAGAAATGACCACCCAGGGGGTTGGCCATGCCAAAATCCTATCTCCTCCACCCTTCTCTCAGATTCTGGGCACAAATACACATATGTCCAGCATGAGTTTTAAAATGCTGGGTCTGGGGCTCAAAGTATAGTCAACTACATGGGAGTCCAGCAATGTAACTATTTCACCATCTGCTAATCCTACAGGCAAAGACTTTTTAAATAAGACCCCCCCAAAGCACGGGCAATAATTTCAAAACAAGACAAGTGGGACTATATCAGATCAAGAAGCTTTCTCACAGAAAAAGACACAGTAATTAGTGTGAAATGACAACTCTTGAAATGGGGGAATATTTTTTGTAAAAGATACCTCAGATAAGGGACTAACCAGAATCCACAGGGAACTCAAGTGGCTTACCCCCCCAAAATCATTAACTCAATTAAAATATGGGAAAATGAATTGAACAAAAAAAACCTCTCTAAAGTAGACATATGAACAGCCAAAAAGCATTTGGAAAAATGCTCAACGTCCCTCATTATAAAGGAGATGCAGTTTCAAACCACAACAAGATACCACCTAACCTGTGTTATAATGGCAAAGATTAAAAATACAAAAAATAATAAGTGTTGGTGGAGTGGTGGTGAAATGGGAACTCTTCTGCACTGTTGGTGGGAATGTAAATTGGTTCAGCTACTGTGGAAAACAATAAAGAGTTTCCTCAAAGTCCTACAAATAGTATTTCCATATGATTCAGCAATTACACTCCTGGGAATATACCTAAAGGACAGGAGAATACTCAGAAAAGTGATTGCAAATCAATTTTTATTTTTAATATTTACTTATTTATTTATTTAATTCCATTTGTTGCTAATCATTTTCAAATTTTGACCAGAGAGGGACCAGGAGAGAGAGAAAGGGAAAGTGAGAAAGCAAGCCTCCAGGTCCCGAACTCGGACCGTGATCGGCCATGTGGGAATCCAGCGCTCCCAACCACCATGCCACCTGCCGGCCCTAGCAAATCAATTTTTATTAATGCATCATTAACAATTGCTAAGACATGGAATGAGTCCAAATGTCCAAGAACAGAAGAACGGATTGAAAAGTGTGGCACATATACTCCATGGAATACTATTCAGCCATATAAAACAACAAGACCCTGACATTTCAAAGAAAGTGGATGAATATGAAAGATTACTTGCTGAGTGAAGTGAGCCAGGCTATGAAGGAGAGACACTGTATGTCGCCACTTAACATATTGACTGTTCACATTTTATAGTAGAGACTGAAAGATCAGAGGGCATAAAAGCATTGAAAATAGTTATGGACACATGAGACAGCGTAGAGGGAGAGTGGAAGAGGGGAAGTGTGTAGGGAGGGAAATTAGGGAGAAAAATAGAGAAGACATTTGTGGGACACAGAAATGGTTTATTACATGTTGATGAGGGACCAGCAGTTGGCATAATAGCTATGTTGCTGGACTCCCATGTAGTCGGCCGCAGTTCGAGTCCCAGACCCGGTGACTTAAACTCAAGTCAGGCGCGTGTGCGTGAGTGCCCAAGATACTGAGAGGAGAATGGGAGAGAAGGGACTGTGGCATGGCCATCCCCTGTAGGGGATGATTTCTCACTTTCTGTCTCTCTGTCTCGCTGGCGAGCTCACGTGCCCTATAGCAAAAACCTCTCCAAACACACACACACACACACACACACACACACACACGTTAATGATAATGTGTATAATATTCTCAGCTGGACTGATCTGAGGTTTATTTCATGTCAGGAAAATTCTCTTTACAAGCTAAATGATATTTAGTAATTGAATGTATAGTAATAATAATTTTAAAAATACAAATGAAAACAAAAACTGGTTCTTTGAAAAGATAAACAACATTTGCACACCATTAGCTAGAATAATTAAGAAGAGAGAACCAAATAATTCAGATTTACAATGACACAGGCTATATTTCAACAGACATAATAGAAATCTAAAACATCATTAGCGAATACTATGAGTGACTATCTGCCAACAAACAAGAAAATCTAGATGAGGTGGACAAATTCCTGGACACATATATTCTATCAAGATTGGATCAAGAAGACAGACAATCTGAATAGACCCACAACAAGCAACGAGATTGAATCAGTAATAAATAACCTCCCAGGCCCTGATAGCTTCACTTCTGAATGCTACTAAACTTTTAAAGAAGTGTTAAGCCCCATTCTACTCAAACTATTTCTAAAGATTCAGAAGGAAGAAACCTTCCCAAATTCATTTTATGAAGTCTCCATTACCCTCATTTCTAAAACAGATAAGGGCATGACAAAAAAAAAAAAAAAAAAAAAAAAAAAAAAAAAAAAAAAAAAAAAAGAAAGAACACAAACTAACAAACAAAAAACTACAGACTAATGTCTCTCATGAATACAGATGCAAAATTTCTCAACAAGATACTAGCGAATCATATCCAACAACATATAAAAAGTATTATTCATCATGACCAGGTAGGCTTTATTCCAGAGACACAAGGGTGGTTCAACACATGTAAAAGTATTAATGCAATATACCATGTTAACAGACAGAAAGAAAATAAAACATGTGATCACATCAATTGATGCAGAAAAGGTGTTTGATAAAATACAACATCCTTTCATGATTAAGTTTCTCAGCAAAATTGTCATAGAAGAGACATTTCTCAACACAATAAAAGCCATCTATGAAAAACCCATAGCAAACATGAAACTGTATGTACTAGACGAGGTTGCCCAATCTCTCTACTCCTTTTCAACGTAGTGCTGGAAGTCCTAGCTAATGGAATCAGAAAAGAGAATAAAATAAAGGCATTCAAATAGGGTAAGAAGAGGTGAAATTATCTCTGTTTGCAGATGACATGATTGTATACATAGAAGAATCAAAAGAATCCATGAAAAAACTCCTGGAAGTGATAAATGAATAAAGTGGTATGGTACAAAATCAACATAGAAAAATCTATAGCATTTCTGTATATGAACAACAAGCAGACTGAGTTAGAAATGAAGAAAGTAATACTATTTACCATAACCTCAAAAAGTATAATATAAATAGGAATAAGTCTAACCAATAAAATCAAAGACAACTACAAGGAAAATTATGAACATCTAAAAAAAGAAATTGAAAATGACACAAAAAGTGGAAAGACACACCATATTCCTGGACTAGAAAAATTAATATAATCTAAATGGCAATTCTATCCAAATTAAACTACATATTAAACACAGTCCAAATCAAATTACCGAAGATAGTCTTCAAATATCTAGAAAAGATAATAATAGAATTTGTCTGGAACAATAAAAGACCCTGTATTGCCAAAGCAATTCTGTGTAAGAAGAGTGGAGTAGGAAGCATCTCACTCCCTGACCCCAAAATATATTTCAAAGTTGTGATAATCAAACAGTATGGTATTAGCACAAAGAGACATGTGGACCAATGGAACAGAATAGAAACCTCAGAAACAAACCCCAAAACATACAGCCAACTGATTTTTGACAAAGAGCACCAGTCATTCTAGTGGGAAATAGAAAATCTCTTTAGCAAATGGTGTTGGAAAAATGGGGGTATCCACCTGCAGAAAGTTGAATCTGGATCCTTATCTCTCACCATTAACAAAAATCAACTCAAAGTGGATTAAATATTTAAACCTAAAACCTCAAACTATAAAACTACTGGTGGAAAACAATTGGGAAACTCTGGAAGACATTGGGGTAGGAAAAGATTTCTGAAATAAGACCCCCAAAGCACAGACAATAATTCCAAAAATAGACAAGTGGGATTGCATTGGACTAAGAAATTTCTGCACAGCAAAAGATACAGAAATTAGTGTGGATTGAAAACCTTCAGAGTGGTAGAATATTTTTGTAAACTATGCCTCACAAGGAACTACTACCCAGAATACACAGGAAACTTTAGTGGCTTACCCTCCAAAAACTGATCAACCCAATTAAAAGATGGGAAATGAACCTAACAATCCACTCTCTAAGGAAGACATACAAACACCCAAAAGTATGTGGAAAAATGCGCAATATCCCTCATCATAAGGGAGATGCAAATCAAAACCACAATGAGATACCACCTAACCCCAGTCCAAATTGCTAAGATTAAAAACACACAAAATGATAAGTCCTCGTGAGGTTGTGGTGAAAAAGGAACTCTCCTACACTGTTGGTGGGAATATAAATTAGTACAGCCACTGAGGAGATTAATATGGAGGCTCCTCAAAGTTCTACTAATAAATAGAATACCATATGATCCTGCAATTCCACTCTTGCATATCTACCCAAAACATAGAAAACCTCTCAGTCACAAAAATGCTTGCTCATCTATGTTTATTGCACCATTATTCACAATTGCTAGAACATGGAATCAACACAAATGTCAATGAACAGATGACTGGATTAAAAAAGTGTGGCTCATATATTCCATGGAATATTACTCAGCCATAAAAAAGGCAAGACCTTGGCATTTGAAAAAAGTGGATGAATATGGAAGATTTATTGCTGAGTGAAGTGAGTCAGGCTATGAAGGAGAAACATTGTATGTCTCCACTTAATGTATACTGACTATCCACACTCTATTGTGGAAACTGGAATATTAGAAGATATTGAAGCATAGAAAATGATGGGGCCAGCAGGTGGTGTGGTGGTTAAGACGTTGAACTCTTACAAGTTAGACTGCATTTTGAGTCCCAGACCTGGCAGCTTGTTTTCTCACTTTCCCTCTCTCTTGCTCTCTCTCTCTGGTCAAATTTTAAAAATAAGAAGAAATAAAATTTTAAAAAAAGAAGCATGGAAAATGGTTATGAATACTGGAGACAGTGTGATAAAAGGATGGAAGATGGAGGAAAGTGAAAGGGAGGAATTAAAGAGACAAACAGAGAGGGTAGACATTTAGTGGACACAGAAATGAAGAATTGTCTGTTGGTGATAACACGTATGATATTTTCAATTGGACTGGTGTGAAGTGTATTCATGTTGGGTAATTCATTTTATAAGCTGTCGTGATGCACAATGATTGAAAGTATAAAATAAAAATAACAATAAAAATAACAAATAAAAGAAAGAAATTCTGAAAGAAATTAAATAGACTAAAGGCAAATGACATCACATATACACCTAGCTCTACAGGAAGAAATAGAAAATATCAGGAAATGGGACCAGCAGATGGTATAATGGTTACATTGCTGTACTCCCATTTAGTTTACTGTGGTTTGAGTCCCAAACCTGGTGAATTAAACCTCACACTGGTTGCATGTACGTGCATGCCCAAGATCCTGAGAAGATAATGGAGCAAAAGGGAATGTGGTGTGACCATCCCCCTGGGGGATGATTTTTCGCTTTCTGTCTCTCTCTGTCTCCTGTCTCATAAGTGAGTGCACATGCCCAAAAGCAAATATATATATATATATATATATATATATATATATATATATATATCAAGAAGAGTAAATTATTCAATAACTATAAATAATCTTTTTAACATTGATATGTATAATACACACACACACACAGTGTGTGTGTGTATATATAATTAGTATATAATTAAATCTCTTAAAAATTATTGGGTATTGGGGACCAGCAATTAGAGTAATGGCTATGTCGCTGGACTCCCATGTAGTCGACCGCGGTTTGAGTCCCGGACCCGGTGGCTTAAACTCACGCTGGGCGCGTGTGCGTGCGTGCCCAAGATCCTGAGAGGAGAATGGAGGAGAGGGGATTGCGGCATGGCCATCCCCCCTGAGGAGTGATTTCTCACTTTCTATCTCTCTGTCTCTCTTTGTCTGTCTGGCGAGCACACGCGCCCTATAGCAAAAACCTCTCCAAAAAAAAAATGTATTGGGTATTTAATATAAAAACAATGACAAAGGAATGTGCAACTTATGACATGTGAAAATAAAATATATGGTAAATGCTCAAAGGATGGGAAAGTAGTAGTTGAAATATACTGTCATTAAATTATTAAATAGTTCATAAAATAACATTTTTTGAATATAGACTGTTATAAATCAAAGATGTGTTATAATCTCTAGAGTAATGACTAAGATAACACTAAGAGGAATAACTAAAATATCAATAAGGGAAATACGCTGATATACCTAATGAATTTTATTAATCCCTAAGAGGTTTGGAAAATAAGAACAGAAAAATAAAAAGCAGATGAGACAAACAGAAATCAAACATCAAGGTGGTACCATTAAATATAAAAATATCAGTAATGATATTAAATGCAAATAGACTAAACTGAAAGGCAAGATTGTCAAACTGCATGATTTAAAAATAAGACTACACTGTATGTTTCTTACTTGACATATAGTTTAAACAAAGAAATTGAAATGAAAGGATGGACAAAGGTATTTCATGCAAATCCTAAGTATAAGAAAGTTGCTATGGCACAACAGTACAATTCAATGCTCTATGAGGTTGACCCATGTGAGAAGGGTCTGGATTCATGTCCTGAAACCTACTTGAGTACACAAGGCATGCCCTTGCCCATGATCTGGGGTTGGCTCAGGTTGAGTATAGATCACAGCATTGACACTCTGTGAAAGGTTCTGCCTCTTTCTCTCTCTATCTTGGTCACTCTTGAAAAAATAAATGAACTTTAAAAAAGAAATATGCTATGGCTATATTAATGTAAGACAAAGTAGAATGCATTATGAGGAGAATTACCAGAAATAAAGCAGGACATTTTATAATGATAAAATGGTTAATTAATTAGGAAGAGATAACAATCTTGAATGTGTTACACTAAAGACAAACTCTCCACATATAAAACAAAACTTGCCAAGAAAAAAAGGAAAGTACAGACCATATACAATCAATGTCTCTATGTGGAGACATTAATAGCATTTTCTCAGTAATTGACAGAACTTGTACAGAAAAAATCAGAAATAATATGGAAGACAGCATCACCAACTATTTGACCTAATTGACATTTAGGGAACATCAGACTCAATAATAGCAAAATATGCACCAATATAGATTATATGTTGGGCTATAAAACAAGTCCCAATACATTTCTAAAGGCTGACATCATACAGAATATATTCTCCAACTACTTAGTTATTAAAATAAAAACAAATAATAAGATACATAGCCCTCTAATATTGAAAATCATGTAACACACTATGAAAAAATATCATGAGTTAAAGAAAAGATTATACATGAGATTAGACAATTTTTTAAATAAATTATAATAAAATGACATATCAAAAATTGTGTTAGTCAGCAAAGACACTCTTTAGAGGGAATTAAAACTTTAATTGTCTACATGAGAAAAAAACATATAGAATCAAAGAACTCCATTTCTACCTCACAAAACAGAAAAATAAGAACCAATTAAACACAAGTAAGTAGATGAAAAGAAATAATGAAAATAAAAGTAAAACTCATAAAATACAAAAATGTAGAGATTGACAAAAAGTCAGAAACTGGATTTTTGAAAAGATTAATAACATGAATAAACACTGAGCAATATTTATTTAAAAGTCAGCTCATATCATGGTGGTTAGAAGGCTGGATCCTACATGGCCAACTGTTCAGATCTAGCAACTTCAAAAAAACACTGGGCATGTATAAAAGTGTGTCCAAAGTCCTGAAAGGAGGAACAAATGGAAGAGAAGGGATTCGGCATGGTCATTTTCTGTGGAGAGTGCTTTCTCACTTTCTCTACCTCTCTCTCTGTCTCTCTCCAGTGAACACATGTGCCCTCTGGCAAAATTTTAAAAAAATTATTTAAAAAGCAAAATAAATAAAATATGAATTTTCAATATCAGAAATGAAAGAGAGGATATCTATACAGGTTATACAAATGTTACAAAGATAAACAAATGATACTATTAACAACTCTATGTATAAAAATTAACAATGCAGAAGAAATGAACTGATTCCTTGACAAAAATATCAAAACCAACACAAGAGAAAGTTGGAAATCTATTTTGTTAAGGAAACAGAATTCATAATTAAACAACTCTCCCCTCCCCCCAACAGTAAAAAAATCTGCAGGTCCAAATGGCTTCATTGGTGAATTCTATTAAACAATTAAGAAAGAAAGAATGGAACCAGCAGATGGTGTAGCAGTTATGTCTCTGAACTCCCACATGATCAAAAGCAATTCAAGTCCCAGACCTGGTGGCTTGAAAATCACTCTTGGCACATGCATGTGCATGCCCAAGATCCTGGGGGGAGGAGGATGGAGGAGAAGTGATTGAAGCATGGCCACTCCCCTGGGGGATGAGTTCTCACTTGTCCTCTCACTGTATCTGTCTCTCTCTCTGGTGAGCCCACATGCCCAAGGCAAAAAAAAAAAAAAAAAAAAAAAAAAAAAAAAACTCTCAAAAAAGAAAGAAAAAAAGAATACCAATAGTGTGCAATTCTTTAAGTAAAGGAGAAGAGGAGAAACATTTCTCAATTTTTTTTAAATTTTTTTTTTAGAGACAAGAGACAGAAAGCAAGAAATCACCCCCCACAGGGGGATGGCCATGGAAGCACATGTGCCTGGATTGTGCCTCTGGGTCCAGAACTCGAACCACAGTTGACCACGTGGGAGTTCAGCCAAGTAACCATTATATCATCTGGTGGTCCCTTCCCAAACAATTTATGAAATCAGTATGACTTTGATACCAAAATGTGACATATATGACAAAGAAATTATACACCAATGTCACTCCTGAATATAGATACAAAATCTTTAACAAAAGAATAGAAAGATACAGATATTTATGAAAAGGATTCATACAATCCTTATTCATACTGATCAAGTGGGGTTGCAAGAATTTAAGGTTGAATTAACATATGAAAATTAGTCAAAGTAATTCACTGCCTTATCAAATTAAAGGAGAAAATCCTATAATCAATCCAGAAGTTGCAGGGGAAAAAAAAAAAAAAAAAACACAACAACAAAAAAACAACATTTAGTCAAATACAATAATCCTAGGGATAAATTTAAGAAAAATGTGAAAGACCAATATACTAAAAAATCATTGTTGAGAGAAATTAAAGATACTTAAATAAATAGAGAATTATAAGTTGTTCTTTTTTTAATTTAAATTTATTTATTTACATTCATTCACTGTACATCATTACAGCATACAAAATGAGATTTTCCATCCAGGGTACACTGTATATTGTCTCAATCAAGCACATCAACAAACATGTTATTGTCAGCAAGTAATTTTCCATTTCTTGTTTTCTGTATGTTTTGCTTTTTTCCCCCATCCTTGATTCCCTATCTCTTACCCTCTGCCATCTCCCACTCTCCTCCCACAGTGTCTCTGGTATCTATGTTTGCTTTCTATACTGTTTTCCCCCCACACTTTATTGAATTACTAAAGACCTTAACTAATCTAAATATTTTCATAGCAAACACAGCTGATATATACATTTCCATGAACACAAGTCTAACTTTAGGTATCCTATAAAGTAGCACCTAGCTGGAGCTATATATCTTACTGCAGTCATTGAATAGATATTTTTTTCCTGAAACATTTTTATGTACCTTAATTTACACTCTTTCCCTAAGCATCATCACAGCATACAAAATGTGATTTTCCATCCAGAATTTACTGCATAGTGACCTAATCATGCATATTATTATAAAAAATTTTCCATTTCTAGTTCCTAGAATTATTTTTACCCCTCTTTCTGACCCTCTGTCCTTTCCCACCCTCTTCTCACACTATCTCTGGTGTCTACAATTGTCTTCCATTCCTTTCCCACCCACATTGTATTTATCACACAATTTCTTACATAATCTAACTACTTTCAATGGTGAGTTCACTCATTACTATTAAGAAAACCAGTTTTAACTTAAATCAAAGAAATGCTAAAGAACTTTGCTTAAAGCCAGAAAACAGGTTAAGATTCTGTTCGAATGGTAGGTGCATGAACCTATCAGTCTCATGTACTTTTATCTTCTGTTCTGGTTCAATTTTTCTGATTAAATTCTGGCATATAATATTCAACTCCAGACTTGTCCCTATGATTAAGTTGGCCACTTTCTTAGTTTTTGAACTCTTATTTCTGTGTGTCTGTATTTAATTTTCCTGATATAGCACACCCTTGAGAACTTCTTAGAGATCTGGTCTGGTGCTGGTAAATTCTTTCAGGTTTTGTTTATCTGAGAATGTTCTTGTCTTTTCTTCCCACATGAAAGATAATCTTGCCGGATACAGTATTCTTGGCTGAAATTGCTTCTCTCTTAACACTTTGAATATATTTTCCCATTCTTTCTTCCCTCGCAATGTTTCCAATGAGAGATCTGCTGTTAGCCTGATGGGATGTCCTTTGTAGGTAACTTGATCTTTTTCTCTTGCCAATCTTAGTATCTTGTCTTTGTCTGTGGTTTGATCTAGAGTTGCGTTTTCCAATATGGAGCCACATGTAGTTGTTTAAATTAATTATTGTTAAATACAGTTTTAGTATTTTATTCACACTATACACATTTAAGTTGCTCAGAACCCTTATGTATCCAATACTATCATATTGGACAGCACAGATACAAAACATTTTCATCACTACATAAAATTCCAGTGGACAGTATTGATTCAGTGCAATCCTGAAAATCCTATCATGTTTCTTCCTTACAAGCTGATTTTTAAATAATTTGGGAAAGCGAAGGATCAAAAATAATAAAAGCAATCTTGAAAAATAAGAGCAAATCTGATGGACTCACACAATCCTATTTCAAGACTTTGTATCAAGCAATAAATCAAAGCAATGTGGGACTAGCAAAAGATAAACAAATAGATCATTGGGGGAAAGAGTCTTTAAATAGACACACATACAATTTTCAAAAGAGCACAAAGCAATTCACTTAGGGAAAGAGCAATCCTAAACAAATGGTGCTGTAATAATTGGGTATCCATATGAAAGAAAATACTATACTACTACTTCATATGACACACAAAAATAATACTTAGAATGGATTATAAACCTAACAAGAGACAGAGAGATAGAAAGAGGGAAAGTGAGAAACCACTTCCAAGGGGGAATGGTCATGCCACAATCTCTTCTCTTCCATTCTCCTTTCAGGATTTTGGGCACACACCTGGCAAATTTTTAAGCCACTGGGTCCAGGGCTTGAACAATGAAGTTAGCCATGTGAGATCCAGCTGCCTTAACGTCCACACCACTAGGTGGTCTCACTTTCTCTCTCTCTCTCTCTCTCTCTCTCTCTCTCTCTCTCTCTCTCTCTCTCTCTCTCTCCCCTCTCCTGAGTGCACATACTCTATTTTAAAAAAATCTACAAAAAGATAACATTGAAAATACGCTTCACAAAACAAGATATAAAATTAGCCAATAAAAACAAGAAAGATACTCAATATCATTGGTCATCAGAAAATTGAAATTAAAACCATGCTTAGAGACTGCTATATACCCCAAAAATAGTTAAAAACAAACAAAAAATAACTCCATCAAATGTTGGAGAGCATATATAGTAACTGAAATTCTCACACATTATTGGTGGGACAGCAAAATGTTACAATTTTGGAAAACTATTCAACAGGTTTTTTTAATAAATACATATCTCCCTTATAACAAAGTGATTCCATCTCTAGGTAGTTATCCAAGGAAAAGAAAAATATATATTTACAAAATTCCTGTTCAAGAATGTTTATAGCAGCTTTACTGATAACAGGCAAAACATAAAATTAGTCTAGGTATCTATTAATAGGAATATGATAAGCTGTAGCACATCCATGTAATGAAATTCTACTCAGCAATGAAGGTTAATGATCTATACAATGATGGAATCTCAAAAAATGTTCTAAGTGACATAAGCTTGACAGAAAAAGTACATTTTGACTGATTGAACTAATTGAAATTCTTCAAAAGACAATCTATGATGATAGAGATCAGAGATTATTCAGTGGTGGTAGGGTTCACTAGGAAGTTTTGAGGGAACTTTCTTTTTATCTTTTTTTATATTATTTATGCATTCCATTGCTATACATCATTTAGATTGTAATGAGAATTTACCCAGCATCAGATACATCTCAGTCCAGTTGAGAATACAATACACATCCTCATCAACAGGTAATAAACCATATCTGTGTCCTACAAATATCTTAGCTCTCCATTTTTCCCCCAAATTATCTTTCCTGTGCTCTTTCCCTACCACACTCTCCTTCCACTTTGTCTCTAGTGTCCATAAGAACTTTTAATGTTTTTATGTCCTCCAGTCTATCAGTCTCTATCAGAGTATGAATACTCTGTATATGTTAAGTGAAGACATACAATATCTCTCTTTCATAGCCTGACTTGCTTCACTCAACAAAAAATCTTCCATATACATTCACTTTCTATCAAATTCCAGGGCCTTGTTTTTTATGGCTGAATAATATTCCATGAGGTATATGTGCCACACTTTTTCAGTCCATTTATCCATTTTTGTACATTTGGATTGGTTCCATATACTAACAATTGTGATTAATGCTGCAATAAATATAGATGTGCAAGTTCTGGTCAGACTGAGTGTTCTCCTATCCTTTGGGTAGAAAACCAGGCATGGAACTGCTGGATCATATAGTAGTTCTATTTGTAGATTTTTGAGGAGCCTCCATATTGTCCACTACAGTGGTTGGACCAGTTTACATTCCCACCAACAATGTAGGAGTGTTCCCCTTTCAGCACATCCCCACCAGCACTTATCATTTTTTGTTTTCTTAACCTTTGCCATTCTGACTGGGGTTAGGTGGTAGCTGATTGTAGTTTTGATCTGCATCTCCCTTACAATGTGGGATGTTGAGCATTTTTTTTCATATGCTTTTTGGCTGTTTGTATGTCTTCTTCAGAGAGTTGTTTATTCAGCTCATTTTCCCATCTTTTAATTGGTTTAATAATTTTCTTCCAGGTAAGCCACTTGAGTTCCCTGTGTATTCTGGTAATCAGCCCCTTATTGGAGGCACAGTTAACAAAAATTATCTCCCATTCTGACGGTTGTTGATTCACACTAATGACGGTATACTTTGCTGTGGAGAAACATCCTATTCTGATGTAATCCCACCTCTCTATTTTTGGGATTATTTCCTGTGCTTTGGGGGTCTTACTTAAGAAGTCTTTGCCTACCCCAATGTCTTCCAGAGTTTCCCCAGTGTTTTCCACCAGTAGTTTTATAGTTTGTAGCTTTAGTTGATTTTTGAGTTGATTTTTGTTAATGGTGACAGATAGGTGTTCAGATTCATCTCTGTGCAGATGGATATCCAGTTTTTCCAGCACCATTTGCTAAAGAGGTTTTCCTTTTGCCACTGGATTGACGGGAGCTTTTTGTCAATGAGTTGGCTGTATGCTTTGAGGTTTACTTCTGGGGTCTCGATTCTGTTCCACTGGCCCTCCTGTCTGTTTTTGTGCTAATATCATGCTTTTTTGATTATCACAGCTTTGTAATATATTTTTGGATTAAGAACTGAGATGCTCCCCGCACTACTCTTCCTGTGCAGGATGGATTTGTCAAAATGGGGTCTTTTATGATTCTAGAGAAATTCTTTGATTGTCTTTTCTAGATCGGTGAAGAATGTCTCTTGTAATTTTATAGGGATTGCATTAAACATGTAGATTAATTTGGGTAGGATTGCCATTTTGAATATATTAATTCTGTCAATCCAGGAACATGGGATGTCCTTCCACTTTTTTTTGTGTCCTTTTTGATCTCCTTTTTAAGGTTTTCATAGTTTTTCTTATAGAGGTTTTTGACTTCCTTAGTTAGTTTTATTCCTAGATATATTTCTTGTGGCTGTGGTAAACGGGATTAATTTCTTCAGCTCTGTCTCTCTCTGCTTGTTGTTTTTATATAGAAATGCTATAGATTTTTATAAGTTAATTTTGTATCTTGCCACTTTACTATATGCATTTATTACTTCGAGAAGTTTTCTCATTGATACGATTGGGTCTTTTATATACACATCATGTCATCTGCAAACAGAGATAATTTCAGTTCTTCTTTCCCTATTGGAATGCCTTTTATTTCCTTCTCTTTTCTGATTGCATTGGCTAGACCTTCCAGTACTATGTTGAATAGGAGCAGAGAAAGTGGGCAGCCTTGTCTTGTATGAATTTTTAGTGGAAAAGCTGAAAGCTTTTCCCCATTCAGTATAATGTTAGCTATGGTTTTTCACAGATGACTTTTATTATGCTGAGAAATGATCCTTCTATGCTAAATTTCCTGAGTCTTAGTCATAAAGGAATGTTGTATTTTGTCAAATGCTTTTCCACATCAGTAGAAATGATCATGTGGGTTGTTTTTTTAATCTTTCTTTCTATAATAAACGTATGACTTTACATATGTTGAACTACCCTCACATCTCTGGAATAAAGTCTACCTGATCATGATGAATTATCTTTTTTTATATGTTGTTTAATATGGTTAGCAAGTATCCTGTTGAGAATTTTTACATCTATATTCATCAGACGTATAGGTCTGTAGTTTTCCTTTTTTGTCGTATACTTATCCATTTTGGAAATGAGTTAATGGAGGCTTCATAGAATGAATTTAGAAGGATTCCTTCCTTGTCGATCTCTAGAAACAGTGTGAGTAGGATGGGGGTTACCTCTACTTTAAAAGTTTTGTAAAATTCAGTAGTGAAGTCATTAGGAACTGGACTTTTCTATGTTGGGTGGTTATATGTTACTGATTCAGTCTCCTTGCTTGTAATAAGTCTATTCAGGCTTTCTATGTCCTGTGTCAATCTTGGTAGATTATATGTGTCCAGAAATTTGTCCATCTCATCCAGGTTTTCTCCTTCATTGGCATATAGTCGCTCATAGTATCCTCTAATGATGTTTTCCATTTCTATTATGTCTGTTGTAATGCTGCCTGATTACTTGTGAATTTGATGTATCTGGTTCCTTTCTCTCTTCTTCTTAATTAGTCTAGATAATGATGTGTCAATCTTGTTTATCTTGTCAAATAACCAGCTTTTGCTCTCATTTATTTTTTGTATAGTTCACTTATTTTCTATCTTATTTATTTCTGCTTGAATCTTTATTATTTCTATTCTCTTGGTGGTTTGGGGGTTTTTCTATTGTTGTTTTTCCAATTCCCTGAGGCATCATGTTAGGTTGTCTTTTTGCCACCTTTCCATTGTTTTTCTTGTGTGCACTAATTTCTATGAAATTCCCTGTTATGACTGCTTTTGCAGTGTCCCATATAGTATGGAAAAGTGTGTATTCATTATCATTTGTTTCCATGAATCTTTTGATTTCTATCTTAATCTCTGCAGTCGTAATGGAGTCATTCAGAAGTAGGTTATCTATTTTTCATGTATTTGTGCATTTTCGAGGGTTTTTCTTGAGATTAATATTGAATTTAATTCTATCATGGTTGGAGAAGATGCTGGATATAGTTTCTATGCCTTTGAATCTGTAAAGGCTGTTTTTGTGTCCTATCATGTGGTCAGTCTTCGAGAAAGTACCATGTGGAGCTGAGAAAAATGTATATTTTGTGTTTTGGGGTGGAAAGTTCTATAGATATCTAACAAGTCCATCTGATTTATGGTATCATTTAGGCCTTAAATCTGTTTGCTTATTTTTCATCTGATTGACCTGTCTAAAGGAGATAATGGGATGTTGAGATCTCCAACATTTATTGTGTTACAGTCTATCTCTCTTTTTAGATCTCGCAGTCTTTCCTTTACGTATTTGGGTGCTCCTGAGTTCAATGCATAGATATTTATTAGTGTTATATCTTCTTTGTGAATTAGTCCTTTTACTACTATATAATACCCTTCTTTGTCTCTTCTTACCATGTTTGTCTTAAAACCTATTTTGCCTGTAGCAACTCCTACTCTTTTTTGGTTTGCTTTTGCACAGAATACCTTTTTCCGGCCCTTTACTTTTAGTCTATGTATGTCTTTATCCATGAGATGGGTCTCTTGTAGGCAGCAGATGGAGGGTTTCTGATTTTTAATCCATTCTGCCAGTCTGTGTCTCTTGATCAGAGAATTTAATCCATTAACATTCAGCGTTATGACTGATATTTCCAGACTTCTCTCTACCATTAAGTTGGCCATATTCTTGGTTGTTTTTTGTTTTCTTATTGCTGTCAATCTGTCTTTAGTTTTCTTGTTATATTATTCCTTTCAGAATTTCTTGAGTTGGTAAATTCTTTCATGTTTTGTTTCTCTGAGAACGTTTTTATCTTTTTCTCCCTTATGAAGGATAATCTTGCTGTGTATGGTATTCTTGGTTGAAATTGTTTTTAATTTAATACTTTGAATACATTTCCGCATTCTTTCCATGCTTGCATTGTATCTGATAAGAGGTCCAGTGTTAGCCTAATGGGATAGCCTTTGTAAGTGATTTGCCATTTCTCTCTTGCCAATCTTAGTATCTTGTCTTTGTCTATGGTTTTGTCCAATTTAACTATGATGTGCTATTGAGAGGATCTTCTTGGATTGATTCTACTTGGGGTTCTTTGTATTTCTTGGGTCTGGATGTTTGAGTGCCTCTCTAGACTTGCAAAGTTTTCTTCCAGGATTTCATGGAATAGATTATTAATGCCCTCATCATTTTCTTCACCTTCTGGGATACCAATTATTCAGATGTTTGGGCGTTTTATAGTATCTAGTATTTCTCGTATAGTATCTTCAATTTTCTTGGCTGTTTTCTCCATATTTTTTATATTTTTTTCTAGGTCATTGGTTTTGTCTTCTATTTATGAGATTCAGTCTTCTGCATGGTCTAATCTTCTTTTAATACTTTTGAGGGAGGTTTTGATAACCTGTATTACAACCTTCATATCTAACAGTTCCATTTGGTTCTTTTTTACGGTGTCCGATTCTTCTTTCATATTGTGGAAGGACTTCCTCATCTCTTGCAGTTCAATGTCTCTTTTCTCTTTCATCTCATAGAATTTCATTACCATAAATGTTCTAAATTCTTTCTCTGACATTTCGGTAATATCTTCTAAATTTTCCCTACTTGGAGACAGGTTACAGTGGTCCCTTGTGGGTGATGTATTACTTGATTCTCTCATCCTTAAGACTCTTTTCTGATTTTTAGTCATTGGTGATGTATTCACTTTTGGCTACTTTGTTGTAGAAGGATTCTGTAAGTGTGAGCTCCTGTGTCGCCCTTACTGTGAAATAATTTGGTGCTATTTTCTTCCTTCTACTGTGTCCTTTAGTGTAGGAATCACAGGAGGAGTGTTGAAATTGGATTTATGAAGGAGAATTTCCCTCTTTTTACAACCAGTACTCTGAGGGGCAAATAATTCTTTAAAACTCACAATATTCAGATGTTTAGTTACTATGCCCCTAGTCTTTTCTAGGCAGTGGGTAAGGGATGAGTAATAAAATAGGAGAGTAAGGAAACAAAAAAGATAGTAGGAAATGGCAATATGAAGAAAAAGCAAAGAACAAGAAAATGATAGCAGAGATGGGAAGAAAGGTGAAGAAATAGGAAGAAAAAGAAGAAAAGAACTAGAATGAAAGGGAGATTAAAAAAAAAACATGTCACAGATAAAAAGAAAGAAAAAGAAGGGTTAAAAATGAAAACCACGTGGCACGCTTGCATGCCACATGAAGATACAGGACAGCAGAGATGGAGCTGCATAGATGGATTATGTCCTGGGTGAGAGAGATAGAAATTAGCAATTTAAAAGCACAGGGAAGGGAACAGAAAAGCTGTTTTTTTTTTTTCGCTTGTTTTTTTTTTTGTTTTGTTTTGTTTTAAGAAAAAAAAATAGTTGAAAGAGACAGAAAAGAGTAAGAGGGGGATACAGGTCTTTTCCTACCTGGCTAGCACTGGACTCTGGGAGCTTGAGGGGCTAGCTGGGGGAGCTTCACAGAAATGAAGCTGGACCCAGAAGGTACAGGACAACAGAGATCTTGAAGGAATTTTCTAGGGTAATGGAAATATTCTGTATTTTGATAGATATGTGGGTAACATAAGCATATACATTTTATGGAGCTTCTTGAATGGCACACATAACTGAGTGTTGTACTTAAATAAATGATAACTTGCATTCTGTTTCTCTTGCTGTAATATATAACAAATCACCACAACTGACTTGACACAACACATATTTATTATCTGTTTCTATAAATTGGAAGTCCAGCACAACGTGATTGAGTTTTCTGTTCAGGGTGTCACAAGACTTGTGTGTCAATTGGGTTGAGTTCTCATCTGGAGGCTCCAAGGGGAGAATATGCTTTCAAACTTATTGTTGGCAGAATTCAGTTTCCTGAGATTGTTGGACTAAAACACAAATTCCCATTTTTTTCTCTGAATGTCTCCCAGGGTCTGCTCTTAGAGACTGCTTTCAGTTTCTTGTTCTATGGTCTCCTACATCTCAGCCACAGAGTACCTCTCCTATATTGAATCTTTCTCACATGTCAAATATCCCTGACTATTGCCACCAGCTGAAGAAAAATGTCTCTTTAAAAGATTTGATGTTATTAAGTCAGACCCACTCAAATATCTTAAAACCAACTGATTTGGTACACACAAATACACATAAAAATTACTTTAATTGTATTACCCTCTTAGTGTTGATTGAACATCTATGAGTCAAGAATCTTGGGGAAGGGACATTTTAGAATTCTATTATATAAGTGAGTAAAAATTGAAGGCAGGATAAAAATATTTTCAGGCAAATACCAATGTACTTTACTATAAGAAATACAAAAGGAAAAAAATTGAGAGTGAATGGAAATGACCCAGGTAGAAGCCCAAATCTGCAAGAAACAATAAATAAACCTCAAAATAGTAAATATGCCCATTAATGTAACATGTCATTTTAAATATCTTTAGAAGATTATTGACTAAAGTGAAAATATTAAAAAATATATAGAATATCTTTTTCTGTTTTGGAGAGGTTTTTGCTATAGGGCTTGTGCACTCGCTAGAAAGACAAAGAGAGACAGAGAGAGAGAAAGTGAGAAATCACCCCCCAGGGGGGATGGCCACTCCATAATTCCTTCTCCTCCAGTCTCCTCTCAGGATCTTGGGCATGCACGCACACATGCCCGGTGTGAGTTTAAGCCACCAGGTCCAGGACTTGAACCACAGTCAACAACATGGGAATTCAGCGACATAGCCATTATGCCAACTGCTGGTCCCTAGAATATCTTTTTTTCTTTTTTAAAGAATTATTTTTTAACTTTATTTATTTGTATATTTATTTATTTGAATTTGACCAGAGAGGGACAGAGTGTGAGAGAGAGAGAAAGGGAAAGTGAGAAAGCAAGCCACCAGGTCCGGGACCCATGTGAGAATCCAGCGCTCTTAACCACCATGCCACCTGCCGGCCCCTAGAATATCTTTTAAAAAAGAAAAAATAATGTATGGTGGGCTTTATAATACACATAGAAATAGAGTGTGTGATAGCAACAGCACGAAGGGTTAAATGGATAGAAAATGAAATTATACTGTTGTGAGTTTCTTACATTATTTGTAAAGTGGTAGATTTCAAGATAGGCTGTGATAAATTAAGGATATATATTTTATGTCTCAACAGTAACCACTAAAAACTGATTCTCAATCAACCACTGAAAGAGGATATATAGCTGAAAAGTCAATACATGATATGAATTGAATTACTTTTAAAAAGAAGAAAAAGAAGAAAGTAGTAAGAACAAATGGGCAATTATAAAACAAATAGCAAGATGGTAGACTGAAATTCAACCATATTAATCATTTTATTTAATATAAGTGAATTCATTATCTCAAATAAAAGAAAAATTTCTATATTGCTTTTTAAAAGAATTATTTTATTTAACTTTATTTATTTTTAATTTGGCCAGAGAGGAAAAGAGAGAGAAAGAGAGATAGAGGAAGTGAGAAAACAAGTCACCAGATTCAGGACTCAAACCACGGTTGGTCATGTGGGTGTCCAATGTCTTTATCCACCTGCTCTCCCCATAAATAACCAGGTTGGATTTTAAAAGACCCAGCTGTATGTTATTTAAAAGATACACACTTTGAATATAAAGATGTATATGTACTGAATATATAAAGTTAGAAAGATACAATGCAGATATTATTAGTAGAATACTAATATCAAAGAAGATTTCAAGGAGACGAACATTCCCAGAGAAAAAATGGGTTATGCTGAAATGACAAAGGGTTTAATTAATCAGAAAGACACAATAATCCTAAAAGTTTGTTTACTCAAATGACATGGCTTCAAAATAAATGAAGAAAAAAATTGACATAAGTAAAATAAAAATGTGATGAATTCTTAGTCATAGTAGGATATTTTAACACTATTTTCATAATAGTTGATAGAATAAGAAGACAAAATATTATTAAGGTTATAGAATATTTGAATAATTGAATCAAAATAACATTATGGAATAACTGCAGAATGTATATTCTCTACAACTGAACATGTAACATTCACTGAAATAGATTATATGATATCTATCCCTTAAAATAATTATCAATAGATTTCAAAAGACTGAAATACTAACATAAATCAGATAAAAGTCTATTTTGGGCCAGCCCAAACACATGGGATATGTGTGCCTCCAAAATCTCTCTAGGATGTAGAAATGGAGAAGGGATTTCAATGTGACCATGTTCCTCTGGGGAGTGCTTTCTCCCTATCTTTTTTGTCTATCTCTAGTAAGCACACATGCCCTCCAGCAACTGAACAACAACAAAAAAAGGAAAGTTGATTTTATTGAATATTAATTTTTAGAAGATGATAAAATTAATAAGTAGATAAATCTAGAAAGTCTGACAATAAACAGAAGTTCCAGAAAGAAAGAAAGAAAAGAAAAATACAGAAGAATGAAAGGGAGGAAGTTATCAAAAAAATCACACCTGAAAACTTCCCAGAACTTCAGAACACTACTCATCAGATTGAAAGGCCCAACCACTTTCCAGTGTAGTAAATGAAGAAGAAACATACAAGTGTGCAATCAAATACACTGACTTCTTATTGCTATCCGAGACTTAAAATGAAGATTTTCTGCTGAAACATCTTCCTCACTTATTTCTAGAAAGGCACAAACCCAGGCCCATCTCCACATGGATCCTGAACTTCAGCTGTGAAATATTGCTTTCAGAGACTTAAAATGAAGATTTTCTGCTGAAACTTCTTCTTCACTTATTTCTAGTGGGTAGTGTTACCTGTCTCTTTCTCTCCATTTATCTCTGTCTCTCTGTGTCTCCTTGAGTCTTTAAATTTTTAAATTTTTTTTTAAGGTAAAGTATATTCTCTGGGCTCACAAGCCCCTTTATTGTGTTAATAAGTGCCTCTCACCATTCTGTTTAGGAAAGGCACCAACCCAGGCCCATCTCCACATGGACCCTGAACTTTAGCTGTGAAATATTGCTTTCAGAGACTTAAAATGAAGATTTTCTATTGCAAAACGTCATAATGCTAGGACTAGAGAAATAGTTAGAATTTTTTTAATTTAATTTTTTTATTTCATTTTCTGTTATACATTCAATCACATTATTATTTGGCTTACAAAATGGATATTTCAACAGATGAACATTTCTCCCTAGTACAGTTGATAAAACTACAAAATATCTTCAACAGATAACACCACATTTAAAAAAACACAGACTTAAAACAAATGGGAATCATGGTGGTCTCAATTTTTTTCTAAAGTTCTGAATACTTGGAATATGTTAATGAAGTGCTTTAAAAATTTGTAAAGATTATTTGTAAAAACAAAAATCTTTTTTTTTTTTGAGAGAGAGAGATTTTTGCTATAGGGCACATATGCTCTTAGAGAGACAGAAAGTGAGAAATCAACCCTCAGGGGGTCGGCCACACCACAATCCCTTCTTCTCCATTCTCCTCTTGAGATTTTGGGCATGCACGCACACAACTGGTGTGAGTTTTAAACCACCAGGACTTGAACCACGGTCAACTACGTGGGAGTCCAGTGATGTAACCATTCCACCATCTGTTGGTCCCAGAACAAAAAATTTCATACCCAAACTGTGAACTCAAAGAGACTCCCCTGCCACCATCACTACCATGAACCTTTTCTTAAGAAGTTAGTTCATCCTGAAATTTACTGAAAGAAAGAAACAAAGAAACAATAAGGCATGGAATTCAGGAAATGGTGTAGCCACCCTAGCAGGGCAGTTGAGAATGACACTGAGAGAATGGGAGAGAGAGAGAGATAACAACTGCACAGTTTAAAACAATTAGTACAAGGGTTTAGCAAGATTTCTCCTGTGAACAAGAGGAAGCTATGGTTTGAATATTTCCCAAGAAATTCCTGGGTTGGGACTTGATATTTACTGACTGTATTATTATAAAAGCATAAAGTAAAACCTTAATTCCTTCACAGCATCTCAGAAGAAGTCCTAGTAGGAAGTGATTGGTTCACGGTGATTGCATTATGGAGGCAACAATCTCATGAATAGATTAATGTTTCATGAGATCCAGTGAATTTTTGCTTTCATGAGAAGAGGTTAAGTCTCAAGAGAATTAGTTGTTATAAAAGAGAGATCCATCATATCTCTCTTTGCACATGCCTTCCATCTGTTCTTCCATCAGCCATACTGTAGGCCTGGAATTTTGACTTTCCAGCCACCGGAATTGTGAGTTTGTAAATAAATTTCTGTTTTCTTTTTAAAAATCACCCAGGCTCATGTATTTCTTTTAAACAAAAAGGGGCTAACACTCAATATAGTGGATCTTTTCGGTGAAAAACAAGACAATATTTTAGGGAAGACATTGAAAAGTGAAAACACAAGTAGGGCCAGCAGATGATATAGTGGTTAAGACGCTGGACTCCCACATGACTGACTGCATTTTAAGTCCTGGACCCGGTGGACTGACACATGCTGGGTGCATGTGTGTGCATGTGTGCATGAAATCCCAAGTGGAGAATGGAGGAGAAGGGATTGTGATGTGGCTATCCCTTCATGGGATGATTTCTTATTTCTTTCTCTCTGTCTCTCTGGCAAGTGCATGTGCCGTATAGCAAAAATCTCTCTAAAAAATGAGAACAGAAAATTAGTACTAAGTATAGGAAAATATCTGGTTGACACACATTCTACTGCCCAACTTGACTCTAAAGTAAATAATATTTGAATGCCATAATAATACACTATTTATCATTTTAACTAAAAGGAATACTATAACTATAGTCAGAGGATTGAGCATCTGAACTGGCAGCAAAGTATGAAAATAAAATCCTAATGTGTCTTATCTGTTAATAAATAGGTAATATCTGAAACTAAAATATTGAAAAATCTAGAGTATGTATTACTTTGAAAAATACCTTATATTGTATATGATTACATAAACATCACACCTTTCTTTAACTACAAGAGAAGTAAGAATTATAGCAAATGGAGAAAATGTCTCCATTTATATTTTGAAGAATATATGCGATAAAGGTATAGGAAGAAAATAAAAAGATTTAAGGAATGTTTTAAATTATGTAAAGGCATATAATAGACAATTGGAGTCATTCTGTGGCTCTTTGTAAAAGTCTATTTAAGCGAATCAACACATTTGGACTTCCTGTTCAAGAGGATAAATTGACTATATACAAAGGGACTTCAAAAAGTTTATGGAAAAATATTTTGAATTAATATATGAGTTTATTTTGGTGCAAAACAATTGAAATTCATGCATAATTTTTCCATAATACATATTTGCATGAACTTTTTAAAACCCCTCATATTATCTTTGCTCCTTCCAATAATAAAAACTATTTCTAATAACAACTAATTTTTGGGACCAGCAGTTGGCATAATGGCTATGTCGCTCGACTCCCATGTACTCGACTGTGGTTCGAGTCCCAGACCTGGTGGCTTAAACTCATGCTGGGCGTGTGGGAATGCGTACCCAAGATGCCTAGTGGAGAATGGAGGAGAAGGGATTGCTGCGTGGCCATCACCCCTGGGGGGTGATTTCTCGATTTCTGTCTGTCTCTCTCTGTCTTTCAGATGAGCAAACATGCCCTATAGCAAAAACCTCTCCAAAAACAAAAAACAAACAAACAAAAAAACTAATTGTAGCTAATACTTGAATAGTGCTGCCTGTGTAGCACTATTTACATTTTTTAATTTTATTAATTTTCACAGCAGCTCTATCAGGTAGTTGACATTATTACACCCATTTTACAGATGAAAATATTGAAACACAGAGAAGTAAACTATCTTGATCAAGGTCTCATGGCTCATAAATGGCAGAGCTAGTAATATGTTGACAAAATCCTCACTTTTAAAAACTACACTACACTGCTTCTGACATTAAAATTCCACTAAAGTAGGGACTGGTAGATGGTGTGGTGGTTAAGGCACTGGACTCTCATATGGCTGACTATGGTTCAAGTCTGACATCTGGCAGCTTGAAAATCATACCAGGCTGCATGCCCACAATCCTAAGAGGATCATGGAGGAGAAGGAATTGTGGTGTGACTATCCCTCCAGGAGGGTGATTTCTCACTTTTCCTCTCATTTTCTCTCTCTTTCTCTCCAATGAGCATATGTGTCCTATGGCAAAAATCTAAAAACTTTAAAAAAGAATTCCACTAAAATGGTAATAAAGAAATAAAAGAGAGTATAAATCAGAAATTCAAGTTCTGTCATTCTCCTGGGAAAAATTCCCTGCTTTTATTTATATTTACAATAAAATACAAACTTATCATGGTTCTAAAACACTCTGCTTCCCTCTTCAACTTCATCTCCTACTGTTCTCTTACTTCTTCACTGAGATCTAGCCATTTGGGCCTACAGTTGGTTCCTAGGATTTGCCAGTTGCTTTCCTATCTTAAGACTGTTTCTTCTGCCTGAAATGCCCTTTTCTAGACCCTCTCCATATTGGCTCCTTCTCATAATTCTGATATTTGCTCAAATCAGAATGAACTTACATGACTTAGGATTCCATAAGTCTAGAGTCATATACCTTCCGCAATCAAACCCGAACTTTCACTAGCTCTCTGTATAAAATTAAGATGTTTATTTTTTTCTTAGAATTTAACACTCTCTAAAAATACATTGTTTATTTTGTGGTTTACTTATTATTACTAAACTATTCGTCATTTCCCTATTGTGTCCTCAGTACCCATCTCTTCCACTTTTTCTTTTCTCTACCATGTGTATATTTGGTGCTTAGAACAGTGCCTGGTAGAATCTTCTCAATAACTACTTTTTGGTGGAGAAGGGAATCCATAAAGAATGGAATGGATTGAAGACCATTAGCAGACAAGATACCTCAACATATTTCTAGAAGCCAAGAAAACAAATGGAAGAATAATAACTGGTAAATAGAAAAGAAAAAAAAAAAAAAACATAAGCTAGAAAACACTGGAAGGGGAGCTATGGTAGAGTTTGTAAAACTTTCCATAAGACCCTTATAGTGGTCATGAATAGTGAACAGAAAATGGAGGAATTGATGTAAGTCTATGTATGGAAATACTGAGCTTCTATCCACACATTTCTCATTTTCCAACCTAGAATGACATGAATTTTCCCTCAAGTAAAGACTGCCTGGAAAGAACCTAAAAACTAGGTGGAAGCTGGTGTCTAAGAATAAAGTCTTCCTCATCCTGGCATCTGGAGTTACCCAGCGCACCAGCTAATTCACTGCCTACTCACTGTAAAGCATAGCCTGTCAGGGAACCAGCAGTTAGTGTAATGGCTATGTCGCTGGACTCCCACGTAGTCGACCGCAGTTCGCGTCTCGGACCCGGTGGCTTACAACTCACGCCGGGCGCGTGTGCGTGCGTGCCCAAGATCCCGAGAGGAGAATGGAGGAGAAGGGATTGCGGCGTGACCATCCCCCCTGGGGGGTGATTTCTCGCTTTCTGTCTCTATGTCTCTCTCTGTCTGTCTGGTGAGCGCATGCGCCCTATAGCGAAAAACCTCTCCAAAAAAAAAAAAAAAAAAAAAAGCATAGCCTGTCAGACCACAAGCCCTGATAATGTACAATAAATTCCTACTTCACTTTTCTATTTTCTCACTCACATATATGAATCATTGACCACAAGACAAGTGAGGAACACCTCTAACTCGAAAGATGTTCTCCACAGAAAGAGACCGAATTAATAAAAGATGATTACTGAGAAATAGAATATGTGGAACTAAAGATAACTTCAAGACAACTACCATCAAAACAAACAAAGAATCCTCCAGCAGCAGGCCACAGACCCAGCAGCAGGCCTCTGGCCAGCCAGCGATTCTGAGGCAGGGACATCGCTGCCCACTCACCTCACCTGCAGACCCCCAGCCCAAGCGCCCACCCCCTAGGTAGGTCACCATCATTTTCTGCTTTGGATTTTAAGCTTCTTTATTCTCTTGTTAATTTCCTGCTCTTCCTCCTCTCACAGCCTGTCCTGTCCCCAGCAGCAGGCCACAGACCCAGCGGCAGGCCTCCCCCGCTAACGCACGGCGCGCAACTTTTTCTTTATTTCTCTGTGTTTCTTTTTTTTTTTCTTGTGTTGTTTCACCTAATACCCTCTCCTCTTCATCTTCCACCCTGTCAGAAGGACAAGACAGGTCTATAATCAGATATCTGAAATCCCCTAACAACATAACTTTCTCTGGGATCTTCCCTTGTACTGATCCACCTGAAAAAAAGGAGATATTGCTTTTCAGACACCTCAGTAGAGTACCCCTCTTGATAGCACATTGGTTAAAACAACAGAAGAGAGACTTTGGCAAACATTAATTTGCAGCAAAAGGGAAAGTCACTTACTCCTAGTCAGAGTAACCTTCCTGCAAGACGTATTCAAAGTGAATACATCTTCTAATGGCTAGAAGTAGAAGAAGAGCCTCAGGTATGAATAAACAAGGAAATACATCTCCATCAAAAGTACAGAGTAACGGGACCAGCAGTTAGTGTAATGGCTATGTCGCTGGACTCCCACGTAGTCGACCGCGGTTCGAGTCCTGGACCCGGCAGCTTAAACTCACGCCGGGCGCGTGTGCGTGCGTGCCCAAGATCCCGAGAGGAGAATGGAGGAGAAGGGATTGCGGCGTGGCCATCCCCCCTGGGGGGTGATTTCTCGCTTTCTATCTCTCTGTCTTTCTCTGTCTGTCTGGCGAGCGCACGCGCCCTATAGCAAAAACCTCCCAAAAAAAAAAAAAAAAAAAAAGTACAGAGTAACTCCCCTCCATCTTTTGTGCTAATGGACGATGTTACCAAAATGTCAGACAAAGAATTTCGAACATTTATGGTGAACAAATTCTTCGAGTTGGAACAGAAAAGAGACAATGAACTCCAAGAGATGAGGAAGTCATTCCAAGATATGAAAGAAGAAATGGACACTCTGAGAAAGAACCAGATGGAGCTATTAGAGATAAAGTCTGAAATAGAGGAAATCAAAAACTCCCTTGAAAATATTAAAAGTCAATTAAACCATGCTGAAGATCGAATCTCTGATGTAGAAGATAAAAACTCTAACCTAGAAAGAACCACCAAAAAGATAGAGAAAATAACAAAAAAACACGAGGATAATATACGAGAAATACTAGATTCCATAAGACGCCCAAATATCAGAATAATTGGCATCCCAGAAGGTGAACAAACTAATAACGGCATGGAAAATCTATTCCATGAAATGCTGGAAGAAAATTTCCCGAGTCTAGAGAGGCATCAAGCATCAAGACCCAAGAAATACAAAGAACCCCAGTTAGAATCAACCCCAGAAGATCTTCCCCAAGGCACAACTTAGCCAGACTATCTAAGACCACAGATAAAGACATGATAATAAAACTGGCAAGAGAGAAATGAGAAGTGACATACAAAGGTCATCCCATCAGGCTAACTCCGGACCTCTCAACGGAAACAATGCAAGCAAGGAAAGAATGGGAAGATGTATTGAAAGTGCTAAGAGAGAAACAATTTCAACCAAGATTATTGTATCCTGCAAGATTATCCTTCATATGGGAAAAGAAGATTAAAATCTTCTCTGACAAACAAGACCTGAAAGAATTTGCCAGCACCAGACCAGCTCTTCAAGAAACCCTGAAGAAAGTACTGTTCCAGGAAAACTAAAGAGCTAACAGACAGAAACAAAGGAATAAAAGACTGCTGTGACAATGGCCAACTTAAACGTCGGGACAGATGCAGTTACATCGATAATAACACTGAATGTGAACAGATTAAATTCCCCAATCAAGAGACACTGACTGGCCGAATGGATCAAAAAACAGAGACCCTCTATCTGTTGCCTACAGGAAACCCACCTAATCAATAAAGACATACATAGACTGAAAGTGAAGGGTTGGAAAAAGTTTTTCCATGCAATAGGGAACCAAAAAAGAGCTGGAGCTGAGATACTAATTTCTGACAAAATAGCCTTTAAAACAAAAACTGTTAGAAGAGAAAAAGGGCACTATATTGTAGTAAAAGGATCAATATATCAAGAAGATATGACTCTTATAAATATCTATGCACCCAACACAGGAGCCCCCAAATATGTGAAGGAAAGACTGTTAGATCTAAAAGGGGAGATAGACTGCAATACACTAATTGTTGGAGACCTCAACACTGCACTATCCCCTCAGGCCAGATCTTCTAGACAAAAATTAGATGAACAGATAAAGGATCTGAATGATACCATAAATGAAATGGACTTAACAGACATCTATAGAACTTTCCATCGAAAAACTACAAGATACACTTTTTTCTCACCCCCACATGGAACCTTTTTGAAAATTGACCACATCATAGGGCACAAAGCAAGCCTCTACAGATTCAAAGGCATAGAAACTATTCCCAGCATCTTCTCTGACCATGATGGAATTAAACTTGAGTTTAATTTCAAGAGAAATCCTCAAAAATACTCATATACATGGAAACTAAATAACCTACTACTGAATGACTCCACAACTACTGATGAAATAAAGTCTGAAATCAAAAGATTCATGGAAGCTAAAGACAATGAGGACACGAGTTTCCATAATCTTTGGGACACTGCTAAAGCAGTCATAAGAGGGAAGTTTATAGCCATTAGTGCTCATAAGAGGAAGACGGAAAGAAGGCAAATGGATCACTTACCGTCATGCCTCAGAGAATTGGAGAAGCAACAGCAAAATAACCCAAAAAAGTCCAGGAGAAAGGAAATAATAAAGATCCGAGCAGAAATAAATGAAATAGAAAATAAGTGAACTATACAGAAAATAAATGAAAGTAAAAGCTGGTTCTTTGAAAAGATAAACAAAATCGATACACCACTAGTGAGACTTATTAAGAAGAAGAGAGAAAGGAACCAGGTGAATCAAATCTGCAATGAAGAAGGAAATATAACAACATACAAAGTGGAAAATCAGAACATAATTAGAGGATATTATGAACAACTATATGCCAAGAAACAAGACAATCTGGATGAGATGGACGAATTCCTGGACACGTATAATCTATCATGATTGAGCCAGGAGGATATAGAAAGTCTAAACAGGCCTATAACAAGCCAGGAGATTGAATCAGTAATAAATAACCTTCCAACAAAGAAAAGCCCTGGCCCTGATGGTTTCAGCTCTGAGTTCTATAAAACTTTCAAAGAAGAGTTAATGCCCATTCTGCTCAAGTTATTTCTAAAGATCCAAAAGGGTGAATCTCTCCCTAATTCATTCTATGAAGCCTCTATCACCCTTATCCTCAAAACAGATAAGGACAGGACAAGGAAGGAAAACTATAGACCAATATCTCTGATGAATATAGATGCAAAGATTCTCAACAAGATACTAGCAAACCGTATCCAACAACTTATAAAAAATATTATACATCATGATCAGGTAGGATTTATTCCAGGAATGCAAGGTTGGTTTAACATATGCAAAACCATAAATGTAATACACCATATTAACAGGAAAAAAAGACAAAAACCATATGGTCATATCGATTGATGCAGAGAAAGCATTTGATAAGATACAACATCCCTTTATGATCAAGACTCTCAGCAAAATTGGCATACAAGGGTCATTTCTCAACACAGTAAAAGCTATCTATGAAAAACCCATCACGAACATCATCCTGAATGGAGAAAAGCTGAAAGCTTTCCCACTAAAAACGGGTACAAGACAAGTATGCCCACTTTCTCCACTCCTTTTCAATATAGTACTGGAAGTCCTCACCAACGCAATCAGAAAAGAGGAAAAAATTAAAGGCATCCAAATAAAAAAAGAAGAGGTGAAACTCTCTCTATTTGCACATGACACGATTGTGTACATAGAAGACTCAATGATTTCCATGCAGAAATTTCTGGAACTAATCTACGAATACAGTTAATTTGCAGGATACAAAATTAATATACAGAAGCCCATAGCATTTCTATATACAAACAACAGGCAGACGGAGATAGAACTGAAAAAATTATTCCATTTACCATAGCCACTAAAAGTATAAGATACTTAGGGATAAATCTAACCAAAGAAGTTAAAGACCTCCACAAGGAAAACTATGAGAAGCAAAAAACAAAATTGAAAATGACACAAAAAAGTGGAAGAACATCCCATGTTCCTGGATTGGAAGAATTAATATAACCAAAATGGCAATTCTACCCAAATTAATCTAACTATTTAATGCCATGCCAATCAAAGTACTAGACACATTCTTCACAGATTTAGAAAAGACAATCATAAAATTCATCTGGAATAATAAAAGACCCTGCACTGCCAAAGCAATTCTACAAAAGAAGAGTGGAGTGGGCGGCATCTCACTCCCTGACCCAAAAATATACTACAAAGCTGTGGTAATCAAAACAGCATGGTATTGGCATAGGAACAGACATGTGGACCAATGGAACAGAATTGAGTCCACAGGAATAAATTCCCAATCATTCAGTCAACTGATTTTTGACAAGGTGTACCAGTCAGTCCAGTGGGAAAAGGAAAACCTCTTCAGTAAGTGGTCCTGGATAAACTGGATTACCACCTGTAGAAAGATGAATCTGAAGCCCTAACTCTCACCTTTGACATAAATCAAGTCAAGGTGGAACAAGGATCTAAATCTAAGACCCCAAACTATTAAACTCTTTCTGGAAAACACTGGGGAAACTCTGGGAGACATTGGGGTAGGGAAAGACTTCTTACATAAGACCCCCAAAGCACAGTCGATAATCCCCAAAATAGACAAGTGGGATTACATCAAACTAAGAAGTTTCTGCATGGCAAAAGACACAGTAATTAGTGTGAATCGAAAGCCCTCAGAATGGGAAAATATTTTTGTAAACTATGCATCAGATAAGGGATTGATAACCAGAATACACAAGGAACTAAAGAAGCTGTTGGGAAAAAAGATGATGAACCCTACTAAAATATGGGAGAAGGAGTTGAAAAAACACTCACTAAAGTTGACATACGAATAGCCAGAAGGCTTATGAAAAAATGCTCAACATCCCTCATCGTAAGGGAAATGCAGATCAAAACAACAATGAGATACCACCTAACCCCAGTCAGAATGGCTAAGATTAAAAAAACAAAAAATGATAAGTGTTGGCGGGAGTGTGGTGAAAGGGGAACTCTCTTACATTGCTGGTGGGAATGTAAATTAGTCCAACCATTGTGGAGAACAATTTGGAGATTCCTCAAAAATCTACAAATAGAACTGCCATATGATCCAGCAATCCCATTTCTTGGCATCTACCCAAAGGACAGAAGAATTCTTCATTGGAAAAGTGCTTGCACATCGATGTTTATTGCAGCACTTTTCACGATTGCTAAGACATGGAACCAACCCAAATGCCCCCGTATGGATGAATGGATTGAAAAACTGTGGCACATATACTCTATGGAATACTATTCAGCCATTAAGAACAACAAAACCCTGACTTTTGACAGAAAATGGAAGAATATGGAAGATTTACTGCTGAGTGAAGCAAGCCAGGCTATGAAGGAGAGACACTGTATGTCCCCAATTAATATATACCAAATGTCCGCACTCTATAACTGAAACTGACAGGCTAAAGGATGTACAAACAGAAGAGGTAGATGAGAATGCCAGATGTGGGGTGTGTGGAGGAGTGGGGCCTGGGGAAAAACATTTGAAGGAGGGATACGAAGACAACATTGTTGAGACAGGGAGGTAGTGTTGTTATATTTTGATCAACTCAACCAGGGAGAAAAGATCATATATTGAAATGATCACCTTGTAAGCTAAATAATGTAATTGAATGTATTAAAAAAAAGTGTAAATAAAAATTAAAAAATAAAAAAAAGTTTAAAAAGACAGAAAAAAAACAAAGAATCCAGCTAGCTAAGTAGATATCTAAGAAAATATAAACATATATGTAAGAAAAGGATTACTGAAGGGAAAACAATCAGAACACAGCAAAGAGCATCTGGGAATTAAAAAGTGAATGCGTCAAAAAAGAAGAAATATCAAATAGAAGGGTTAGAAGTGAAAGTGATGTAGACCTTTTTCCTTTTGTTTATACAAAAACATAAAGGCAGAAAATAAGAGAAAATACTATTAGAACAGTTATTCAGAAACTAGAATGGTCACTGTAAAGCAGTCCATATTGGAAGATAGAACTAGCACTGATGTTCAGTGATTCAGAACACAGAGAGTGATCTCTCCAGATGTAGGCACTAAAAGGAGTAATTGTTTTCATTTTTATAGTTTTAAATTGATATAATAATTGTATATTTATGTGAGGTATGTGTGATTTTTCAATACACATAGAGAATTTACAGTGACCAAATCAAGGCAATAACATATACCTCACCTTAAATCTTTCTCATTACTTTGTGTTGTGAATGCTCTAAGTTTTTTCTTCAAGCTACTTTGAAATATCCATTAAATAGGTATTAGCTATAGTTGCTCTTATGTACTTTAATACTCTTTCTCTTATCTAACTGCAATTTAGTATCTGGGTGGTATATATACACAGAGTAATACCACTCAGATACAAAAAAAAAGGATAAAATTCTGTCATTTGAGGAAACATGGATAAACCTGGAGGAAATAATGATAAATGAAATAAGCCAAGCAATGAAAGATAAACAAAGCATGTGGATGCTAAAATATTTTATAGCATAGAAGTAGATGGAATGGAAAACTGAAAAAAGCAGTAGGGGAGGATAAGGGGAAGAGGATGAATTTTTAAATATCATATTTACAAAGCAATAATAAAGCTGAGTAAATTAGTAGGCTTTTAATTACTCTCATGTACCAGCAATTCTAAAAAAATGTCAATAATAAAATACTCCACCCTGAGGAAAATCTTTTGTTGGTCTAAGTTTTAAAAAATGCTGCAGTTACTATTAGCTATGGTGACCCCTCCCATTGTCTTTCCCTTGGCCTATCAGTGGTACCTAGAAGAAAAGTTGAGGGAGCATTAGTAATATGATTAGATATTGAAAACAATTTGGGAGTATGACCAAGGTAATTGGTGAAATATAAAAATAGAATCTATTTGACCTTGATAATTGAAATATTCTCCACTGATTAGTACAGGACTATACTACTGGCCCTATAGAAAAGGCAATTAAAATTCCATCACACAATTTGGCTATACAATGAACATTATAGTTATAATCATATATACACTGATTATCAGTATTTAGCTTTTAAAATCATTTTAAGAACAGATCATATAATTTGAAGACAGAAGTAGAGAGGACAGCTACAGATACCACAGACTGCAAGGAGGATGAGGAGAAGAGGGAGTTCACAAAAAAAAAGTTTAGCACACACAAGAATACATGTATATACATCAAATAAATTATGGAACAGAATACTACAATAGAGTATAAAAACAGGAATGTTGTCAATGCATCTCAAAAAAAAACCCTGGTAGAATAAAAATTGAAGGTACACAAAATAATGTAATGTTCTTTGTTGAAAGTGATAAATGTGGTAATATCTTTATTTGATTATAATATATTGTATCCATGATTTGCAAACCAATCTGTACTCCACAACATTGTACAATTAAATGTAAATAAGAAATAAGAAAATAAGAAAAATTTCAAAGCAGATCACCTGATACTTAAATATGGTTATGTAATAGAGTATAAATGTTATTAACCTTAACAGTGTAGAAATAAAGGTCTAGCTAAGAGTTTAAGAGGTAGGAGATGAAAATGAGCAGGAAAGGAAAGTATGAGGGTGTTAATATTTTCCTCTTATGAAGTGGGGAATCAGGAGACATGAAATTAGAGATGAAGGTTAAATATTTAACATTTATTTTATAGATAACTAGTATTAGAACTGAGAATAGAGATATAAACTATACTGGGAAGAGGAGGATTGGGCAGAGATTTATGTAAATTCACCACATCCTCAGCTAACATGAAAAAATAGGCAATGCCTAGAGATAGGCAATAGGCAATGCCTCAAGTCTTTTAAGAAATGGCAACATAAACATATTACTGAGAAATATGGAGAACATTTGAGGAAATTTAAAAATATTTGAAAAAGTTAAAAATTATTATCACTGGGTCCAGCAGGTGACATAGTGCTTAAGACACTGGACTCCCACATGGACAATGGAAAATCAAGTCCTGGACCTGGTGGCTGGAAAATCAGGTCAGGCGCTTGTGTGTGCATGCCCAAAATTCCAGGAGGAGAATAGAGGAGAAGAGATTGTAGTGTAGCCATCCTCCCTGGGAGGTGATTTCTTTCCTTCCCTCAAAATGTCTCTGTCTCTTTCAGGCAAGCCCATGTGCCCTAAAACGAAAACCTAAAAAAAAAAAATGGTAATTATCACTGAGGACCAAGATTGAGGGTAACGAGATATGGGCAGATGAGAACTGCTTTGTTTTTCTTTCTTCTTTTTTGGTATAAGCCTTTCTATGCTATCTGATTTTTAAAAACAATATATTTAACCACATTACTATGTGAAAAAAAAATTTAAGTTTTAAAAAAGTTAACTTTGAAGAATTTCATAATAAACTCTACATATAGAGAAAGTGTAGTTTTTATACTCCACAACATTTTATCTAAGAATTCTTCAAAATTGTCTTGGTATAGATGTAGCACAACTCTACAGCTAATGCCACAATGGTCTCACAAGACTGTTTCAGCCACTAAACAATGATGAATGCTAAGAAGCAGTTAGTTGACTATAATTCCACAAATTCATGTCATGTCTTCATCCCATGTCATAGAAAAGTAAGGATAGAAATGATAGTGGCATATGTGATGTCATCAATGTTGAAAAGGAGGCTATGCTTTTCTTGGAGCCTTGGGAAAGTGGCTGTACCTTAGCATAGGAATCTTAGGGAGCAAGCTGACTGACAATGAATGCTTTAAGATACCTCTTAGCGGGACCAGCAGTTAGCGTAATGGCTATGTCACTGGAGTCCCATGTAGTTGACTGCGGTTCGAGTCTCAGACCAGGTGGCTTAAACTCACGCCGGGCGCGTGTGCGTGCGTGCCGAAGATCCCGAGAGGAGAATGGAGGAGAAGGGATTGCGGCGTGGCCATCCCCCCTGGGGGGTGATTTCTCGCTTTCTGTCTCTCTGTCTCTCTCTGTCTGTCTGGCGAACGCACACGCCCTATAGCAAAAACCTCTCCAAAAAAAAAAGATACCTTTTAGCAGCTATCTTATGTAAACAATATGGCTTTGAATATAACTATAATAGGCATAATGTTTTTATGTAAGTATGGATTTTAAAGGATTTAATAAAATTTAATATCAGAAGGTGATTTACAGATTGGAATTGGGGATCAACAGAAGTCTATTCTCACAGGTGTGCAGATCCTACTTCATACCCTTCCCCAGGGTGTTAGAATTTTTTTTTTTTAATATTTGAACCATGATAACATTTTACTGACATTTTTGGAGGGAGTACCACTACTCTTCTTTAATTTTTAAAGTAATTTCTTGTTTCCATTTAATTTTTGTACATTTTGATACTCCACAAAGAATTTTTAAAATTGTAATACAGGGAATCTCTTAAAGGATTTACTGGCCTTACTAAAGAATGGTTTTATACATTGTACTAATGATCACATCTTTTCTTTAATTATTATTAGCTACAGGGTTTGTTTATACCCAAGAGAGGGAAAGAGGAAGAAAACACTTCCCAACTAGGCATGGTCACACTGCAATCTTTTTTCTCCTATTTCTCCCTTTTGTCAGGATTTGGAGTATGTGCACACATGTACCTTGTGTGTTTTTCAAGCCACTGGGACTGGGACTCAAGCCAAGTTTGGCTATGTGGGATCTGACTCCCAGTGCACAGTGCTTAACTACTGCACTCCACTTTTTGTTTTAATAAAGAAAAAACAGATCCAGCCATAGTGACACAGGCAGTAGGGAGCTGCTGCATATCATGGGAAGCACATGGAGACCTGGGTTCAGAACATAGGTTGATCTGAAAACATTACGTATATCCATGAGTGCCTATGATCCTGGCTGACTGGAAGTCTAAGAGGTTCAGGAGGTGGTGGATCATGACATGACAAACCCGTTTAAAAGCGTCTCTCTCCATCATGAAAGAAATGAAAAAGAAAAGAGAAAACAGAGTTTTATCCTCATAAAGATAAAAATGTTGATGTTAAGTATCACTGATACAAACAATGTACAAAATGATATAAAAACAAACGGTATTTTATAGCTACCAAATTATTCTGAAACTAACTTCACTCTAATTACTGTGTTATTTAGCTACAGTCACTCAAAGGAATGAAAGCAGTGACAACACATATAACTGATTAATTCATGGATAAAAGTTCTTACTTCAAAGATATATGAAATTTGATTTTTTTTAATAAACAGTAGTTTTATAAGCAACGTTTTACTTTACTCCCTATACTTAAAATCCTAACTCAAGCATAATTCATTGTCCTGCCACAATAGGATGACAGGAAAACTGATGCTGGCTATTCCCTTTTTATATGTTTTTCTCTTTTTCTTTCTTTTTTTCATCTTGCCTTATTTTCAACTGTCTTGCTCATTTTGTTTCCTTTTTTTCTCTTTCTCCTTTTCTCCTATCCAAGCCTTAGGCCTACCACTGGCACCCAGTGGTACCCCCAGGCATTACTCATGGCACTAGACTATTTTAAGTGGTTGCTAACCACTATCATTATTTATTTGCTAAGGAAAGATCTGTTGATATTTTAATGATATTATCAACATTTGTCATTAATTTTCAGATTTAATTTTTCCTCTACTGTAGCACACTTTGTTCCTAGATGCTATTGCTCTGTTGTCTTTTTTTATGAGCACATTTTCTAATATACAATTATCACCTCCTTTCCTTCAAAATGTCTTTAAGATGGGTTAAAACATCAGTTCACTTAGCATTTCCTCTTGAGTTAGAGTCACACATGTCCGTGTTTCTTTGTCCTTCACAATACTTATCTTCCAAACTTTTTAAAAGCATGAGATGTGAGAAATAATGCAGTGGCTAAAGAAAATAAACTTGAAAGTCTAGCCATGACTTGGTAAACAAAGTCCAAATGAGATGCTTATTAGTAAAGTCCAGTCCTCCAGAAGTGAGTTGCCAATGAGGGGAGAAAATGGCTTTGTGAGCCATTTCCATTCTGCTAATGGAAATCAACAGTAGCTTCTCCTTTCTGTTTGGAGAGACAGATTAGGGAATACCTTGAAAACTCTCATTCTGGTTTCTACTCATTATGCATCTGAAAGAGTACATGGTATTGTTTAGTCACATCTCCAAAACAATAACTTGTAGACAGCTCGAATGTACCAGTTTTCTGTGTTAAAGTCCCCCAAGCTTACTTTCATTTTATATCTGGCAGAAAAATTCCCCAAATGGATATCATTCCACTTTATTTGATTTTCCAGAAATCTACCATAGAAGACAATTTAAAAATAAGATTAGTCATCTACTACTGTATTAATACTTATCTCCCTATACTGAATGTTTTCTTAAGATAAATGTTTTCTTAGCTTATAAATTTGGAGAGGTAACACAATAGTCTCTCATGACTGCCACCTCTGTCAGAAAAGAATACCGTGCGGTGCAGTCAATTGTTAATTAACCAGGGGCATAGAGAACAGGCAAAGTATGGATTAAGTGTAATTCTACAGGTAAGCCCTACGGTTCATTTTTATCTATTAATTTCTACCTCTTTCCTAATCACAAGTATTATCAGAGCTCTTGATAATTAAGTAAATGTAGAGATTTGTGTTTCACTTCCTTTCTTATCCCTGTCTAATGAGCAGAGAAATAGATAGTGGGGAGTAAGGGGTGGTAGTATTATCTACTAATATAACCAGTTATACTATATATCTGAAATATAATCTCTGTGGGCTCATTATACAGCCTTAGTTACTTTGCAGGAGAAAAAAAAAATGGTAAAACTGTTTGTATCGAAATAAAAAAAAACAAAAATGCATATTTGATGACTGCAGTAAGCTATATAGCCCCAGCTGGGTACTACTTTATAATATGTTCATTCTACTCAGTGGGGTTTATGCCTAAAGTCAGACTTGGGTTCATGTATAGGTATATATCAGCTGTGCTAGCTATTGGATATATTTAGACTAATTAAGTTCATTAGCAAATCAATTAAATGGCGGGGGGGGGGGGGGGGGTGGAGAGGCATAGAAAGCAACCATGGATACCAGAGACAATGTGGGAGGAGGGTGGAACAATGCAGAGGGTGAGGGATAAGGAATCAAGGATGGCAAAACAAAGAAAAAGTATACAAGACATAAGAATTGGAAAATTATTTGCTGAAAACATGTATGTTGATGTGCTTGATTGAGCCAATACACAGTGTATTTTGGGTGGAAAATTCATTTGTATGCTGTAATGATGTATAGTGAATTAATGTAAAAATAAATAAATTTAAAGAGAAAAAAATTTTTAAAAATCATTAATAATAAAAAAAAAAGTTTCTGGGGTTTTATTGTAAGACTGGACCACAAGTTAGGATTCAAGAGAATAAAGGAGAGGTTATTTTCTTCAAAATCCAATATCATATCCAATGTGTAAAATTCAGCCACTGGCTATATAGCTCTGGGGTCTAGTATTACTTGAGCAGGCAGTTTGAGTCCTAGTTCTGCTTTTGTCTTCCTGAGCAATCTTTCATTCCCTAGCTTCAATTTCCTGTCCAGATTCGTCCAGACAACCCTAGGATTTGTTCAAAGGAGAACTGATAATCACTAAAGAGCATATTTAGTAAAAAGAAATGCATAATCAATGTGATATTCATTGAGCTATGTTCCACAGAGACACTGATTCAAGCAGGCTACCTGGGAGAAATGACTAGCTGGGGATCCATAGAGACTTTGAATCTCATCTACGTGAATATAAACATGTGTAAAGGTAACCCTGCATTCTTTTTTTTTTCCCTTGGAGAGGTTTTTGCTATAGGGCGCGTGCACTCACCAGACAGACAGAAAGAGACAGAGAGATAGAAAGCGAGAAATCACCCCCCCAGGGGGGATGGCCACGCCGCAATCCCTTCTCCTTCATTCTCTTCTCGGGATCTTGGGCATGCACGCACCCGTGCCCGGCGTGAGTTTAAGCCACCGGGTCCGGAACTCGAACCATGGTCAACTACGTGGGAGTTCAGTGACATAGCCATTACACTAACTGCTGGTCCCACCCTACATTCTTCTAAAAGGGTTGTGAATGATCCTGAGCCTGCATGTTGGTCTCCTATTCTTAGCACAAACAGTCAAAGCAATTGTATATATAAACTGTGTGCTGATAAGTAAATCATTACTTGGATTAGAATTCCTCTTTCTCTTGGTCTGTTCACTTTCCTTCTGTAAAATGAGGAGGATGAACTACACCATCTTTTTCTTTTTCAATTTTTTGAGAGGTTTTTGCTACAGGGCATGTGTGCTCACTAGAAAGGTCAGAGAGACAGAAAGTGAGAAATCACCCCCCGAGGGGATGGCCACACTGCAATCCCTTCTCCTCCATTCTCCTCTCGAGATCTTGGGCACACACACACATGCACCCAGCATGAGTTTAAGCCACCGGGTCCGGGACTCGAACCACGGTAGACTACATGGGAGTCCAGTGATGTAGCCATTATACCAACTGCTGTTCCCAATACTATCTCTAAGATACAGTCCAGCTCTGTGAGTCTGTGACACTACATATAAAACTTGCAAACTAATCCTTTTTCTTATTTCCAGTGAGTCTTGTCCTCAGCAAAAAATCAATGTCTGAAGTCAGTTCAAGCACTACTGCTGAATGGAAAAAAAGAAAAAACAGACATCTTTTTTTCCTTTTTTTGAAGGCAAAAGTACTGAAATTAATGCAGGTGCAAACTATAATTTTTAAACTCTAGTCCAGTTTCTATGCTAAGTAGTCTAACAATTTTGACCAATGTGAATCCATATGTTAAGCAAAACTGAAAAGAATGAATTACCACTTGCAATGGTCACTCAGGCTCGTCTTGATAACAAATAAACAGCATTACTTTTTCAGTAAATCATTGATGTTATTCTTGTTTAACGAGAGCTTACATTTTGGAAAGAATGGATTGCTATCACCCAGAATAACTTAGGCATATAAAAGGGCTTCAAGAAATTCATGAAAAATGAGTATTATGAAAAATTTATGCATGTTTTCAAAAATTTTTGGCAGCAAAATAAAATTATTTAAAAGACAAAACAATAGTATAATGTAAACCAGTAATACTAAGTATTTTTATTGTATAACTCTTCAACTGTGTGTGTTTTCAAACTAAAAATTTGCAGAAAGTGAAAAAAAAAAGAAAAAATATGGCATATGTACTCTATGGAAAAGTACTCAGCAATGAAAAAGAATGAGGCCCTGATATCTGATACAAAGCTGACTAAAATGGAAGACTTAACGCTAAGTGAAGCAAGCCAGACTATGAAAGACAGGCATTGTGTGTTCCTGCTCAGTATATACCAAATACCAGTGCACTATGCAGAAACTGAAAGATTGGAAGGTATACTAGCAGGGAGGGCAACTGTAGATACTAGAGATAGCATAGGGGGTAATAGAGGGTGCCTAATAAGGGGAGGGAGGGAGGTTAACCAGGAAAAAAATAAACAATCTGTTTAATTGACACAAAAATGAAAAGTTATTTGTTGATGATAATGTACATGGTAATGTCTTTGTTTCGATTTATATGCACTGTATTGGTGATGGGAATAACCATGTTGTACAGTGTAAAGATGTATACTGATTAAATGTAAATAGTAAATATTAAAAAAAGCCCTCATACCAGTTTGTTATACCATGTCTGTACAGTATTTAGATTGAGGTACTGAGAAGGATAAGTCATAATTTTGAAAAGATTCCCTCTCAGAGCAACATGAGATTCAGCTTACACAATTCTGACTGAAAAGTTAATGTTGAGCAAACTTTCTCCTCAATGACTGCCAAAACTGTTACACCCAGATCAGCTATAGACAAGAGCAGAGCATTCAATGGAAATTTTTAAGTGGAATCAATATCCTGAAGCAGTTCTTCAAAGAATTGTAACAGAAGATGATATATGACTTTGCCAGTACGATACTAAAGACAAAACACAACCAATGCAACGATTACCAATAGGTGGAAGTGGTTTGGTCAAAAGCAAAAGAGTACGGATCAAGAACAAGTCATGCAAGTGTTTTTGGGGATGTTTGGAGCATTTTGTTTGTTGACTTTCTGGGGGGTCAAATAACAATAACTGCTTATTATGAGATTGTTTAGAGAATGCTAAGGTTTTTGCAGAAAAACACCCAGAAAAGTTTCACCAGAGAGTTCTCCATCATAGCAATTCTCCTGCTCATTCTTCTACATCAAACAAGGGCAATTTTGTGAAAGTTTTTATGGGAAATCATTAGGCATCCTCCTGAACACCCTGATTTGGCTCCTTCTGACTTCTTTTGGTTTCCTAATCTTAAAAAGTCTTTAAAGAGGACCCAGAAGATGGTGTAATAGTTATGTTGCTGGATTCCCACATGGCTGAACATGGTTCAAGTCTCAGACCTGGTGGCTTGAAAAGCACACCAGGTGTGTGTGCGTGTTTGCACAAGACCCTGGGAGGTGAATGCAGAAGAGATTGTGGCAGGCCATCTCCTTTGAGGGGTGATTTTTCACTTTCCCTCTCTGTCTGTTTCCCTCTTTCTCAGTGAGTGCACACACCCTTAAGCAAAAACTCCTAAAAAAAAAGAAAGTCTTTACGTATTTATTTATCCTTTTGTCATTACTAAACTGGTGTAAAAAAATCATAGCTGATTGGTGCCTACTATATATATGAAGGTTTTTCTTCAGTTAATATAAAAAAAAAGACTGCACATGGTTAAATTCCCAGGATCCTCAGTCCTTTAGGAATGGACTAAATGGCTGATGTCATTGCTTACAAAAATGTCTTAAACTTGATAGAGCCTATGTTAATAAAGTTTATATATATATATATATATATATATATATATATATATATTTAATTTTATACATTTAATCACTATACATCACTTTGTTTGTAAGTTGAATTTACCCAACATGATGCACTTCACACCAGTCCAATTGACAATACCAATCACTTTATCATCAACAGATAATAATCCATTCTGTGTCCCATAAATGTTCTGCCTCCCTATTTTCTGTTCTGCCTCTTAATTTTCTTCCTTGCAGTCACCGTTTCTTCCACCCTTCTCCCATATTGTATCCAGAATCTATAACCATATTCAATGTTTCTATGTCCTCTCAGTTTCAAACACAGAGTGCAAGACAGCTGATATGTGTTAGGTGGAGACATACAATGCCTCTTCTTCATAGCCTGGCTTGCTTCACTCAGCAACAAATCTTCCATATTCATCCACTTTCTATTGAATGCCAGAGTCTTGTTTTTTTTGTTTGTTTGTTTGTTTATGACCGAATAGTATTCCAGAGAGTATATGTGCCACACTTTTCCAATCCATTTATCTGTTTGTGGACATTTGGGTTGGTTCTATGTCTTAGCAATTGTCAATAACGCTGCAATAAACATAGATGTGCAAGCACTTTTCCGACTAAGCATTCTCGTATCCTTTGGGTAGAAACCCAGGGGTTGATTGCTGGATAATATGGTAGTTCTATTTGTAAGTTTTACCAGGAATTTTGTGAAGTACCCTCATACATATAGTAGGCACCAATCAGCTATGATTTTCTTACATCAGTTTAGTAATGACAAAAAGACACATAAATATGTAAGTGCAAAATAATGTGTCTGTATGTGGCACAGAGGGGATGATGAACTGGTAGGTTATCAGTTTAAACTCTTTTTTTTATTATAAGAGAGATTTTTGCTATAGTGAACATGCACTCACCAGAGAGAGCGAGAGAGACAGACAGAATGAAAGAAATCACCCACTGTGGGGATGGCCATGACACAAGCCCTTCTCCTCCATTCTCCTCTTGGGATCTTAGGCATGCACACACATGTGCCCAGTGTGTTTTAAGTCGCTGGGTCCAGGACTAAAACTGTGGGTGATTACGTGGGAATCCAGTGATGTAACCATTACACCATCTGCTTGCTGGCCCCCAGTTTGAACTGTTAATAGATGCAAAGAAGGTGAGTGGAGACCCATGGGGATGTAAAGCACAAGAGCCAGATCATAAGATGCATTATAAACCTCAATAAAACATTTTGTGTAGTTAGAAGCAATGGTCAATCCCTGGAAGCTAGAATCATAGTAAAACTTGTCTCATGTTAGCTGAAGACATAGAAAAGACCCATTTCCTATCAAGACACACTGGATTATCCTTCCCACAAATCCTTTAACTTTTTATAGATGTCTCCTACCTGTCAAATCTAATCAGAGCCTTCTACCATGGAAAAATAGCCTGCAAGGATCAACCCTTCCTTAAAAATCAGTAGACTAGGAGTAGAAGATTCCTCATGACTCCTTCGAACTAGTTATTTCAGGGTACAAGAGAAATGGAGATTTTCTACTGATAATTCAGTCTCCAGAAAACAAGCTAGTGTGGTAGGGAGCTCCTCTGGCCTTCTATCTCTGTCTCTGTGTCTATGTCTCTGTGTCTCCGTGCTTCCATCTTCTCATTTTTTTGTAATTTTTCCTTTTTACAATTTTTTTAAACGTAAAGTTTTTCTCTTGCTCTCTGCTCCACCTTTGGTCTTATTAATAATCTCCTCTGGTCCTCCCACCAGGGCAGGAGAGGCAAGGCCTTCAGTAGAAGATTCCTCATGGCTCCTGTGAAGCAGTTATTTCACACAGTGCTTGCACACCATGCAGTATTCTATTTTGTGCGTATTAAAAATAAAGCAATAATTACAATTTTTTCGTTTCTTTGTCTTTTTTGTTGTTTCTTTCTTGTCGTTTCTCTCTCTCTTTTTCATTTTATTTTTTCTTGTCTCTCCACTCTTCAATATCCATTTAATGTGTTTCTAGATGGATCTAAGGGCACTGTAGCTAAACGTCCAAATACTATAAGGGTTAACATATTCCTCAATATGTACTGAATCTGCTGCACAAAGCGATCACAACAGAACAGCAAAGAGATTCCAGATCACCTCTTTCTGCTTGCTCCTGAATGTTCAGATTGAGTGAATAAGGAAGACACACACCATCCATCAGATGACTAGAAATCACTGCAGGTCCACAAGATATATGGGAAAGCAAGAAAATACCTCTCTTCCAAGGTAAAAGAATAACTCCTCTTCATCCACAAGCAGTTCAACGGAAGTCATGGAAATGTCTGATAAAGAATTTAGAACATTCATAATGGCAAAGCTAACAGAGATGGAAGAGAAGAGAGACAATGAACTGATAAAGAGAAAAGAGAAAGAAGTTGACGAGTTCCAGGAGGTGAGGAAATTATTGCAAGATCCAAAAGAGGAATTACAAACTTTAAAAAAGAATCAAACAGAACTGTTAGAGATGAAGACTATAATACAGGAAGTCAAAATTTCCCTTGAAAGTATTAAAAGCAAACTAGATCATACAGAAAATAGAATCTCAGACAAAGAAGAGAAAATTGCTGGCCTAGAAAAATTCACCACGAAGACTGAGAAAATGGCCCCAAAATTTGAGAATAATATACGAGAAGTACTAGCTACCATCAAACATCCAAACATCCAGACAATTGGCATTCCAGAAGGCAAAGAGACCCATAAGGGCATTGATAATCTATTCCATGAAATCCTGCAAGAAAACTTTCCAAACCTAGAGAGGCCCTCAAAGATCCAGTCCCAAGAAATACAAAGGACCCCAAATAGAATCAACCCAAGAAGATCTTCTCCAAGACACATTATAGCTAGATTGACCAAAACCACAGACAAAGACAAGATACTAAGATTGACAAGAGAAAAACGGCAAGTTACCTACAAAGGATATCCCATCAGGCTAACAGCAGACCTCTCATTGGAAACAATGCGAGCGAGGAAAGAATGGGAAAATATATTCAAAGTGTTAAGAGAAAAACAACTTCAGCCAAGAATACTGTACCCGGCAAGATTATCTTTTATGTGGGAAGAAAAGACAAGAATATTCTCAGATAAACAAAACCTGAAAGAATTTACCAGCACCAGACCAGATCTCCAAGAAGTTCTCAAGGGAGTGCTATGTCAGGATATTAAATTCAGACACACAGAAATAAGAGTTCAAAAGTAAGAAAGTGGCCAACTTAATCGTAGGGACAAGTCTTGGAGTTGAATATTATATCCCAGAATTTAATTGGGAAAATTGAACCACAACAGAAGATAAAGTACATGAGACTGAAATGGTGAAGTATAATTTTATGACTTTTGACTAAAATATTGCTGATTTTCTCGTAGACTTTGTTATCTGGTTGTAAGGATTTGTGTCCTGTCTTGAGAGATGGATAGGTTCATGCATTTACCATTTGAACAGAATCCTAACCTGTTTCCTGACTTTAAGCAAAGTTCCTTAGCATTTCTTTGATTTAAATTAAAACTGGTTTTCTTAATAGTACCAAGTGAACTTACTATTGAAAGTAGTAAGATTATTTAAGAAATTGTGTGATCAATATAACGTGGGTGGGAAAAGAATGGAAGTCAATTGTAGACACCAGAGATAGTATGAGAAGAGGATGGGAAAAGATAGAGGGTCAGAAATAAGGGTAAAAAAATTCTAGAATCTAGAAATAAAAAAATTTTGATAATAATATGCATGATTAGGTCACTATGCAGTATTTTCTGGATGGGAAATCACATTTTGTATGCTGTGATGATGTTTAGGGAAAGAATGTAAATTAAGTTAAAAAAAGTTTCAGAAAAAAAACCATATCTATTTGATGACTGCAGTAAGATATATAGCCCCAGCTAGGTGCTACTTTATAAGATGCCTAAAGTTAGGCTTGTATTCATGGAAATGTATATATCAGCTGTGCTTGCTATGAAAATATTTAGATTAATTAAAATCTTTAGTGATTCAATAAAATGTGGGGGAAAAACAGTATAGAAAGCAAATAAAGATACCAGAGACAGTATGAGAGGAGAGTGGGAGATAGCAGAGGGTAAGAGATAGGGAATCAAGGATGGAGAAATAAAAGCAAAACATACAGGAAACAAAAAATGGAAAATTATTTGTTGACAATAACATGTATATTGATGTGCTTGATTGAGCCAATATACAGTGTACTCTGGATGGAAAGTCTCATTTTGTATGCTGTAATGAAGTACAATCAATGAATGTAAATAAATAAATTTAAATTTTAAAATAAATTAATTAATTAATTAATTAAAAAACCCAGCAGACTAGGGAAGGGTGAGGTAGGTAGCCAAAGGCAAACAAGCCTATGATTGGCATTTATTGGAGGAAATTGGAGAAGTAAGAAATGTCTAACAGAAAACTTAGGTCAATGGAATAACTACTTGTTTAATGTTGCCATACTCTTGAGATAAGAAATATTGGAATAAAAATAGGGTTGGGGTAAAATGAGTTCATTTCTTAATAGGTTATCTTTGAGGTATCTAGAATGTCTAACTGGAGAAGACCAGTAAGGATTTGTAATAAACAAGGGAAAGCAGGCTGGTGATAGAGATATAATTATTTTATGGGTGATAGATGAAGATAAGTTAAATTGCTCGGGGATATTGTGTAAACTGAGAAGATAGGAGGTCCAAGCATAATGCTTTAGGAAAAACTGCTTTTAAAAGAATAGACAGAGAAACAGAAGTTATCAAAGGATCCTGAGAAGGAACCCTGGAAGAGATGGATTAAATGTAGCATCTCAGGAGCCAAAGTAAAGGAGAGATTCAAGAAGGGAATCTTCAACAATACTAAATTCACTCAAGGTGATTAAATAAGATGAGAATATAAAAACAGACCTTTGGCTCTGGCTACTGAAAGGTCATTAGTGCCCTTTGCAAGAGAATTTCAATAGTGGTATAGGAGTAAGAGCAGTTTATAATGGTTTGAAGACAGAATGAAAAGAAGGAAAAAATTGTGGAGTGTTAGTGTGGAACACTTTTCAAGAAGCTTGTGAAAGCTGAGAAAGGGAAAGAGAGGGCAGTAGCTTGAGGGTGATGTAGGATCCAAAGATGGTTACCAAATTTTCCACATGAGAATAGCTTGGACCTGTTTATATGTCAAAATGAAAAAGAAGTAAGATATATTGAAGATACAGAGTAGGGAAAGAATAGCTAATAGAATGAGGTTCTTGAAGAAATGTTATGATTGGGGCCTGCAGGTGGCATGGCAACTGGAGAGCTGGATTCTCACATGACTAACCATGGTTCAAATCCTGAATCTGGTGGCTTGTAATTCATGTGTACCAGAAATTCCTAGAAGAGAATGGAAGAAAAGGGATTGCATCATGGCCATCATACTTTGGGGGGGGCGGTGATATCTCACTTTCCCTCTCTGTCTCTCTCTGGAAGTGCATGTGCCCTACAGCATAAAGCAAAAAACAAATTAAAATGCTAAGTAAGAGACCAGAGACCAAACTTTTGAGACCAGAGGAAAGAAAATAAGAGTTGATAAAAATAAAGATAGTTTTCAGAGTGTGGGAAATTGAATGAGTCTATCTGTAACAGTCTCATTTTTTTTCTATGCAACATGAGTTAAGGCAAATTTATAGAGAATGGGGATGGTGGAGTAGGAACATTTTGAGTTATTGCTATGGAGATTGGACAAAGATATTAACCAAAGGAATAAAGGCAAAAGTCATCTGATACTGGAAAAATCCAAATTTGCCACAACACTGGTTTGTACAACTGCGTATTTCTTCCAACACATACAGTACTATTGGTTGTAGAACTTGAGAAGCCAGAGTTAGGCAGGTGGAGGAAGGAAGACAGTAATGCAGTGATAAAATGTGATGGTCTGCAAGGCAGACTTATATAGGAACGTTACTGGTTTCCATATGTACCTGAATATGCCAAGCACACATATATCCATGGTCTGGGCTGGCTAAGACTGGGAATAGATAGCAGCATCAAGACTCTTTCTGGAATTCTATGTCTCTGTCTCCCCTTCTTTGTGTCTCTCTCACTCATTGAATAAATATTTTTCAAAAGGAGGTTGAGAAGTGGGTAGTTGGAATGAAAATTTGAATTTACCAAAGCATATATGTCAGAAAGACAAGAAGTGGAAGACATGGAACTTGTTTATAAAGACACTGTTTTTAGTGAAGCATTATAAAGTCTAGCTAGGCTCAAGAAAGAAGAGATTAAAGCAATAAAAGAGTATAAACCTACCATTATTGGCCAAATTCTCCCTCCAAAGTTTGTAAATGTGACTCTGTTGTAGTATTGGCTTCTTCTGGTTTAATTCACTTTAGTTTTGTGGCATAAGAAAAGAAAGTAACAAATTAAAGGAATATTATATCCTAGCTTCAGAAAATACTTAATACATTATTTTAGTTAACCTCTACAACTATCCTGTAGAGTAGATATCCACTTTATGGAGAACACAAATGAAGATCAGAGAAGTTGAGAAAACTTGCTGAAGTTAACCACAGCCAGTTGTTAGTGCACAAAGAGTTCAAACTGAGATCTGTCTGAATTTAAATTTAGTGCTTGCTCTTTTCACTATTTCCTACGGTCTATCAAAAAAAAAAAAAAAAAAAGAAAATTTGTATTTGAATTTATTGTGTGATCAAATGAGTATGAAGCACTCTTGCAAAGCACTCTTCAGAATGGAGTCTCAAAGCAGGACTGCTGGTGGTCTCCAAAAGTCATCCAAGCAGGTCCATAGACTGGTAATTTTTATGTGTTAACATTTGCAGTGTGGCAAGGCTTATACTTTGGTTTCTTGTATGAATAAAGAATTTGCTTGTGACATTTAAACCAGACACCATTTAAATTAGTGTAAGACTTCTCATTAGTTTTTAAGTTTGGTGGGGTTCTTTGCTTTGTTTTGTTTTATTTGCTTGTTTGTTTTTGCCTATGGCAAGTGAGGTTTGTAGGTGCAGATGATACACAGAGATTTTTACCACTGGAAGAAGTCCAAAGACTAAAAAAGACAGAAAGCCACTATATCAATGTTCTGGAAGCTGTGTCTTGCCCTCAGGCCTTAGTTAAAGAAGTGACTATGCATTTAAGTAAGGTAATCCCTGACACTCAAAATCTTGACTAGAGTCAGTATAAACCTAGAGTCAGAGGGAGATTAAAGTACCAACAGAAACCAAAGCTGGTAAACCAGAATTGATCACCTTCTCTACAGAAATCTTTCTGGTCCCCTGCTTTGAACTGAGATGAACATAAGACAGCCAACTCCTATAGATTCCAATGTTTTATACTGAAAATGTGAAAGAGCATCATTTTCCTTTCAAACTAAGATACCCTTTAAAAAAAGAAACTAATAATTATAATATGATGAAGTTAGGCAGTAGACACTCTGAAATGGGTCGATGATTCTCTCTCTTCTATCAAAGGCTGATATAAAACAAGGAAACATGTATTAGGAACCTAATGCCAGGCACTTATTTATTCTCATTTTAACCTTTTGAGACAAACATCATTACCCTTACAGTACAGTTGAAAAAAAGAGACACAGAGACCCAAAATAAGTTTCTTGAAGCTATACAACCAGTAAATAGCAGAACTGGGGTTTACATTTACATGTATGAGTTCCAAAACTCCTTAAGCCATAAGGCATTTAAGTAACAAGAAGATGGCAGACATTTCTGAGAGTGATCTAAGCAAGGAGAGTGTAGCTTGTCATCTCGGAAGCAACAATTCTATCCATTAACCCAGAAACCCTTACAAGAGTTCCTAATAATTTTTGCATGTGTGCCATGGGTCCCGTTAGTATCTGGAGAAACTTATAAAGCCCCTTTTAAAAGCATAAAAATAATAGGATTACAAAGAAAATATATTAAGCTGAAATTCAATTATAAAAAATTTTAAAATTCATGTCGCAATGTATATGCTTCTTATTAACAAGATCTAGCATGGTGCTTACTCATAATTTCAGAATACATTCATTATCAAAGGGAATTATAAATTAACTTAGAGGTTAATAAAAATTAAGATAAATTTTTCTTATGAAAGTGGAAAAAAAAAAAAAAAAACACAAAACAAAACTCCTGAACTCTATTACTGGATCTTCACAAATGGTCTACACACTGGTGTATTGAAGCTGACATGAACTGATTTGCAAAATGGGATTGTTAAATATTTAAGTCTATAAGTTAATTGTTAAACGCAGCTGTGGTTTTAATAAATTATATGATTTTACAATTTAGTAAACTATATTTAAAAAGATAAATACTCAAAACCTCATCATTTTCTAGAAATTCCATTGAATTTTATTATTTTCTGTACTCTTAAATTTATTTATTCATATATATGGTATTTGTGGGGTGGAAATTATATTAATATATAAATAGCATGCTTCCATACCATCTCTTCCCAGGTCCACATTCAATGGCTTCATGCTGGTAACTTGAAATCAGTTACGGAAACTGGCAAATGCTACAAACCTGGGATTTTATCCTGCAAAACCAGCTGTTAAATATTTAATAGTACTACACTGTGTCCTTTAGCTTCAGGTTAAAAACATCTGGTGGGACAAGTAACACACCTGAAGGTCTATCTCTAGGAAAGTCTTTCAAAATAGGATCCTAGGGGAGACCTAACAAAGAGAAATAACACCAAAAACAATCCAAAAAAAAATAGGAAAAAAAATTGGACTTCATCTAAATTAAGAACTTCTGCTCTTCAAAGACACTCAGAAGAATAAAAAGACAAGCCATGAAACTGGGGAAAATATTTGCAAGTTACATCTCTGATAAAAGAATTACACTTAGAATATGTTAAACTTGTCAAAAACAATAATAAGAAACTGAAGAACCAAATAAATAAAACTAAAAAAAAAAAAAAAAAAAAAAAAAAAAAAACCTCAGACAGACACATCACCAAAGATGTATGGATGACAAGTAAGCCCCTGAAAAATCTCAAGTAGTCTTGAGAGATATAAACATCGAAACTATAATGAAATACAACCATGCTCACACACTAGGATGGCACAAACTAAAAATACTTACTATACCAAGTGTTGATAAACATGTGGAGCATGTTCCTATAAAGTTTCACCAATATGTTGCCCAGTCAGCCCAGTACTGGGTACTTCCACAAGAGAAATAAAAGAATATGGGGATCAACAGATGGCATGGCAGTTGAGGTGCTGAACTCTCACATAGCCAACTGTGGTGTGAGTCCTGGAACTTGTGGCTTGCTTCTTCACTTTCTCTCTCTCTCTCTTTCTCTTTCATTCTTTCCCTGGTGAGTGCATGTGCCCTATAGCAAAAATTTTAAAAATAGTGATAAATAAAATAAAAGAAACAGAAATAAAATCATATGTCCACACAAAGACATGTACATAAATGTTCATAGCTTCATTACTTTTAATAGCCCCAAACTGGAAATTACCTATATGTTTATCAACAGATGAATGAATTAAAAATTGTTATAATCATTTAATTGAATATTCAGTAGTAAAAGGAAATAAACTATTAATAAACACAACTTGGGTGAATGTATTTTTAAAAATATGCCAAGTGAAAGAAACCAGTCAAAAAAGAGTACATATTGTATTATTTTATTTATAAAAAATCCTAGAAATTGAATACTAACATGCCATGGCATTAAGTAGATCAGAGGTTGCATGAGATAGGGAAGTGTGAGAACGGGCACAAGGAAAGGATTACAAAAGGAAATAAGAAAACTTTTGGAAGAGATGGACATGTTCATTATCTTTTGATTATGGTTCATTATCTCTTGATTCATAGATGTATATATGTCAAAGCAAAAAACAATGCACTTTAAACATGTGCAATATATTGCATGTCATATAAACCTTTTTCTTTTTTTTGAGAGGTTTTTCGCTATAGAGTGTGTGCACTTGCCAGAAAGACACAGAGAGACAGAGAGACAGAAAGCGAGAAATCATCCCCCCAGGGGGGATGGCCATGCCGCAATCCCTTCTCCTCCATTCTCCTCTGGGGATCTTGGGCACGCAGCACACCCGCCCGGTGTGAGTTTTTTAAGCCATCGGGTCCGGGACTTGAACCATGGTCGACTACATGGGAGTCCAGCAACATAGCCATTACACTAACTGCTGGTCCCATATAAACCTTTTTGAAAGAGCAAAAAAATTAACCAGACACCATATCAAAAAAGATATATAGATGGCAAATGAGTTTATCAACTATGGTTATATTGTTTTCTGATTAATGCTTTTGAGGTCACTTCTTTATGTTGAGTCACTGGGGGCCAATTATTAGAGAAGATAACTGCTTCAGATTTGCTAAATGGTGTTCTCATAAAAGCCAAAAATTTCCCCCAAAGTAAATGACATATGTTTCCCCCGAAGTCCCTATTGATTATGTGAACATATGTAGGAAGATTAGAAAGAATGTGTTTTCCCTTACAGGTTGAGAAAGTAAGACAGAGACACTAAACAACATGCCTGGGGTCACACAAAAGGTCAATGGCACAAATGGGAATGGAATCCAGATTTCTATCCTCTCAATCGAATGATTAGGGAGGAAGGTCTTTATTGGAAGAATGAGTCTTCTATGTGGTTCTGTGGAGTGATGAGAATTCACGACAGGTTATTGACAGAAAGGTAAGCATGCCTGTTGGAGGAATCCACACTATGTTCAATTTTAACAAGGCCTTAGACCAAATTTCAGTTTAATCAAACTTAGCACTTCCAAATGGGTAAAGTATGTCTTAAGTTTGGAAGCATTTTTGCTTTTTAATTCAGAGGTCTCTTATCAATATGCTATTGCATGATACTGCTAATCTGTCCATTTAGTACATAGAAGACTCACATTCATTCACACATCCAGGAATAATATTTCAGCCAGCATTTCATTAACTTGTATATTTTTCCTAAACCAACGATTGGTTATATACCCTGCTCTCTGCACCACCCCCTTTCCCTTTAGATGTTGCTGGGGAGATTTTGGCACAGCCTAAAAAGAGGAGGAGGAAAATGTTTAGGAAAAGGGGGAGTTAAAGGGTGAGTTACCAGGGGCCACTGCTCTCATTGCAGACAAAAAGAAAGAAATAAGAGTGGGAAAACCCAAGCCTCTGCACCCCTGTCTCAGAGACAGGGCCTCCTTACGTGGGAATCCAGCCAGAAAATTTAAGGTAAGTCTGAGAGGAAAGGGAACAGAGATTAAGGATGTTCTTATATTTCTGTTTAAGGATCATTTACGAAGTATAGGCAGTATATTATATAGCAACCTCTATTCTATTTTTTTTTTTTTGGAGAGATTTTCGCTATAGGGCCCGTGCACTCACCAGACAGACAGAGAGAGACATTAGAGACAGAAAGCGAGAAATCACCCCCCAGGGGGGATGGTCACGCCACAATCCCTTCTCCTTCATTCTCCTCTCGGGATCTTGGGCACGCACGCACACGCGCCCGGCATGAGTTTTAAGCCATCGGGTTCTAGGAAGTGAACCGTGGTCCACTACGTGGGAGTCCAGCGACATAGCCATTACGCTAACTGCTGGTTCCCGCAACCTCTATTCTTGAAGGAGAGTCACACATAGTCACCCACCCACACATACACAATGGTAAACCGATCTAAGTAGCTACAGAGACATGTGCACATTTTCTGGCAAAAACAAAGAGACACATTTAGAAATACACATATTTTTCAAGCCCTCAAAAGATTAGTTAGATATGGAAGGGTGATATGGCAGAAAACGTAGAGAAAGCCATAGATGTTAGGAGAGGTGGGGGAGGCACTGGGCTAGGAGGGGTGGGAGTGAAGGTGAGAGACTGGATTAGCAGTTAAGTGTGAAAGAGAGAGGGTAAATGAGTTAGTCTGATTCCATAGAAACTTTACCTAATGGTGTAGTAGAACAATATGAGACACAAATCTCCCCAAATACTAGTGGTTCAAAGCTAGAACTTTCTGTTCAGCCATTGCATTCTCCATAATGAAATAAATTTTAACACTTTTTCATGTTCTGCAGTAAATGCACTTTCTAGCACAAATGTGAAAGTGCAAAGTGATATTAGTGTATGTATGTAGATTTTATTTAAATAATTCAAACATGTATGAAACATATATGTAAGGAAGCAAATATGTACCTCAGGTGATAGAAAAACAAAAGGCCAAATGTAAAAACAATTACAGCTATCTGAGAAACAAAAAGAAAAAAAACATATAAAACTGAGAGCACCTTCTAACAAAGAGAAAGCACAAATTAGACAAAAGGAATGAATACAACTACTTTTCTTCAATTTGAATTATTGTCCGTGTTGGCTCAAATTTGAAGGCACACATACAGACTGCTAAGTCAATGCCCCATGTAGACTCACTATTGTGAATCATTGGAGGCAGGACTAGGCTGAAGTAGTGGGAAATCAGAAATACACAATATTTTTTAAAGACATGCATCGTTATTACTTTCAAGTGCAGATGGTTAGGCCAACTATGTTAAGAAAATTTTGCCTGGTAAAAGATCTGCTTTCAGAACCAGTAGATGGCTTAATGGTTACATGAATGGATTTCCACAGAGCTGACCAAGGCCCAAGTCCCAGAACCAGCACCTTAAAACTCATGCCAGGTGTGTGTACATGTATGTGGGTGCATGCCCAAGATCCTGGGAAGAGAATGGAGGAGAAGGGATTGCAGTGTGGCCATTCTCCCTGGGGGTGATTTCTCACTTTCTGTATCTATTTCTCTGGTGAGCACACGTGCCCTAAAGCAAAAATCTCTCTCTCAAAAAATAAACCAAGCAAAAACCCTGTTTTTGACAGAGTTCAGAATAGGTTGCTTAGTAAAATTGCAATTAACCCTAAACCCACTGATGAGAGTTTTTAAATGAAGCAGATTTCCCCTTGGTGTTCCATCTTTTGGAAAAATAATAGTAGCTAATGTTTATTGACTACTTCTTATTTACCAGTCAGGCACTTTTGTAAACAGTTTGTGTGGATTGTCACATTTCTCACAATTACCTTATAAAGAAGGCTTGATAATTGTCCCCATTTTGCTGATAAGGAAACTAAGGCTCAAGAGGTTAGGTCCCTTGCTCAAAATAATACAGTTAGTAAGAGGTAAAGTCCATATTTGAACCCAAATAGGCTGTCTCCAGAGCCTCTGCTATTAACTAGAGTACTGTGCTGCCTCAGATAAACAACCTTTAGCCTCAGGTGAAAAAAATCTGATATCAGAGTTTTATTTTCAAAATGAAAGAAACGTTCAGAGTATGTTTTGGCATCTGCACACACTGAACCTTCTCTTCTGCATCCTCCGCCTCTGCAGTAACATATGTGGTTCCAAACAAAGATCAGTGACTTTCAGAGTCATGAGCCTCAGGGACTGCAGGATCCTCTGGCATCAAAGAAAGAGCCAGTTATCTTCAGCAGACTCTATTACTAAAGCAGGAAAGCAAACTAGCACCTTTCAGAGGAATTTGAGATAGAGATCGAAAAAATAAAGTTTTTTGCTTAACCAAGAAAATAAATCAATCACAATTTCTCATTACTCAACAGTTCAAGTAATCAAGATTGTGCTACAATGAGTCTAACAATTCTTTATATGTATACGAATGCAATTTAAAAACTGTACCTCTAATGATATCTGCTTAGCAAAGTGCTTTTTTCCCCCCATTTAGTTAGTACATAGATGTGCTTTAGTCTAGCCCTGCCTTATTGCAATGCTCAAAGACTGTTAATTACAGAAGTCTGGATTAATAAAGATTTACATATTTACCTTGATAAAAAAATACTAGTGATAGTCTATTATGATCACTCAATATTTTTATTGTGTAGTACAAATAATGCTATGTGAATCAGGAATGATTATGCCTATAGACCAATAAAGAAGAGAAAGGAAATTGAAGGAAAATTGAAGAAATACTCTTGTGATAGGTTGAAAAGTTAAAAAGCTGCTGGTCAAGTTGCCATGGATACCATGCCCTGAATATAATACTGGGCTTTTCCTCACAGTTAAACACTAAAAGCCTGACTCTCCAGCTGCATACCTCCTTTCCATGCATACAGTAACAACTACATGAAATGGAAATGCTGTATTTTGATGAGCATACTGGCAATGTGAAATTTCCCATACAAGAATCCAAACCTTCTAAAAAGATATTTAAATAAGGTTAATTCCAAATGTATTTTTTTCCATTTCCATATTGCCCAAGACTTCTAAGTTAAACACATTGCACAACAACTTTTTTTAATTTAATTTAATTAATTAATTTATTTACTTTTTTAAATATATTCAATTACATTATTTACCTTACAAAGTGAACATTTCAATATGTGAACATTTATCCCCGGTCCAGTGGATCAAAATATCTTCTACAGATAACAACACTACTTCCCCTTCCCGAAAATGATCTCTCTCTGTGTCCCTCCTCCAGATGTCCTTCCCCAGGCTGCACCCCTCCACACACAACACATCTGGCATTCACACCCATCTCTTGTGTTTGTACATCCTTTAGTCCATCAGTTTCAGTCATAGAGTGCGGACACTTGGTATATATTAAGTGGGGACATACAATATCTCTCCTTCATAGCCTGGCTTGCTTCACTCAGCAGTAAATCTTCCATATTCACTTCCTGTCAAAAGCCAGAGTTTTGATGTTTTTTATGGCTGAATAGTATTCCATAGAGTATATGCCACAGTTTTTCAATCCATTTATCTCTACAGGGGCATTAGGGTTGGTTCCATGTCTTAGCATTAGTGAAAAGTGCCGCAATGAGCATCGATGTGTAAGCACTTTTCCAATGAAGAGTTCTTCTGTCCTTTGGATAGATGCCAAGGAGTGGGATTGCTGGATCATATGGTAGTTCTATTTGTAAACTATTGAGGAATCTCCAAATTGTTCTCCACAGTGGTTGGACTAATTTACATTTCCACCAGCAGTGTGAGAGAGTTCCCCTTACACCACACCCCCGCCAACACTTATCATTTTTTGTTTTTTTAATCTTAGACGTTCTGACTGGGGTTAGGTGGTAGGTATCTCATTGTTGTTTTGATCTGCATTTCCCTTACGATGAGGGATGATGAACATTTTTTCATATGCCTTCTGGCTATTCGTATGTCATCTTTAGTGAGTGTTTTTTTTTCAACTCCTTCTCCCATCTTTTAGTAGGGTTGATCATCTTTTTTCCAACAGCTTCTTTAGTTCCTTGTGTATTCTGGTTATCAGTCCCTTATCTGATGCATAATTTACAAAAATATTTTTCCATTCTGAGGGCTGTGCATTCACACTAATTACTGTGTCTTTTGCCATGCAGAAACTCCTTAGTCTGATGTAATCCCACTTGTCTATTTTGGGGATTATCGACTGTGCTTTGGGGGTCTTATGTAAGAAGTCTTTCCCTACCCCAATGTCTCCCAGAATTTCCCCAGTGTTTTCTAGAAGAAGTTTTATAGTTTGGGGTCTAAGATTTAGATCCGTGATCCACCTTGACTTGATTTTTGTCAAAGGTGAGAGGTAGGGGTTCAGATTCATCTTTATACAGGTGGAAATCCAGTTTTTCCAGTACCATTGGCTGAAGAGGTTTTCCTTTTCCCACCGTATTGTCTGGTCCTCCTTGTCTAAAATCAGTTGACTGAAGATTGGGAATTTATTCCTGTGAACTCAATTCGGTTCCATTGGTCCCCATGTCTGTTCCTGTGCCAGTACCATGCTGTTTTGATTACCACAGGTTTGTAGTATATTTTTGGGTCAGGGAGTGAGATGCCGCCCACTCCACTCTTCTTGTGTAGAATTGCTGTGGGAACAACATCCCTTCGTGATCAAGACTCTCAGCAAAATCGCATTTCTCAACACAATAAAAGCTATCTCTGAAAAACCCATCGCGAACATAATCCTGAATGGGGAAAAGCTGAAAGCTTTCCCACTAAAAACGAGTACAAGACAAGGATGCCCACTTTCTACACTCCTTTTCAATATAGTACTGGAAGTCCTCAGCAACGTAATCAGAAAAGAGGAAAAAAATTAAAGGCATCCAAATAGGAAAAGAAGAGGTGAAACTCTCTCTATTCGCAGATGACATGATTGTGTACATAGAAGACCCAATGATTTCATGGAAAAATTTCTGGAAGTAATGCACAAATACAGTAAAGTTGCAGGATACAAAATCAATATACAGAAGTCAATAGCATTTCTATATACAAACAACAGGCAGACGGAGATAGAACTGAAAAAAGTTATTCCATTTACCATAGCCACAAAAAGTTTAAGATACTGAGACCAGCAGTTAGCATAATGGCTATGTCGCTGGACTCCCATGTAGTCGACCACGGTTTGAGTCCCGGACCCGGTGGCTTAAAACTCACGCCTGGTGCATGTGCGTGTGTGCCCAAGATCCCCAAGAGGAGAATGGAGGAGAAGGGATTGTGGCATGGCCATTCCCCCCAGGGGGTGATTTCTCGCTTTCTGTCTCTCTGTCTCTCTCTGTCTTGCTGGCGAGCGCACGCGCCCTATAGCAATAAAAGCTCTAAAAAAAAAAAAGTATAAGATACTTAGGGATAAATCTAACCAAAGAAGTTAAAGACCTCCACAAGAAAAACTATGAGAAGCTAAAAAGAGAAATTGAAGATGATGCAAAAAAGCGGAAGGACATCCCATGTTCCTGGATTGGAAGAATTAATATAACCAAAATGGCAATTCTACCCAAATTAATCTACCTATTTAATGCAATGCAATCAAAGTACCAGACACATTCTTCACAGATCTAGAAAAGACAATCATAAAATTCGTCTGGAATAATAAAAAACCCCGTATTGCACAACAACTTTTATAAGTCTATGTTAAAGACTCAGTAATCAGGAATTGGTCAGAACTACAATACACTTATATGGCCATTTCATCCTCAACATTTGCCACTCAATGGTACATTGTTACTGTTCATTTATCAGGACTCTATGAGGTCTGGACAGAACAAAAAATATGGCAGATTGTAAATGCCCTTTATAGATCACAGAGACACATGTTATAAACATTTACTAAAATTAGTCACTATGTCAAGAAGTTCATTACTCCCTTCATGTTCTTTGGGTTTAACAGAATTACTAAGACTTTTGTTGAATTATGAAAGGAAAAATGAGCACATGAGAGGGTTCATAGAAAAAGTCAAAGAAGGAGCAGAAGCAGCCCTGTGTGTAGCACATGGACTGTGCAGAATCAAAGATAGAGTCTACCAGGCTCAGATCCCAGCTCTGTCGCTTCACCAGATGTATGATCTGGGGTAAATTGATCAACCTCACTAAAGTTTAACTTACTCCTTTATAGCGTAAGTGATAATAGTACCTGCATTATTAGGTGGTTGAAAAGTCATGACTATATTTCTGTTTTTCTATGCAAAAATGCATTATGAATTTTCCAATGACCCAATATAAAGTTGCTGCAAGGACAAAATTAATCATAGATTTAAAGCAGTGTTAATTTTTCAATAAATGGTCATTATGCACATTAACAAATTGCAATAAAAAAGGTCATATAATTATCAACAGATTTTGAAAAAATAATATTAAAATACAGGTGTAATATTTTAAATTCAGAAAAATTAATTGACCTTCTGTAACTTTCCAAGGGTTTCTATCAGAAACCTCTATCAAGCATCATATTTAACTACAAATCATTAAAATTAGAAACAAAAAATACTGGCCATTAATACTATCATTAAACATGATACAAGTATCTTAGCTAATAAAATGAGAGTGAAAAGTCATGAAAAATATAAAGTTTGGCAAATAAGAGGGGAATGAACATAAAGGACTCTTAAAAAGAAGGGAAAATCATTATTTGAAGAAATATTTCCTTAATAAAAATCCCAAAGGACAACAATTGATGAACTATTATAGATAAACAGAGTACAATTAAGAGATAGATGTAATATTGACATATAGAAATCAATCTTTTATTATATCAGCAATAACCTATTTAAAAGTAGTAAAGAGACACACCAATGAAATAGGAGTTCAGGAATAGACTTGAAATGATAAGGAAATTTTGTATATGATAACAGTGGTATTTCAAATCTCAGGAAAATTGTGCTTTTAAATAAATAATGTCCGGGCAACTGGATAATCATTTGGAAAAGAAAATATTTGATACACACCTCACACTATTTGGAAGATTAAACTCTAGTGGAAGAGATAAATTCAATATAAAAAAGTGAAAATTATGCAAATTGTGTGGTGGGAAAAGGCTTTCTATCTATGACTCATCTCAATTTTGATTGAGATGAAATAAAAATTGATCAGTTTAACTATGTAATTTTTAAGCTCTGCTTTTTCCTTCCTTCGGTAAACTCCCTGCCTTACAAGATCCTAAAATAAATGTATAAACAGATATACACATAACAGCATAAGCAAAATCAAAAGACAAATTACAAACTGTTAAAAAATATGTTTAGCATTTATCACAGTATCTCTACCAAATACTGACTCATGAGTTGAGAGAGAAAGAAAGACCAAAACCCAATTTCTAAAAATCAGGCAATGGGATGAGCAGATGGTGTAATGGTTATATCACTGGACTCTCAGTCAACTGCAGCTCCAGTCCTGGACCCAGTGGCTTAAAACTCACACCAGGTATGTGTGCATGCATACTCAAAATCCTGAGAGGAAAATGGAAAAGAAGAGTATGCAGTCTGGTCATCCCTTCTTGGGGGGGTGGGGGGTGTGACTTCTTGCTTTCTGTCTCTGTCTCTTTAGCAAACACATGCACCTATAGCAAAAATCTTGCCTTCAGAAATAATAAATAAATAGATGATAGATAGATAGATAGGTAGGTAGATAGATAGATAGATGATAGATAGATAGATAAAAATTAGGAAAAAGACACTCTCATCCACTGTCAGATTGAATACAAAATAGTACCACTTTTATAGTGGGTGGGTATGGCAACATGTGACATTTTTTAACAAAGTTACATATGCTTTCACCCTAGCAATTACACTGGTAAGAATTTACTCTAAAAATATTCCTCAAAAAATTACTTCCCAAGCCAGCCTGTTGAGTGGTGGTTAAGGAAGCTAGATCCAATATAGCCAAACACATGGTTTGAGTTCTGGACCCTGTGGCTTCAAGAATATACCAGGCATGTATGCATGAATGCCCAAAATCCTGAAAGTAGAATGGAGGAGATGGGATTGTGACATGGCTATTCCCCCAGGAGGTGGTTTCTCACTTTCTCTCTCTCTCTGCCTCTCTCTGATGAGTGTACACATCCTATAGCAAAACTAAAAACAAAACAAAAAACTTAAAATAAAGTTTTTTTAATGGGATGTTATTCATATATGTAAAATATATAAAACAAACATATGCCCATATAAGGGAAAATGGTCCAATGAAATATGGTGCATCCTTACAGTTGTATATTATGCAGCTGCAAAAACGAATGGAAAGAACTCTATAGACCAGTACAGAAAAATTTCCAGGATAAGTTTTTAATGTTTCTTTAAGAGGAAAGTACTATTAAGAAAGAAGGAAAATAAGAGTATTCTTAGACATGCATACATTGATTTTTACAAAAAAAAAGGTTTAAAAACACAAAAGATACATACAAAAACTAATGAAATTTGGATTCCTACAGTGAGTAAGTTGCAACTAGATAGAGAGGACGAGGAAGAAATTGAGACTTCTCTGGATATACCTTTTTGTATTGTTTTTGACTTTTAAAGCATATTTCAGAAATAAATTAAATCAACAAGGATGATAAATGAACTAAAATAGAATATAAGCAGAACAACTGAACTGAAGTAAAATTGATGTTAAATTGATCCCATAATCACACAAAGTAAAAAATAAAGACCTAATCCAAATCCATAAACCTTTTGAACATATTTTGACCATGTATCCTTTTTTTGAAGACAAAAAACAAATGAACTGCAATGAAATTTTGAACTGTACTTGGTAGGTTTGTTTTGTCAAAAAATTTTGAAATATTTTTTGTGTATGTTAGTGCATTATAGAGTTCAGCACCTGTACTCATAGTATTGGGGAAAAAGACTTCTCAATGTAGGAGAGGGAGACATAAATATATTAATATGTAAGAAAGAGAAAGACAAGAATGAATCTTTTGTTGTTGGGCTATTAACTCAATATTAGTATGAATTCAATATTAGTATAAACTCATGGCTACACACATATGCAATATATACGCACATAAAATTACTTTATTAAAGATCCTAGCCAGGATAATATGGAAAAATTAAAATGTTTAATGATTATACAGAAAAAAAAGTCATTACCTTCTCATAACATAATTCTATACACAGAAAATATAAAAGAACCAACAAACCATTAGAATCTTCTTTATTGTAGCATTATTTATAATTACCAAGACATGGAATCAACCTATGTATCCAAAAACTGATGACTAGGTTGAAAAATTGTGGCACATATATACTACGAAATATTACTCAGCCTTAAGAAATAATGAGACCCTATCATTTGATTCAAAGTGGATGAATATAGAGGACTTAATGTTAAGCAAATTGAGCCAGACTTTGAAAGATACACACTGTATATCCCCACTCAAAATGTACTGAATGTCTGCACTCTATGACAGAAATTGAAAGATCTGGAGATATGATAGTAGAGAGGACAAGTGTAGATACCAGAGACTATAAGGAGGGAAGTTGGTGGTAGAGAGCAGGAGGTAGAGTGTGGTTGGGAGAGAGAATGTGAACAAACATCTAACAAACAAAGAAATGCAAATTCTTCAATAGAAAAAATTTTTGTAATTTTTCCTTTATAAAAATAATTAAATTTTAAAAAATAACAAATTAGCAAGGCTGTTAGAATCAATGTCAATGTTCAAAACTTTGTATTGTTTCTATATACTACCAACACACAAGTGGAAAATAAAAGTTTTTTAAAGTATAAGCATGTCTTGCTTAATGATGAGAATACATTCTGAAAAATGCATCTTTAGGCAATTTTGTCATTGTGCAAACATCATAGAGTATACATACTCAAATCTAAATGGTACAAGCTATACATACCTAGCCTGTATGGAATAATAAATTGTTCCTAGTCTATAAACCTGAACAGCATGCTACTGTACTGAATATTGTAGTCAACTGTAGTAGCTGACAAATACTATTTATGTATCTAAACATATGTAAACATATAAAAGGTACAGTAAAAAAGAAAAATGCATGAAAAATTAGAAAGCAATCCATCATGTGCAAGAAGACTGGAGAAGGTGGCATCTCACTTCATGACACCAAAATATATTACAAAGCTGTGATAATCAAAACAGCATGGTATTGACACAAAAGTAGACATGAGAACCAATGGAACAGAGTAGACTCCAAAAATAAACCCCAAAACATACAGCCAACTCATCTTTGACAAAGGGTACCAGTCAATCCACTGGGAAAAGGGAAACCTCTTTAGCAAATGGTGTTGGAACAACTGGGTATCCACCTGAAGAAAGATGAATCTGAACCCTTATCTGTCACCATTAACAAAAATCAACTCAAAATGGATTAAAAATTGAAACTTAAGATGGTAAACTACGTAATTACTGGTGGATAACACTGGGTAAGCTCTGGGAGACATTGGAGTAGGCAAAGACTTCTTACGCAAGACCCGACAGCACAGGCAATAATCCCCAAAATAGACAGGTGAGATTACATCAGATTAAGAAGTTTCTGCACAGCAAAGGACACTCTAATTAGTGTGAATCAACAAACCTCGGAATGGGAGAATATTTTTGTTAACTGTGCCTCTGATAAGGGACTGATAACCAGAATACACAGGGAACTAAAGCAGCTTATCAGTAAGGAAATAATTAACCCAAAGGCCTTCAAAATAGAACTACCATATGATTCAGAAATTCCACTCCTGGGTATTTACCCAAAGGACAGGAGAGCACTCAGAAAAGTGCTTGCACATCGATTTTCATTGCAGCCTTATTCATGGTTGCTAAGACATGGAACCAACCCTAATGTCCACAAACAGATGAATGGATTGAAAAATTATGGCACACATACTCCATGGAATACTATTCAGCCATAAAAAACAACAAGACCCGGGAATTTGATAGTAAGTGGATGAATATCGAAGATTTATTGCTGAGTGAAGCAAGTCAGGCTATGAAAGAGAGACATTGTATGTCTCCACTTAACATATACTGACTGTCTGCACTCTATGGTAGAGACTGAAAGACTGGAGAACATGAAAGTATTAAAAATTGTAATGGACCCTAGAGGCAACATGGAAAGAGAGTGGGAGGGGAGGAGCGTTTGGGGAGAAAACAGAGAGGTAAGACACATGTGGGACACAGATAAGGTTTATTATATGTTGATGAGGATGTGTATGGTGTTCTCAACTGGGCTGGTCTGAGGTGCATATCATGCTGTGTAAAGTCTCTTCACAATCTAAATGATGTATAGCAATTTAATGTATGAATAATAATAAAAAATAAATCTTAAAAAAGAAAGCATTACATCTGTATAGGGTACTTGACATGAATGGTGTTTGAAAGACTGGAAGTTGCTCTAAGTGAGTCAGTGAGTGAGTGGTAAATAAATGTGAAGGACATTACTCCACACTACTACAGACTTTATAAACACTGAATGCTTAGGCTACACTAAATTTACTTTTAAAAATTTATTTTCAAGAATAAATTAACCTTAGCTTGCTGGAATTTTTTCCATGTTAAAAAATTTTTATTCCTTTTAACTTTTTCACTTCTTTGTAATAATATTTAACTTGAAACAAGCATATTATATAGCTGTACAAAACAAATCTTCATTTCGGGGGGAACCAGCATTTAGCGTAATGGCTATGTCGCTGGACTCCCACGTAGTCGACCGTGGTTCGAGTCCCAGACCCGGTGGCTTAAACTCACATCGGGCGCATGTGCATGCGTGCCCAAGATCCCGAGAGGAGAATGGAGAAGGGATTGTGGCGTGGCCATCCCCACTGGGGGGTTGATTTCTCGCTTTCTGTCTCTCTATCTCTGTCTGTCTGGTGAGCGCATGGGCCCTATAGCAAAAAAAAAAAAAAAAAAAAAAAAAGAAAGAAAAAAACTCTCCAAAAAATATTCATGTTCATATTTATTCTGTAAGTATTTTTTTCTATTTAAAGATTATGATTATTATTACTTTGCAAATCTTTTTGTCAAAAAACTAAACAGAAACACAAACATTAGCCTAGGCCTCCACTGGGTTAAGATCATTAATATTACATTTTTCACATGGAAAACTGTCATATCATTTAATAATGGCTTTTTCTAGAATACCTTCTAAAGAATCTTCCTAAGACTCTTTGTTTTTAGAGGTTTTTGCTATAGGGCGTGTGTGCTCGCCAGACAGACAGAGAGAGACAGAGAGACAGAAAGTGAGAAATCACCCCCCGGGAGGGTGGCCACGCCGCAATCCCTTCTCCTCCATTCTCCTCTCGGGATCTTGGGCACGCACGCACATACGCCCGGCGTGAGTTTCAAGTCACTGGGTCCAGGACGCGAACCGCGGTCGACTACGTGAGAGTCCAGCGACATAGCCATTATGCTAACTGCTGATCCCAAGAATCTTCCTAAGACTCTTCTTGAGATGTCACTCTTCAGAAATATGTCTATGATGGTTTTCTTGGTTTGTTTCACTTTCTACATCATAGATTTGCTTGTGAACAGATATTGAACTGTAAACATTCCTCTCTATTAAGGAGGACCTTTCAGTGTTGGGGCCAAGGTTTCAAGACTCTTCAGGAGCTTGTTGACGGTTACAAAAGCTTCTGATAAACCCTTTCTGTGAACTTTCTTTGAAATTCTTACTTGTCTTCTGCAATTTCTTATCTCTTGCCTCTTTTTCATTTATGTGTTCTGTTTCAATTCTAACAATCCCTCAATAGTCAGTTCCTCAAGAAACACCTCCAGGAGATCCTCAGCGTCATTTTCATCCAGGTTAAAGTTGTTTACCATTTCAACCATACCCTCAATTTTTGTAACCTCCTTATCCTTGGCAAAACTTTTGAATCCTTTGAAGTCATGTGAACCTCTCTAGTGACTTCTTCCAGACACCATTTATACGCTCTTTGATGACATCATCCCAATCCCAATCAAGTTTCTTTATGTAGTTACAGATTTTGTAATCTTCCATAATTGCATCAGGATGTCTCAGTGTCTTCTTCAGTTGCAGTAATAACCTAGGCAAAGGTTTTCCTCAGGTAGCAGGCCTTAAAATCCATTAATAGGATCAAAGAAGTGGTGTTTGGAGTGGGAAATACCACTTTTCTATTGAGATAAAGACCACTAAAAAAGGAGGATGTGTGGGAGCATTATCAACAATAACAAAAATGTTGAAATGTGTATTATTTACCAAATTGTCCTTGTCCATTTTACTGGCATAGTATTTCAGGAGGGCATCTTGGACTAGGAGCTGGGTCACCAGTGATATTTTATATATATTTAAAATCTTGCCATGTCTTGATCATCCTGCCTCGGTCCCCTGGATAGTTGAGAATACAGATGTGCACCATCATGCCTGACTATTTTTCTGACAGAGCTTCACTGTGTTGTGTGGTCTAGCCTCATGCTCATGATCCTCCTGCTTCATCTTCCCCAAGATGCTGGGATTGCATAAGTATGCCTCTCAGCCTGGCCTTTAAGCAGCATGGAGAATTAAACCTGGACTTCCTATGTGGCCTCAGCCCATGGACAAAACTTCTTAGTGGCATGTGCCCCTGTTACAGGGCCCCATCTATGACTTCCTATATTTTTATTGCCAGAGGACATGTGCATTGATGTGTGTGTGTGTGTGTGTGTGTGTGTGTGTGTGAAAGAGAGAGATGAGAGAAAGAGAGAGAGAGAGCGAACCTCCCAATGGGCATGATCAAAGTGTACCATTAGAGAAAAATCACTTAACCACAAAGTGGCAATAGGGGCAAAAAATGGCAATAAGGTTAGAAAGGAATAAAATATCTGCAAAACTAGATAAAACTAACAATGCATACCACAACTGAGTGAAAAAACAGACATTGTCTATCATATATAAATATATGTATATGTGATATATATATGTGTGTGTGTATATATATATATATATATATTATATATATTTATATATATATATACATCTTTCCTTCCATTCTCTTACCTTTTCCATGTATATGTAGCTCCAAAAAAAGGAAGGAAAAAAGATAGATAGAAAGAAAGTAAACTAGTAGAGAAACATTGAGAGTGCACATAATATGAAATGTTCTTTGTTGAAAAACATAAATATGGTATTTTCCTTGATTTGATTATCATGCATAGCATGCTTTAAAAATCCACATTATACACCATAAAGATGTACAACAATTAAATGTAAATAAATTATAAAATAAAAATGAAATTAATGGAATAGTAGTAAGTCCTAATCTATCAATAATTATCTTGAAGTGAAAGGGAAGGATAAAATATTACATGCAATGGAAACCAAAAGAGAACAGGAATATCTATAATTTTATCACATAAAGTAAGCATTAATCAAAAAATTATGAAGGACCAGCAGGTGGTGAGGAGGTTAGTGCACTGGAACCCACATGACCAACTGTGTGGTTTGAGTCCTGGATTCGGTGACTTGAAAATCATGCCAGGTCGGCAGCTTGAAACTCATGCCAGGCATGTGTGCATATGTGCCCAAAATCCCTAGAAGAGAATAGAGAAAAAGGGATTATGACATGGCTATCCCCCCTGGGGTGTGATTTCTTGATTTCTGTCTCTCTCTCTCTCTATCTCTGGTGAGCATACAAGCCCTATAGCAAAAAAAAAAAAAAAAAAAAAAAAAAATCAAACAAAAAAATTGGGATCTCTAAACCCTGGATCTGCAGAATCCTGCCTGGTGCCTAGATGGGTGTGGAGCCTCAGTCCACAGCTACTGGCCGGAGTCTGGGACTCTGGAGGGACTGTCCAGTGCTGAGTTTTACCATGATGGGCCTAATATTGGGATTTAAGGAAAAATTCTATACACACTTCCTTCTCTTTCTCCCAAGCAGATAAAATTTCTCTTCAAGCAGAGTTGCCTGGAATAAGGGGAAGGATGACATAGGTAAAGTGAAAATGTCCTTACTCTATTAGATGTGTCATTTCTATTTCTGTGCTACATCCAGGTACATGATCTCTCACCTGATTTCCTTAGCACCTTTAAAGTCATTTTTGTGCATGGATAGTTGTTCAAATTGATATTTACACAGAAAGACAATTACTGGAGGGCCCTATTCCATAATCTTGCTCTACCCTCTCTCCATATTACTGCTATGATCACTTACACACAATTTTTTTAACACCTGTTTTTAATTTTTTTTAATTTATAACTAGGAGTGGACGTACTGGGTCATATGGTTCTGTGTTTAAATTTGTGGAACCACAAAAATCACCATTTAGGTTCTTATCAGAAATGTATAAAGGGTGAAGTGGTATCTCATTGTGATTTCGATTTACATTTCTCTAGTAATTAATGATGTTGCGCATCTATTCATATGCTTGTTGACCATTTATGTGTTTTGGAGAAATATGTATTTAAGTCCTTTGCCTTTTTCATTTGCTTGTTTTTGCTATAAGTCTTATGCACTCACCAGAGAGATACTGGGGGGAAGTGGGATGAGAAATCACCCTCCTTTGGGGGTGGCCAATGAAATTTCTCCTCTAGTCCCCACTTGGGATTTTTTTTTTTTTTAGAGAGGTTTTTGCTATAGGGCGCGTGTGCTTGCCAGACAGAGAGATAAAGACAGAGAGACAGAAAGAGAGAAATCACTCCCGAGAGGATATGGCCACACCGCAATCCCTTCTCCTCCATTCTCCTCTCGGGATCTTGGGCACGCACACACATGCGCCCGGCGTGAGTTTTAAGCCATCGGGTCTGGGACATGAAACACGGTCGACTACATGGGAGTCCAGCGAAATAGCCATTACATTAACTGCTGGTCACCCCACTTGGGATTTTGGACATGCATGTATACACTTCCACCATGTTTTTCATGCCATCGGGTCTAGGACTCTGTGCAGCCAGCCATGTGGAATACTGTACCTTAGCCTCCATGTCACTTACTGGTCCACCCTTTGCTTAGTTTTTAATTGGTTTGTTTGTCTTTTTATTTATTTATTTATTTATTTATTTATTTATTTATTTTAGAGAGATTTTTTTGCTACAGGGTGTGTGCACTCACCAGAGAGATAGAAAGCGAGAAATCACCTTCTGGGGAGAAGGCTACACTGCAATCCTTTCTGCCAGTTCTGGGACCCAAACTGCGGTCGACTATGTGGAAGTCCATCAACATAACCATTACAGCATCTGCTGGTCCCAGGTTTTTTGTCTTTTTGCTGTTGAGTTATGAGTTGGATAAAAAGATTAACAGACACAAGAATGGAAAGTTACTGTGTGTGGTAATATCTTTGACTTGCTTGATATGCAATGCATTTATACTTTGAAAACGCACATCATATGCTGTAAAAATGTACAATGATAAAATGTAAATAAAGATTTAAATGTAAAAAGTAGATTGCTAAAAATAAATTCTTGGTACTAGACCATTAGTAGATATATTGTTGTCAAATAGTCTATTAAATTTTATATATTGCTTTCTCCATTTTGACCCTTTCCTTTGATTCAAAAAAATTTTTAATTTTAATAAAGTCTAATAATTTGTCTATTTTTTCTTCTAATGTCATATCTAAGAATCCATTGCCAAGTCCAAGGACATAACAATGCACGCCTATGCTTTCTTCATAGAGTTGTATATTTTTTTGCTCTTTTATTTAGATATTTAATCTATTTTGAGTTAATTTTTTATGTAGTGTGAAATAAGGATATAACTTCATTCTTCTGAAGAAGAGTCATCACTTCCCTACCAAGACAAAATGAGAGGTGAGTAAATTAATATTACTCTTATACTTTAGGGACATATTGGTGCTACATAATTAGAACTTCCTCAATGAGTCTATACAAAGGCAGAGTGACATAGTGACACAGTGCTCTAGATGGTAATCAAGAGACCAGGGATCTATAGACCTGGATACTGAATTCAACATCTCTTTGGATTTCAGTTTCCTTTCTTTAAAATAAGAGGATTTATTTGTTGGATATCAAGAAGGCCAACTAGAGACACTCACCATGGCATCTCTCTAGGAAATAAAAAGCCAAAAAAGTTTAATAAATGCCTATATTTCTGGAATCATATCTAACATCTCTGACCACAATGGATTTAAATTTGAAATCAACACCAAAAAGAGCTTTCAAAAATACACAAATACATGAAAACTAAACAATTTACTCTTGAATGGTTCCAAAACCACTGAAGAAATTAAGAATAAAATTTCAAAATATTTTGAAACAAATCATTATGAAAAACATTCTGAAATCTTTTAGATACAATGATAGTTGTGCCAAGAGGGAAGTTTATCGCACTTTGTGCTCAAAAAAACTATACAGAAAGATGGAAAATAAATATTCTGATAAAAAAATGATGCCCCTCAAGTAACTGAGAAAGCAAAAACAACCATTACAAAAAAACTTGAAATAATACAATAAAAAATAATAAAGAGTAGAGCAGAAATAAAAGAAATGAAGAAAAAAAGAACAATACAAAAAATTAATGAAACAGCTCTTTGAGAGAATAAACCAACAAATCATTAGCTAGACTAAGAAGAATAAAGGACCCATGTAAGTAAAATCCTAAATGAAAAAAGGTAATACTACAATAGACACCGCAGAAATTAAAAAAAAAAAAATCACTAGGGAAGAGTACAAGCAACTACATACAAAAAAATTGGAAAACCTAGAAGAGATGGACAAACTCCTGGACAAATACAATATACAGATTGAACCAAGAAGAAACAGAAAGCCTGAACAGCACAATAACCAGCAATGAGATTAAATTGGTAGTAATCTCCCAACAAAAAGAAACCCATGTCCGGATGGGTTTACTGCTACATTCTTTAAAGTATTTAAAGAGCAATTAATACCATTTCTCCTCAAACTTTCTAAAGATCCAAATGGAAGAAATTCCCAAAACTTTAGTCCTGAAAGATAATTTTATAGGGTACAGAATTTTAGGGTGGTGGATTTCACTTTCTTCTTTGGTTAGCATGGTTTCTGAGGAGAAGTCAAATGTAGTTCTTATCCTTTGCTTTACCTTATGTAAAGTGTTTTTTCTTCTGACTTTTTTCTTTGAGAAATTTTTCTTTATCTTTGTTATTCTGCAGTTTGAACATGATTTGCCTCTGTGTAGGGTTTTATTGTTGTTGTTTTGTTTTTGACATTTATGAAGCTTGGTGTTCTCTGAATCTGCAGTTTGATGTCTGACATTAGTTTGTGAGAAATAGTCAGTCATTGTTGTTCCAAATATTTCTTCTGTTCCTTTGTCTCTTTCTTCTCCTTATGGAATTCCCTTTATGTGTATTTACACCTTTTGCAGTGGTCTCAATTTTCTTGGATATTCTGGATTTTCTTTTTTTTTTCTTTCTTTGTACTTCAGCTTTTATATTTTATTTGAGATATTATTAAGTTCAAAGATTTTCAATCAGATGTGCCTAGTGTCCCAATAAATCCATCAAAGGCATTCTTTATTTATGTTACAACTTATTTGATCACTAGCACTTTTTTCCTTATAATTTCTAACTTTCTCCTTACATTATTCAACAGTTCTGGCAAGCTGTATATTTTATTGTTTATAATCTTTATCATCTTGCTCATAGTTTTTTTTTTTTTTTTTTTTTTTTTTTGGAGAGGTTTTTGCTATAGGGCGCGTGCGCTCGCCAGACAGACAGAGAGAGACAGAGAGATAGAAAGCAGGAAATCACCCCCCAGGGGGGATGGCCACGCTGCAATCCCTTCTCCTCCATTCTCCTCTCGGGATCTTGGGCACGCACGCACACGCGCCCGGCGTGAGTTTAAGCCGCCGGGTCCGGGACTTGAACTGCGGTCGACTACGTGGGAGTCCAGCAACATAGCCATTACGCTAACTGCTGGTCCCCATCTTGCTCATAGTTTTTAAAATTCCAAATCTGATAATTGTGACATTCCTTCCATATTTCAGTCTGGTCTGATGTTGTCCCAAATTGTTTTTTTGTTTTGTTTCGTTTGCCTTTCAGTACACCTTGCAATGTTTTTCTTGATAGATAGAAATGGTGTACTTGGTAAAATGAACTGCTATGACATGGTAGTAAAGGGCGGAGTAAGAAATGTTCTATAGTACCACGAGTGGATCTCAGTCTTTTATTGATCATGTACCTCTGGACATTGAACTACACATGTACTTCTCAGTCCTCCCCCTTTGGTAGTACAGATGGCTAGAGTAGACTGGAATTAGGAATTTTCCCTGATCTGGCTTTGCTAAAACCCAAACAAATTAGACTGTGGTTAAATAGCTTCTTCTGAGGGTAGAACTTGTGAAGAAGAACAAAATGGTCTGGCATATTTTAAAAATGGTTCTTTTCCCTCTCTCCTGACTAGAAGCACAAAGAGATTTTTCTCCAACATTTATTGTGAAAATCCGGTATTATTCGAGGAGGTAAAATTCACAAAAGTATGGGAAAACCCCCCAAAGACTGGATGCCCTTGAAGTGTTTTATCTTTTGAGCTTGTTCGCACTGAGTCTCCAACAATCAGTCAATTGTAATTCAGATTTCCATATGTCAGCACTGGTGTCTGTGAAGGTTTGTGTTTGTGTGTTACTTTTCCAGCAAGTTGTGATTTTTTTTTTTAATTTGGTTGCCGGTTTTTCCAATTTTCAGAGGAGTGGTTTGCCCTGTTATTATACTTCTCTTGGCAAAGCATTACTGGCACAAAGAGGTCTGGTATTATCTGTTGAAGATGTTTTGTAGTTTTATCAACTGTACTAGGAAGAAATGTTTGCCTGTTGAAATATCCACTTTGTAAGACAAATAATAATATGCTTGAATGTATAAAAGAAAATGAAATGAAAATAATTAATTAGTAAAAAAAGAGTTGTTGATGTTTTGGTTTGTTCAGTATTTAATAGGCTCTTATAATGAGGCAGTGATTTTCACTTTCTGATATGCTGGACTGGGAAGGGGAAGTCTACAGTGTTTTTAAAGAATTGTTTTTCATATAACAAATATTTATTGAGTGCCAACCATGTATTTGGAGATAAACATGAATAAAAGAGATAAATATATAGTTCTTGAATTGTGAGCTATTTACTAACAGAGAATTTATTTTCTTTTCCTGAGTTACTTAAATTTTTTATACAATGAAGATGTACTACTTTTAAATAAAAACACTAAATTTAATTAAATCATTAAATTTAATCATAGAAAAATAGTCCGGTCCTCGCAAAACAGTAAAGTCCAGCTGTTGTAATGGGAGGGACATTTTGGGGAATACTTATTTATTTTTAAAATTTGGCTATAGAATATGTGCGTTGCCAGAGATGAAAGAAAGAGAGAAAGTGAGGTATCAGCCCTAGAGGTAATGGCCGTGCCACCATACTTTCTCCTCCATTCTCCTCTCAGGATTTTGGGCACGGGTACACCTGTACCTGGTATATTTTTCAAGCCATTGCCTCTGGGATTCAAACCGCCCAGTCAGTCATGTGAAGAGATTCAGCTGCCTCAACCACCGTGCCAACAACTGGCCCTATTTTGGGAAATTCTATGTGCCAGGTGTTATGTTTTTAAGGACAACCTCAAGAACATGAACTACATTGGAAGATATATGAGTTTTGGGATGCTAAGGAAGGCTACAAACTCTGTGATAAAGCAAAAAGGTGGGAGGGGGGGACATAGCCATGATAGCTCAGCTGGTAGGTTGCTGTGGAGCAATACTGGACCCATATGGGAGGCCCAGGTTTGAATACCAAGTGGATATGAACTTTCTGGGCATGACATGCACATCTGTGATCTTGGCTGACTAGGAGACGGCAGAAGATCATAGTGCAGCAAGATTTTGTTAGGGTTATCTGTCTCTTGCTCAAAAAGAAGAAAGAAATCAAATAAACTTTTTAAAAAGGTGGAAGAGAATACTGGGATAGATGTTGAAAGTGTTTCAATACCATACTTTAAAGTGTAGTGAAAATTATAATAGCTTGAGAAAGTGGGAAGAATGAAGTGTATGCTAAAAAGAGGAAAGGACAGGAGGAAATGCACGGGGCTAGGATTAGGTAATCTAGTGTGACAGCATACATGAGGTGAATTAGTAAGAAGGAATATAACAAACAAGGAGTAGATCAGGATTTTTAGTTGCAAGCAGCAAAACCCACTCCAGCTATTTAAAGCAATATAAATAATTGATATTAGGTGGTTTACAGTACCATTGGGAGGACAGGAAAAAAAAAAACAGACCTATTGCTACACTTTCATTTATAATACCCAACACCACACCACAGAACTGGCCTGATGAGAAGGAAATTGTAGTCTGCCACTGCCAAACACTAAGTGACAGGACCTCAACTCTAACTGCTACTATCAATGCTGGTATCAATGTTATGTCTGTGCTGCTGCTGCTTCTTCTGCTACTTTTACTCCTAAAAGTTTAATGGTTCTGCCACCACTTGTGTCAGATCTGTGAAATCTCACAGAGCCAGTTTCTTCATAAGGTTATCTTGCAAATCAGTATCTCACATGAATGCATCTGCGCTTGGCAAATCTTAGGGTACATTTTGTTCCCTAGCTGTAAGAGAGGCTAGAAAGTTGAGTTCTGACTTCTATAGTTAAAGAGTAAACCTAATTACCTGGGAATTTTTCTAAATATATAAAATATATACAGAAGATGATGAAATGTGAGTGATAACCATTGAAAATAGGTTGAAACCAAATATGAAAAGTCTTTTGAAATATGTTAAACGATATCTTAGTAAATGATGGGTAGTAGACAAAGGTTTCAAAATAAGGAAATGATTGCTGCTTAAGTTGATTTTAAGGTGTTTGTAAATTTTAGCAAGATTAAGAATAGTAAGCAATTTACAATAATACAAATGAAAGAATATATAATTCTGAACCCAGTTAATGGGAGTAGATAGTAAGGAAGAGATATGATACAACACATTTCAGGGTAGAATGCAAAATGGTGAAGGAATAAGAGTTTCATGACGTCTAGTTCTCATCTTAGATAACTTATCCTAGCATTTGTTTATTTTGTTTGTTTAGGTTTGGTTTATTAGAATACAAATGTTTCCACATAAGATCGTTTTTTATGTGTCTTTTTTTTTCATTTACCAAATATTTGTACTTTCTAAATGAAGAGATTTTATTTCTAGGTGAGAATTACGGGGAACCAGCAGTTAGCGTAATGGCTATGTCGCTGGACTCCCACATAGTCAACCGTGGTTCACGTCCCGGACCTGGTGGCTTAAAACTCACGCCGGGCGCGTGTGCGTGCGTGCCCAGGATCCTGAGAGGAGAATGGAGGAGAAGGGATTGCAGCGTGACCATCCCCCCTGGGGGGTGATTTCTTGCTTTCTGTCTCTCTGTCTCTCTCTCTCTGTCTGGAGAGCGCACGTGCCCTATAGCAAAAAACCTCTCCAAAAAAAATAATAATAATTATGGAGGGCTTTATAGTCTTCATAAGCCCTCTTGATATTTAACTCATTATCTGGGGGAAAAATTGCCATTTGGTCATTAATTAATTAGTTTATTCTTTCAATATTTTTTCATAATTCAATAGGCCAAGTATAAGTTTTTTATTTCCAAAGGTAGATTATTATCAATTATTATAATAGATAATTATAAGAAAAACATAATTATTTTATTAATATAAATATATTAAAATTAAAAATATATAAAAATATATAATGGAAGGCATAAATAGGCAAGTACTGTAAAAGATCTTTAAATAAGATTTTTGAGAGTCTAGCTCTGTGGATAAGCAGTAATGCTCTACTCAAGAGAAGCCAGAATCCACCTGGTTACTGCAGTTCAAATCCTTGACCAGTCAGCTTGAAAATATACTGAGCACATGCATAAATGCCCAAGATCCAACAGATTAGAGAACTGGAGGAAGGGTCTTATGACATGCTCTCTCTCTCTCTCTCTCTCTCTCCTCTCTCTCTCATGTGCACTCACTGCATCGTGTATAAAGAAAAATATTTGGGGGTCTAGTCTGTCAGTATAGTTGGTAGCAAACTGAACTGTAGTACTGGATTCCAGATAACTGAACATAGGTTCAGGTACTGGATCAGCCTGAAAACATAGTAGGCATGTACACCTGCGCCCAAGATCCTGACCAGTTGAAAAGTTGGAGAACAGGGATCGTAGTATAATGAAACCTCATCAAAGATGTTTCTTTCTTCCTCCCACCCCTGTCTCATGCACATGTGCTTTCTATCATGAATAAAGTAAACTTTAAAAATTATTTTTATTTATTTTTGTGAGAGTTATTTTTTTTTCTGTAGGATGCGTGAACTCGCCAGCAAGACAGAGAGATACAGAGGGATGGAGAGCAAGAAATCACCCCCCAGGGGGTATGGCTACATGGGAGTTCAGTGACATACCCATTACACTAACTGCTGGTCCCTAAAACTATTTTTTTTATAGAGGTTTTTACTATAGGGCGCGTGTGCTCGCCAGACAGACAGAGAGAGACAGAGAGATAGAAAGTGAGAAATCACCCCCCAGGGGGGATGGCCACGCCGCAATCCCTTCTCCTCCATTCTCCTCCTGGGATCTTGGGCACGCATGCACACGCGCCCGGCGTGAGTTTAAGCCACCGGGTCCAGGACTCAAACCGTGGTCAACTACATGGGAGTCCAGCAAGATAGCCATTATGCTAAATGCTGGTCCCCCTAAAATTATTTTTATTTTCAGATGATTAAGAAATTGTTTTCAGGACCAGCAGATGGCATAATGGTTACATCGCTGGACTCCCACATAGTTGACCACAGTTCGACTCCTGGACCTGGTAGCATAAAACTCATGCTAGGCATGTGTGTGTGCATGCCCAAAATCCTTAGAGGAGAATGGAGGAGAAGGGATTGCGGTGTGACCATACCCCTAGGGGATGATTTCTCATTTTCTGTCTCTCCAGTTAGTGCATGTGCCCGTTGTGAAAAGTCTATTAAAAAAAAAAGAAAGAAAAAAATTGTTTTTATTTGACCTTTAAGGATTTAAAGAATTTTCAGGATAGGTAGGAGTTGTATGTGCAGAGATAATGAGTTAAATGGGAAAGAACAGGAAAGCAATGTGTAATATATGAATAAAGAATGACTATGGATTGAAATGTAAAGGGATGAAGTTCAAGAGGTAAGCTGGGACTATACTGTGGAGGAACTTGAATATCAGACTGAGGGGTGGGTCTGCATTGCATCCAATAGACCACCATAGCAATGCACAAGAATTTGGGACCTGGATTGACACAATAAAAGATGATGATTATGACAACCGTGAGGGGAGTGGTTGAGAATATGTGGTTATAGTTCTGTGGGACAAATAACTTGTCAGTGTTCACCAGCTTGTAAAAACTTAGTGCAAGAGTTTAAACATCTAAATAAATAATGAAATGATGCATTAAAAAAGAAAAGAAAAGAAAAGAAAAAAGAAAAGAAAAGAAAAGAAAGAAAAGAAAAGAAAAGAAAAGAAAAGAAAAGTCATGGGGATTAGATAGCTACAAAATATTGCAGTAGTCCATATGAGATATAATGTGTAGTGGAGAGGTAGAAAAGAGGAAGAAATAAATCTCAGGATCAATGTGAATGGCATTGATTAAATGTAGGCTGTAAGGGAAGAGACAAAGGCAAAAGTGAGATTTTTCAGTCTGGATAAGTGAGAGGACTTTATTCACTTTTCAGACTAATTAGATAACTTCAAAGAGAAAAAAAATAATGATTGTTACAAAGGCAATGACAGAATTGAAAAATAATTATTTAGACAATGTCAAATGGAATAAAAATTTCCACTGAGGGAAAGACAAAGTTTTCATACCTAGATTGACTAGTTCCATCATCTAAACTACTGAACACTCTCTCCTTTGGTAGAGGAGATGGTTGCATCTGAAGTTTCCAGTATAAGCTTTATCTGCTCTGATCTGGGAGACATGGTCGACCCCCAATTAGGAACACACCTGGGAACTAAAGGTGAAATTCCCTCTTCCAATACTAAAGAGTCTACTCCAATAAATAGGAAAAAGTGAATACTGCATCAGTTGACCAAAAACCAGTGCAGATTTCAAAGAAACATGAAAAACAAGGGGGTAACTCTTCCCCAGGTGGGCACAGTAGACCCTCATCAACAATAGACAGCACAAAGAAATTCATGGAAATGTCAGAAAAAGAATTCCGAACAGTCATAGTGACAAAACTCGGGAACCAGCAGTTAGCGTAATGGCTATGTCGCTGGACTCCCACGTAGTCGACCGCGGTTCGCGTCTCGGACCCGGTGGCTTACAACTCACGCCGGGCGCGTGTGCGTGCGTGCCCAAGATCCCGAGAGGAGAATGGAGGAGAAGGGATTGCGGCGTGACCATCCCCCCTGGGGGGTGATTTCTCGCTTTCTGTCTCTATGTCTCTCTCTGTCTGTCTGGCGAGCGCACGCGCCCTATAGTGAAAAACCTCTCCAAAAAAAAAAAAAAAAAAAAAAAAAAAAAAAAAAAAAAAAACTCAATGAGATGCAAAAGAAAACAGACAATCTATTCCATGAAATGAAAAAAATTATTCCTGTATGTGAGAGAGGAATTCCATAAAGAGATAGATATCCTGATAAAGAGTCAAAAAGAACTTCTGAAAATGAATAATGTGATACAAGAAATAAAAATCTTCTTGGAAAGCATTAAAAGCAGATTGAAACATGCAGAAGAAAGAATTTATGACCTTGAAAACAAAGTCTCCAACATGGACCAAACCATCAAAAGAATGAAAACCAACCAAAATAAATGAACATAACATACAGGAAATTCTAGACACCATGAAAGGTCCAAAAAGCCATAAAATGGGTATTTCATAAAGTGAAGAAGCTGCTAAAGGCATAGGAAATCTCTTCCATGAAATTCTATCTAAAATGTTTCCTAATCTAGAGAAACATGGAGGGATTCAGACCCAAGAAATAAAAAGAACTTCTAATAGAATCAACATAAAAGGATCTAGGAACAAAAACACTCTACAAAAAATAAAAATAAAAAAGCCAAAGACAATATTCTAAAAATGGCAAGAGAAATGTCAAGTTACTTATAAAGTTTATCCCATAAGGCTAACCTCAGATCTCTCAACTGAAACAATGCAGGCAAGGAAAGAATGGGAAGATGTATTTAAAAGAAAAACAATTTCCACCAAGAATAAGATAACTAGCATGATTACTCCTCATGGGATGAATAAATAAAAGTATCACCAGATGAACAAAAACTGAAAGAATTTACCAATAATAGACCAACTCTACAAGAAATGCTGAAGGGAGTCTTATATCAAAAAAACTAAAGAGAGACAAACAGAAATCAGAGGACAAAGGCAACCAAGAAAATGGCTAACAAAATTGCAGGGATAAGTCCACAAATATTGAAATAATATTTAATATAAATTGGTTAAATTCTTGAATCAAAAGACACAGACTAGCTGAATGGAAAAAAAAAACAGAAACTGTATGATGCTTATAAGAAACACACTTCACTGATAAAAACATACATAGACTAAAGTGAAGAACTGGAAAAAGATATTTCATGCCAACAGAAACCAAAAAAGACTGGAGTTGAGATAATGATATCAGACAAAATAAATTTTAAGATGAAAGATATAAGGAGAGTCAAGGACATTATATAATATGAAAAGGACTTGTTTACCAAGAAGATATAAGACTTTTGGGATTAGCAGTTAGTGTAATAGCTATGTCACTGGACACCCATGTAGTCAACTGCAGTTCGAGTCCCGGACCTGGTGGCTTAAACTCACACCGGGCGCATGTGAGTGTGTGCCCAAGATCCCAAGAGGAGAATGGAGGAGAAGGTATTGCAACATAGCCATCCCCCTTGGGGGTGATTTCTCAGTTTCTGTCTCTGTCTCTCTCTGTCTTTCTGGTGAGCGCATGCGCCCTATAGCAAAGACCTCTCCAAAAAAAAAAAAAGATATAACACTTTTAAATATGTATGCGCCCAACACTGGAGCACCCAATTATGTTTACTGTTAGATGTCAAGGGAGAGATAAATTTCAATACAATAATCTTTGGGGATCTCAATACCTCAATGTCTCCTCTGAACAGATCAACTAGACAAAAGATAAACGAAGAGATACAAGGCCTAAATGATACCATAAATAAAATGGACTTGAAAGATATCTATAGACTATTTCATCCAACCACCACAAAATATACATTTTACTCACCCCCACATGAAACATTTTCAAAGATAGACCACAAGAAAGGACACATAACAAGACTTTACAAATTAATATATATATAGAAACTATGTACAGCAACTTTTCTGACCATCATGGAATCAAACTTGAAATCAACTACAGAAACAGCCCTCAAAAATATATAAGCACACTGAAACTAAACAACCTACTCCTTAATGACTTCACAACTACTGAAGAAATTAAGACTGAAATAAAAAGGCTCATAGAAACCAATGATAATGAACAAATAAGTATTTATAACCTATGAGACACAGCAAAAGCAGTCAAAATAGGGTGGTCCAAAGCAGTCAAAATAGGCTAGTTCACAGTCAAAGCAGTCAAAATAGAGCGGTTCTTGCCCACAAGAAAAAAAACTCAGGTGGCAGATAAACAACCTAATGACACAACTCAGGGAACTGGAAATTAAAAATTCCAGGAAAAAGAAATAATAAGGTTTTGAAATAAATTGAGTATAGAATAAATGAACTATATAGAAAATAAATGAAACCAAAAGCTGATTCTTTGAGAAGATAAGCAAAATGGTGATTATATAGATTAATCAAGAAGAACAGAGAAAGAAGCCAGATAAATCAAATCAGCAAAAAAAAAGGTGATATTATAACAGAAATACTAAATATCAAAGGGAATAAAGTAGGAGGCATCTCAATTCCTGACCTCAAAACATATAACAAAGCCATGATAATTAAAACAGCATGGTATTGGCACATAAACAGGTAGACCTATGAAACAGAATTGAGAACCCATAATAATTCCAAAAATAATCCCCCAAATATATAGCTAAGTGATCCTTAACAAAGGGCACAAGTAAATCTAGAGAAAAAGAAAATCTCTTCAGTAAATGGTGCTGTGAAAAATGTATATCCACCTGCAGAAGAATCAAACTGGACCCCTGTATCTCACTACTAACAAAAATCAACGCAAATTGATTAAGTATCTAAACATAAAACATCATCTCTAAAACTGCTGGTGGAAAACACAGGAAAAATTCTTGGAGACTTTGGAGTAGGCAAAAACTTATTAAAGAAGATTCCCAAAGCACAGGCAATAGTCCCCAAAATAGATAAGTGGGACTACATTATGCTAAAAAGCTTCTGCACAGCAAAGAAACAATAACTAGAGTGAGGAGACAAACTTCAGTGTGGGAGAATATATTTACAAATTATATCTCAGATAAAAGAATGATAACTGGAATATACAGGGAACTCACACAACTGATCCACAAAAAAAGTAACCAATTCAATTAAAATATGGGAAAATGAGCTGAACAGACTTTTTTTTTTTTTGGTAGAGGTTTTTGCTATAGGGAGCATGCACTTGCCAGAAAGACAGAAACAGAGAGACAGAAAGCGAGAAATCACCCCCCCTCCCCAGGGGATGGCCACACTGCAATCCCTTCTCCTCCATTCTCCTCTCAGGATCTTGGGCACGCATGCACACGTGCCCAGCGTGAGTTTAAGCCGCCGGGTCCGGGACTGAAACCACGGTCACTACACGGGAGTTCAGCGACAGAGCCATTACGCTAACTGCTGGTCCCAAACAGACAATTTTCTGAGGAAGACATACCGATGGCCAAAAATGCATATGAAAATGTGCTCACCGTCTCTTATCATAAGAGAAATGCAAATCGAAACCACAAAAAGATACCCACTTAACCCCAGTCAGAATAGCTAAAATTAAAAAAATAATAATGACAAGTACTGGTGGGGCTGTGGTGAAAATGTAAATTAGTACAACCACTGTGGAGAATAATATTTAGATTCCTCAAATAGTACTACCTACAACCTAGAAATTCCACTCTTCGTTATTTACCCAAAGGATGAAAAAACCCTCAGTCAGAAAAACACTTGTACATCCATGTTTATTGCAGCATTATTTACAATTGCTGGGACATGGAATCAGCCAAAATGTCCGAAAATAGACGAGTGGATTGAAAAAAACATGGCATATGTCCTCTATGGAATAATATTCAGCCTTAAAAAACAATGAGACCCAGACATTTTTTTTTTTAGAAAGATTTTTGCTATAGGATGCGTGCACTCACCAGAGGGACAAAAAGTGAGAAATCACCCCCTAGGGGGGTTGGCCATGCTGCAATCCCTTATCCTCTGTTCTCTTGGGATTTTGGGTACACATACACAGGCACCTTGTGCGAGTTTTAAGCTGCTGGGTTCGGAACTCGAACCATGCTCGACTACATGGAGTCTGTCAGCGTCACTTCTGCAGAGACGACACGACACCCGGTTCTTCCTCACGTGGTCTTTATTCACAGGTTTCCTTTTTCTTCTCTTCTCTTTTCTACTTCCTTCCCCCCCCCCCCCCCATATATTTGATCCTCCCGGCGGCCCCACCCGCAAGTTCCTTCGCCTGTACGTGGCAAGTCCTGATTGGCTGTCTCTAAAACATGTCCATAGAAGGAGTTGTTTGTAGTACTGGAGACACGCCTCCCTATGCAGCCAGCGGCGCCATCTTGGCTCAGCGGCCAATGGTGGCAGCCAACAGGAGTCCAGCGACATAATCATTAATACCATCTGCTGGTCCCAAGACCAAGACATTTGATACAAAGTGGTTGGATGTGGAAGATTTAATGTCTTGCAAAGACTACCAGACTATGAAGTACAGACTTTGTGTGTCCCCACTCAATATATACCAAATGTCTGTACTTTTTATCAGAAACTGAAAGATTGTCAGGTATAGCAGAAGGTAGGTCAACTGTAGATATTAGAGATAGTAATGATGGGGTAATATGGGGCTGAGTATTACGGAGTGGAGAGGAGAAAAGAAAAAAATAATATGTCTAAATGACATAAAAATGAAAAGTTATTTGTTGATGAAAATATATATGGTAATGTCTTTGTCTTGACTGATATGCTCTGTACTTGTGCTGGGAAAAGCCATGTTGTACACTGTGAAGATGTATGGTGATTAAGTGTAATATATATATATATATATATATATATATATATATATATATATATACACACACACACACACATATAGGCTTATGAGAGAATTCGAGATGCATCACTCACAAATTCATAATACATTAAGTGTTATTAAAATAGAGTTTTTACATTTTATGGGAGTAGGAGCTGGCCTGTGTTGTTAAATTCCATAACACATGTACTGAGAACTGTGCTTAGCACATAGTAAGCAATAAATATGTGTATGTTCAATGAGTATCTATGTATAAACAAATTGAGAAAACTTTACCTTAATCTCATTTTTAAAACCATCATACAGTCCCACTGTTGTAATGAGTAGGCTCTATGAATCCAATAAACTACACAATAAAATTAGAGGATTATAGTTTAATAGAAATAAAGAGGAACAGTTGTTTCTGTTCTACTATTTATGAGCAGTGAAATCTTCACCAGACCACTACTACTGAATAAAAATGAACACTCTCTCAAACAACAATAACAACAAAACACACAGAAACGCTATAACACCTATTAATACCAGCTACATAATTTGAGGGGCTAGTGAAAAACAAATAATTGGGGTTCCTTGTTTGTAAAATTGCAATTAGAGGAGACAGTAGGTGGTATAGAGGTTAAGGTGCTGGACTCCCACATGGTTGACCATGGTTTGAGTCACAGATCAGGTGGGTTGAAATTTATACCAGGCACACGTGTGTGTATGCCCAATATCTATAAAGGAGAATGGAGGAGAAAGGATTGCAGCTTGGCCATGCCCCCTACTTGGTGATTTCTCACTTTCTCTCTCTGTCTCCCTTTGTCTCTCTTGTGAGTACATACAGCCTATGGCAAAAACTCTCAAAAACAAATGTAATCTAGAAATACTAGAATACAAATTTTCTTTTCTTCCACAATCTGCTATTCACTATCAATTTTGTTCTTCATTCATGATAGAGGACATTCAAGAGAGAGAGGAAAAGGAAAAGGAAAAGGAGAGGAAGGAGAAGAGAAAGAGAGAGAGAGAAAGAGAAAGAGAAAGAAAAGAGAAAGAGAAAGAGAAAGAGAAAGAGAAAGAGAAAGAGAAAGAGAAAGAGAAAGAGAAAGAAAGAAGAGCACCCTCCATAGGGTCTGGCCATGCCATGATACCCTTCCTTCATTCTTCCAGATCATCAGTTCATCAGATATTGAGCACTCACATGCGAACCCAGCATGTTTATTGCATATTGGGCTGGGAATTCAAACCATGATCACCATGTGGAGTCCAGTTTCTCTTTAGAAGCACACTATCATTGTACCATGGAACTGGACCTTACTCTTGATTTTTGTTTTCTTTTCTTTCTTTCTTTCTTTTTTTTTTTTTTTGGTAGAAGTTTTTGCTATAGGCTGTGTGCGCTCGCCAGAAGACAGAGAGAGACAGAGAGACAGAAAGCAAGAAATCACCCCCCAGCAGTGGGGATGGCCACACTGCAATCCCGTCTCCTCCATTCTCCTCTTGGGATCTTGGGCATGCACATACACGAACCTGGCGTGACTTTAAGCCACCGGGTCCAGGATGCGAACCATGGTCGACTACATGGGAGTCCAGCGACATAGCCATTACAGTAACTGCTGGTCCCTCACTCTTGATTTTTAATAGTGCTTTCTATTTGGTATTTAATGTCATCTTAAATAGTGAAAAAAATCAAATTTCAAGTTATTATTATGAATTGTACCATTCATTTTTACGTTATGCATGCCAATTTCAGAAACAAATATGAATGTCAGACTTATACATGGAATCATTGAAATGACACAGTTCATATTTCATAGCTCATACATGTGTATACAACTTGTTCTTTCCAGATCAGTAGAAACATTGCATAAAACTTGAGTGTGTTTATTCCATTTATTGTTAAGCATATATTCTATGAACACTCTCTGTCTTCAGCCTATTAATGAATATGGAAGGACCGAAAGATTTGTTCTCTTTCCCTTTTTCTGTATACATTATAGCTTCCATGGTTCAGTTTCATGGGTAAGTAATGTAAGAAAGATAGTGATAGGGTTCCTTGGTGGTTCATGATTTTTAGAGCACTATTGTCTACTTTCTGTGTGAGAAGTAAGTTCTTGTAGAAATGGAAAACAGCCTCTACAAATGACAGCATTTTTCTTACTCATTAACTCTTAGAGAACTCCTACACTGAGTGGGTTCATAGAAATTCTGTTCTCTGGGGTACTGTGAACACAATATGCATAGAGAATAGAACACTAGCAGATATGTATACTGCACACATTTTCTCTGCTCATGTGTATGCCATATTGTCCCCACTGACTAAACTTACAAAATATTATTTCAAAGATAAAATGATTGAGAACAGTAAGATGGCCATTGAAAAGCATAAATCAAACAAAGCTGTCATGATTATGTCTCCACAGATCACATGCTCCACACGTCACATGCTCATGAAACTGACCCTGAATCTTATCCTCTCTGACACAAATATGCATTGTTCTCCTAAACCGGAAATAGAGAGAGAGAGAGGAAGTATGAGTGTTGACAAAGGATGTGGATGGTGACATCAGAATGAGGAGGTGGTGAATTATTTGAATCAGGCCATCTGCAATGAAAACCATGGGAGAAAAATCTCAAAGTCATTTTGATCATAAAAACAGAAGGATTAAAATTATTTTCTTCCCCAGTTGGAGTATCTATGAATGTCCTTATTTACATAGATGGGAGAGTCTTCAAAAAGTTCATGAAAAATTTGTATTATGAAAAAATTATGCATATATTTCAATTTATTTGCACCAAAATAAACTCATACTTTAATTCCATTTCCATGAACATTTTGAAGTCTCTTGTATCCAAGCATCACTATCAGATGTTTACACGTTTCCATACAGGTTCTCCATACTCATACCATAATAGTTGGTCATAAGCTTTTACTACTCCCATAAGTACATACTTCTGGTAAAACACATATAGGATAGGCAAAGCGCCATAGCAAGATGTCTACCATCACATTCAGGAAAGAAAAGTAGAAATAAAAGAATAATGTGAAAGAAAGGAAAGAATGGAGACAGAGAAGAAAAGAGGGAGAGTGGAATATAGGAAGAGCATTAGCAAAGGAGAAGATATAGACAAGTAGGTGAAAGACGGATGGGGGCTGAATGGTGAATAAGAGAGAAAATAAAGACAAATGAGTGTATGAACTGGGCGAGTTAGATCACGGAGAAAGGTATCATTTGCTGTCATTCTCTATTCATAGAAAACAAATTTGAGACTTGTTTACAAAAAAAAGACCTATTTTCTTTGATGATCAAAAGCACCCTCTATCCCATAGAGACATAGCTAGTAGAGAAATCACAGGCTTAAACAAATATAATATCCTATTTCACTATGCTACAGAATAGAACTTATCCAGTTACTGTCTCTGATAGAATTTATTGAATTTTCAAAAGGGAAATTGAGTTTCTTACCTCATTAGCCATGTCTAGGTAACACTAGAGTACTCTTTCTTACTGTATTAAGATTACTGACATACTCATTAGTTTTAGCTGCAGCTAGGCATCTGTGCACACAGGGCAGAGCCAGTAAGACTTTGAGTTTCTCCTCATATGAGGAGTATGAAGTCTCCCAGGAAACAACACAGGACCATTGTACTGGCTGCTGTTTGGCGTTCTTGAAAACCTACTGGAAGTGAATTCTTTTAAAATGTAGGCCTTATTGAGCTTTATAGTACACATTCCTCCAAGGACATAAGCAGGAGTAGCATTTTTAAGCAAGATAATTATTTGAGAGAAGGTGGAAATCACTGCACATTCACTGGTTTAGTTTTAGTTCTCCTTCTCCATCAAGCCACTATATATATATATATATATATATATATATATATATATATACACATAATATATATATATGTTATATATATATACACATAATATATATATATATGTTATATATATATAAATATGTGTGTGTGTATATATATGTATGTATGTATATATATTTTTTTCTTTCTTTTCAGGGATAGTGATGAATTGTGATTTTGCACAACAGGTTGTGCTTGCTCAACTTTAAATAAGAATGATACTGTGTACCATCACAGAAACTTTCATGGAACAATCAGTGTCTTCCAGAAAAAAAATTACTGATGTCACAATATTTAAAATAAATTATGCAACTTACTTTTCTGGTTTTACATTTTTCTTTTTCTTTATTTCTTTTCTTTTCTTTTCTTTTCTTTTCTTTTCTTTTCTTTTCTTTTCTTTTCTTCTTCTTCTTCTTCTTCTTTTTTCTTCTTCTTCTTCTTCTTCTTCTTCTTCTTCTTCTTCTTCTTCTTCTTCTTCTTCTTCTTCTCCTTTTTTTACATACTTTACATACCTACTGTAAGCAATAAAAAAATGCCAGTACATGGAACCAGTAGGTGGCATGGTGAGTAAGGTGCTGGACTCTCACATGGCTGACCATGTTTCTAGTCTAAGACCTGGTGACTTGAAAATCATGCCAGGCATGTGTGTGTGCATACCCAAATCCCATGAGAATAGAGGAGAAGGGATTGTGACATGGCCATCACTCCTGGAGGCTGATTTCTCACTTTCCTTCTCTCTATCTCTTCTTTTGGGCAAGCACCGATGCCCTATGACAAAATCTTTTCTTAAAAAATGAAAATGAAAATAATTGGAAAGAACCCTAGATTACATGTCTAATTACAGTGGGGAAAGTAAAGAACACGGCATCAGAAATTGCACCCATTTTTATAAAATTTTACTTTTTTCGAGTTTTATTGACATATACCTGATAAATAATAATTGTATAGGGCCAGTCCCATAGCCTAGTGTTTAAGGGAGCTGGATCACACGTGGCCAACCACAGGTAGAAACCTGGTTCCACGGGTTTGAAAAACAAGTTTGGTACCTATGTGCCCCAAATCCTGACAGGATGGAGAAATTGAGGAGAAGGAATTATGGCATAGTCATGCCCCTTTGGAAGGGGTGCTTTTTCCCCCTCTCTCTCACTTTCTTCTCTCTGGCATGTGCATACACCCTCTGGGGATTAAAAATAAATAAATAAAAACAAAATAAATAAAAATTGTGAATATTTAAGGTGTACAGTGTGATTATTTTGTATACTTATACACAGCAAAATGATTACTACAATAAACTAATTAGCCCATCCATCACCTCAAATTAGTTACATTTTTTTTCTTAGAGTGAGAACACTTAAGATCTTTCTTAGCAAATTTGGAGTATGCAATACAGAATTATTTACTATAATATATTACTAACTATAATAAAAGATTGCCTCTTGAACCACTTCAATAGTAATGATATTTTACTTCAGGTAAGTGCTTTATTTTTTAATACTTTTACCACAATTCATTAAGTATTTGGGCCTCATAGATTTCTACATGGTAGTGTAATTATTAATCCATTTTCAGATGATAACCTGGACCCAGAGAGATCAATATTTTTGCCTGTTAGCAAACACTCAACCAATACCAGAACCAACCAGGAAGCCCGAGGTGCTAATAAAATGTATTCTTTTTTTATTAATTTTTTAATTATTATTCATGCATCATTTAGATTGTGAAGAGACTTTACCCAGCATGATATACACCTCAGTCCAGCTCAGTTGAGACTATTATACACATTCTTGTCAACAGATAAAAAATTTATTGAAGCGTAACATACATGCAAAAAAGTGAAGAAAACCTACATTTTTACTTTTTATCTTTCTAGGAAAGGTTTTTGCTATAGGACACATGTGCTCACCAGAAAGACAGAGAGAGACAGAACACGAGAAATTACCCCCCAGGAGGGATGGCCACGCCACAATCCCTTCTCTTCCATTCTCTTCTTGGGATCTCGAGCATGCACGCACATGCACCTGGCATGAGGTTAAGCCACCAGGTCCAGGACTTGAACCATGGTCGACTATGTGGGAGTCCAGCAACGTAGCCATTATGCCAAATGCTGGTCCCGAAAACCTACGTTTTTAGCTCAATGAACTTTCACAATTGAACATTCCCGTGTAACAACACCCAGATGGAAAAAAACAAAACTAGCATCCTAGAAACACTCTTCAAGTCTCCATTTAGTCACTACCTTGTAAAGGATAACTACCATCTTGACTCATAACATCATACATTTGTTTTGCCTGTATTTGTACTTCATATAACAGAATCCTATTCTATGTACCCTTTCTGTTCTTTTTGGAGTTATTATAATGTATTTATCCATAATGTTGATGAGCATTTGAATGCAATGATTTACTATTTATGAATAGTGCTGCTATGAACATTCTTATACATGTCTTTTGTGGATCATTTAAGAGCATTTATGTTGGGTGAGTACATAGGAGTGAAATTGCTGGGTTATGGGGTATGCATAAGTTCAGCTTTTAGAAGATACTATGAAAATGTTTTCTGGAATAGTTGTCTCAGTTTATTTTCTCACTACATTTTTATTAGTTCCAATTATTCCTGATCATTGTTGCCTTTCTCATTTTAGCAGTTCTGGGTAGATAATTGGTAGTATCTCATTGTGGTATTAATTTTCATTTCTCTAATAACAAATGAGATTGATAATTATTTATTTATATATTGACTTTTTAGATATCTTCTTTTGAGAGGCACCTATTCAAATCTTATCCATTTTTCTATTGGGTGTGCCACCTTTTTAAAAATTCCTTGTGGGTTTATATAAGAATATATATGTGTATGTATATATGTATATATATATACATACACATATATATTCTAGATATGTCCTGTGACAGAAATATGGATTGCAAATGACTATTATCCTGTGACTTGCCTTTATGATGGCAGTTATTCATTAAATGTCAATAGCGTCTTTTTAAAAAGATATTCTAAGTATCTATTTTGTACTTAGTTAGCAACTTCAGACATGCAGGGAGGGAAATGTTGCTCATTTTACAGATAGAAACACCAATGAGCCAAGTTAAGATTTCAAAATCTAAGTGGAAATCTCATTACCTCGATATTATTGGAGTTCCATTTTTTTAAATAATTATTTACATAATACAAGGGCAGCAGGCAGCATGGTGGTTAAGGTCCTGGACTCCCGCATGGCTGACTGCAGTTTGAGTTCCAGACCTGGCAGCTTGCTTTTTCACTTTCCCTCTTTCTCTTTCTTTCTGTCTCTCTGGTGAATACATGTGCCCTATAGAAAATTTTAAAATAATAATAATAATAAACAAAAATTTTAAAAAGAGATTTATACAATTTTATTTATTATCATTATTATTTAATTTGACCAGAGAGAGAGAGAGAAAGAGAAAGTGAAACATCAGGTCACCAGGTCTGGTACTTGAAGCACAGTCAGCCATTTGGGAGAACAGTTCCCTAACCACCACACCACATGCTGGGCTCTGTAACCAAAACCATTTTCTGGCTTTCTATTCCATCCTCTGTTTCAAGAGAAAATATGCAATAATTAAAGTGGTCATCAATTAATCACATTTATAGTAAGATTAAACTGTAGTTCTGGTATAAAGATGCCTAATACATTAAGAGTATAGGAACTCATTTAATAACAAAAAACTCAACATCAAATTTATTCACTTATATCTTCCATGAGCAAGAGATACAGAAAGAGACACACACACAGAGAAAACACCCCCAAAAGGGTCTCAGTGTTATGATCAGCCTCCAACTTGAGCCAGCCTCAGATCATGGGCACATGCATGCTCAGCCTACTTTTAGAAGTTCTCTAGACACGAACCTGAAAGTGTCCCATGTGGGTCAGCTTCATAGCACATCATATTTTATTGCTGTGCCATCACCCATCCCACATCAACATTTTAAGATTACCTAAGGCAAAAGATTAAGTTTCCTAGAAAAACTGCCTTGGGGAAAAATTATGCTTTTGGATGCTCGCTCAGTATTCACCAAAAGTTAGAAAAGAACGAAAGTTTACTTTGTTTCCAAAGAGGCTCTGAAAGACTACAGGAGTTTGATGGACAAATATACCCACTTCATAATAAAATTAAGACTTTGAACTTTGACAGAATTTTTGGACAAAGTAAGAAAAAGTGTATATCATCACAAAGTGGTGAACCCAATATCTTTACGTCTGTGCTCTTCACCTAAAGCAAGGGTAGTAAAAGTCACAGGTAGGATAGAAGGCAGCAGTTATGAGACCAGCAGTTGGCATAATGGCTATGTCATTGGATTCCCATGTAGTTGATCACGGTTTGAGTCCCAGACCTGGGGGCTTAAACTCGTGCCAGAAGCAAGATCCCAAGAGGACAATGGAGGAGAAGGGATTGTAGCGTGGCCATCCTTCCTGGGGGGTGATTTCTCGCTTTCTGTCTATGTATTTCTGGTGAGTGCATGTGCCATATAGCGAAAACCTCTCCAAAAAAAAGGCAACAGTTACAATGGAGTGATATGGAGTGATTTCAATATATGTAAGAAGATATAAGGAAGACCCATTGCCCATACCCCCTCATCTGGTTGAAAATACCTCCAAAATTCTATCTGCTACTTCAAGGTTGTGATCTCCATTAAAATTAAACTTGGGAATGTTCCAGGAAATAAGGAACATTCTTTGAAATTGTTACAGGTGTTTCACCAAGAATAGATCTGGACAAAAGAAAATTTGAAAGAGTGAGGAGAGAGACAGAGATTAAAAGAGAGAGAAACATTTATTGAAAGATTTTTAAAAATAATTTAAAAGACCCATTTATTTAATTCCATTTGCAATTATTATTTTTTAATATGACAAGAGATGAAGAAAGAGAGAAAGGGAAAGAAAGCCTTCAGGTCTGGGACTCAACCACAGTCAGCCATGTGGGAGTCCAGAGCTTAAATCACCACATCACCTGCCAGCCCTGAAAGCTTTTAACATATTGGGGCTTAAACTGAAGAAAGGGATTTCAGTAAATTTGTGTGTGTGGGGGGGCCTAAATGTAACTTGTTATTGGTCTACCTCCCCTCTCAATGAGCTGTGGTCCAAGTTCATTTTTACACTCTTTTCTCACTTTGAGTTTCATTTCCAGTAAGTGTCATTACTGCAATAGAGAGTAACAAGAAATTGAATCCTAAGAGAAGTCCTTAAGATAATCTACTTTAATAAAAAGAAATAAGAATAATTGTTAATTAGAATACCAGTTACTTTACGTAAAATAATTTAAAATTGTTCTAGGGTCCTTGAATACAGTTACTATTATTTTGTATAAATGAAGAGAGAAATTTCTAACTAAGGTAATTTTGAATCTAGTCCATCTGGATTGCTTCAATTTCCTAATTAATATAATCAGAATTTATGAGGCTTTTCATATCTAGATTATATGAGTACCTCATGTCTGATTAGTTCATAATACATTCTGTACAACATCTAGTACAGTAGGTACTGAATAAAAATGATTTACAAGAGGACATGTTTATTAATAGATTTAATAATTATTGATTTCAAAATGTATAATAGAAAGTATTCATGTATTAAATAACTAATTATGTATTTACATCAGACACTGTGCTAGGAGCTAAGGATATAAAATACATTTTTACTGCATATTGGAAGCTGACAGTCTTCTGTGAAGGATTCATATAATAAATCATTGCAATGTAAATTGAGAAATGCTATAGGTTTAGCAAAACATCATACATAGCATCACAAAAAAAATTCACTATCCGTGTATTGTATCAGAGAAAACTTCTGAAAGACAGCAATATTTTAGTGGTACTTGAATGAAGAACAAAGTTAGTCAGACTATAATGGGATAGGGAATTTTAGCAAGCACAGAGACCAGCATTCTTAAATGCAATGACAAACCCAGTCAGTTTATATAGAAGAAATTTAGGTTGGTAATCAGGATGGTAGGAAGGTCTGGAGAACTTCTCTTAAAGTGACAAAGGCAATAGTTTGAGTATTTATTTGAGATGAATTTGGAGGGTTGATGGAAGTTATGAGATTTCTAAATTCCTCGTGAGCTCTATCTACATGAAAGAGTATATTCAGAAGTGTCAAATTACTTTGGTTTGGCAGAAGCATCCAGCTATGGGGTTTTAGGAAAGATAACCTACCTTTCTCTAGTAGAAATGACAAGAGATAGTTTTCAGTGTAGCAAGCCATCACTCTACTTCCCATTAAAGGACAAATAATAATTCAAAAATAAGGACCCATTCCATTTTATGACCAAAATCATTCATTTATTTAGTTTTAGTAAGTCATTGGTTCTTATGATTAAGTGGTGACATGTTTGAAATTTACATCAATATTTGAGGATTATGTGTCTTGTATTTCATGTAGGAGTACATGAGACCATAAATAATTTTATGTGTCAGTCATTGTAGTTAAAGCATAATTAACTTTAGTTAAGAAATAGTTATTTTCATACTGTAAGTGTAAGCTCTACTGAAAAATCACATTTTTACTAGTTGTTCATCCCTATGAAGGACACTAACTTCTGTCCGTGTTGGTCATCTGGCTATCTCCAAACCAAATACACTTTACTCTAGAATGACTTACCAAACCTACACTAAATACTAAATACTACTTTTACAATTAGCAGTATTTCCCTCATTTCTCTATAGACTACATAGAATATAAATCAAATAATAAGAATAAACAATAAGAGTAAGAATAGCAATGAGGAACTTTCTTATCAGATATAAATCTCTTCCATTAAATTGCCAATATTAAAACAGAAAATGTTAACCACTCCAACATTTTTTATTTTCTTCAAAGAGGCAGGTGTGTAATGGAAGAGAATAAAGACTCCTCCATTGCAGCTGAGAGCTAGTGCTTTCAGGGAGTAAGAGAAATAAAGATTGTCTACCAATACTTGAGCCTCCAGCCCCCAGTCTTGAGTGAAGAGGGGAGGGGCAGGCCTTCAGAAGAAGACTCCTCCATTACAGCTGAGAACTAGTTTTCACTAGTGAAGATTGTCTACTGAAAATTCCGCCTCCAGCCCCAGTCTCAAGTGTACCCCTATACCCTTCTCTCTGTCTCTCTTTGTCTCTGCCTCTCTCCCTTTCTCATTTTTTAATAATTTTTTCTTTTTTTAAATTTTTTAAGGTAAAGTATTCTCTTGGCTTTCAGATCCTCCTTTATCTTGCTAATAATCCGCTTTCTTTCCTCCCATTTAGGAGAGGCAAGGGGCAGGCCTTCAGACTCCTCCATTGCAGCTGAGAACTAGTACTTTGATGTGGTGCCCCTGTGCGCTGCACAGTTTTCATTTTTTGCTTTTTTAAAAAAATAAATAACTTTTGGTTGCTTTCTCTTTTTTTTTCTTTCTTTTCCTCTCTCGTTTTTTCCTCTTTCTCTGTTTTCTTTTCCTTATTATTTTACCTCATCACTTTCCTGCTCATTCTCCATGCACTGAATGTCTAGACATATCTAAGGGAATCACAGCCAAACATCCAAATACTATTAGGGTCAACATATTCCTCAATACCCACTGAATCTGCTGCACAAAGGAATAAAAATGGAATAGCAAAGAGATTGTGCATCACCTCCTCCTGCATGCTCCTGAACGCTCAGATTGAACTTCTAGAAATCAGGAAGATACACGTAACCCATAAGATGACTAGAAATCACCACAAAGACACAAGAAATATGAGAAATCAAGATAATATCTCCCCTCTTCAAAGGAAAAGAATAACTCCTCTTCATCCACAGATAGTACAATGGAACACATGGAAATGTCTGATAAAATATTAGAATATTCATAGTGACAAAGTTAACAGAGATGCAAGAGAAGAGAGAATGAACTCCAGGAGAGGCAGGAGAATAGAACTGAGGAGTTCCAGGAGGAGGTGAGGAAGTTCTTAAAGGATCTGAAAGAGGAAATACACATCATAAAAAAGAATTAAATAGAACTGTTAGAAATGAAGTCTGTAGTATAGGAAATGAAAACCTCCCTTGAAAGTATTAAAAGCAGACTAGATCATACAGAAGATCAAATATCAGATATAGAAGACAGAATTGTTAGCCTAGAAAAATCTATCACAAAGACTGAGAAAGTAGTCCAAAAAATGAGAATAATATATGAGAAATACTAGATACCATTAAACACCCAAAGATCCAGATAATCATTATCCGAGAGGGTGAAGAGACTAATAAGGGCATTGATAATCTATTCTATGAAATCCTGGAAGAAAACTTTCCAAAACTAGAAAGGCATTCAAAAATCCAGACCCAAGAAATACAAAGAACCCCACAGAGAATCAACTCAAGAAGACGTTCCCCAAGCCACATCATAGCCAGATTAACCAAAACCAGGGATAGAAACAAGATATTAAATTTGGCAAGAAAGAAACGTCAAGTTACTTTTAAAGGTTATCTAATAAAGCTAACATTGGACCTCTCATTAGAAACAATGCAATCAAAGGATGGGAAAATATATTTACAGTGTTAAGTGAAAAACAATTTTTTTGAGAGGTTTTTAATGATAGGGCGTGTGCGCTCGCCAGACAGACAGAGAGAGACAGAGAGACAGAAAGCAAGAAATCACCCCCCAGGGGGGATGGCCACGCCACAATCCCTTCTCCTCCATTCTCCTCTCGGGATCTTGGGCACGCACGCACACGCGCCCGGCGTGAGTTTCAAGCCATCGGGTCTGGGATGCGAACCGTGGTCGACTACATGGGAGTCCAGCGACATAGCCATTACACTAACTGCTGGTCCAAACCATTTCAACCAAGAATACTTTACCTGTCAACATTATCCTTCATATGGGAAACGAAGACAAGAACATTCTCAGATAAACAAAACCTGAAAGAATTTACCAACACCAGACTTATTCTCCAAGAAGTTTTGAAGGGAGTGTTATATAAGGAAAACTAAAGTCAGACACACAGAAATAAGAATTTAAAACATCTAAGAAAAGGGCCAGCTTAATGGAAGGGACAAGTTTGGAGTTGAATATTATCTTCCAGAATTTAAATGGAAAGCTCAGACCACAACTGAAGTTAGATTAAGTACATGAGACTGAACTGATTAAATAGAATTTTATGACATGACTAAAACAGTACTGGTTTTTTTTCTATGCATTGTACTCCAGAGATAAGGATTTTTGTCTTCTCTTGAATCGTCGACAGATCCATGTACCTACTATTTGAACAGAATGCTAACCTGTTTGCTGCCTTTAAGTCTTAATCAAAGTTCTCTTAACATTTTTAAATTTTGATTAAACTAAAACTTAATTTCTTGATATTAAAAAATATATTTAAAAATACCTATTTAATGACCATGGTAAGCTACATAGCTGCAACTAGGTGCTATTTTATAGAATATTTATTCTACTCACAGTTTCATGCCTAAAGTCAAACATTTGTTCACAGATGTTTATACATCAACTGAACCTGCTATTGAAAGTAGTTAGATCAGTTAAGATATTTTGTTAACCAATAAAATGTGGAGAGGAAAAGGAATGGAAAGCAAGGCAGATACCAGAGATAGTGTGGGAGGAGGGTGGGAAATGGCAGAGGGTGAGAAATGGGAGTGTGTGTGTGTGTATATATATATGTGTGTGTGTGTGTGTATGTATATGTGTGTGTGTGTGTGTATATATATATACATATATATATATAAATGGAAAATTATTTGCTGATGATAACATGTATGACTAGGTCACTATACGGTATATTCTGGATGGGAAACTGCATTTTGTATGGTGTGATGATGTTCAGTGAATGAATGTAAAATAAATAGTTATTTTTAAAAAGGAAGAGAATACAAAGACAGATCAGAGAGGTAGTGGAGTTGGCATTGAGTGTGATCTGGATAGTTATCAATACACTATGGGGTTGACTCGGGCAGATAGTTGGCATACTCACCCAATTGAGAACCAGGGGACAGTGGTGGGCAGGCAAGTACCAAATAGACAATACAGACATGAAGACCTAAGTTGAGGTTGATCAGCAGGCAAAATCAGAAACCTAAGAAAAGACATATTACTACAGCAGGAGCGGTAGAAAAAGGTCATAGGTAGGAAGGAAAATGAAACAGGTAAGGGCAGAGTTAGGTGGAGGTTGTTACAGATCTTTGAGACAGGAGTTAGTGAACAGTAAATGGGAGTTACAAGAACTCAAAAACTATAAAAGATACAGGAGTGAGTAATGGCAATAAGTCTGAGAAGGGAGCCCAGCGAGTTACGAAGAGAATCAATGATCTGATTGAAATGAGTGAAATCAGAGCAACTGAATCGTCACAGTGAGATCAGAGAGCTTGTAAGAAGGCTGTAGATTGAAGTACAGCTGGGCTGAATGAAGGCCTATTATTTTTGGTGAGTGGAAAACGTTAACACAGAGGCAAACATTAACAAAGTTTAGAAGAGCAATAACTCCTCTATTTCTCACATCTGACAGGTCACAAATAATAAATATTTATTAATAGATTGCTGAACATACATGTTGCTAAGAAAATGACAAAGAAAAAATGGAGTGGGAAAACGTTACCTAGGTGCTAGTTACCCATGAAAGAGAAGGTGATAAAAGGGTGTCAAGGAGAGAAGTAGATCTGGATTACCATATTATGATTAGTATAAGAATGAACTTAGTATATGTGATTATAAATGAAATGAAATTATTAATGAATGGAATTAGTACATGAATTCAATATATGAAGTTCAAGAAAAAATATCTTGACATCACATTTATCCTTTGAAGAATGTGGTAGTAGGTGAGAAGTTGGATTAGTGAGCAGCAGGATCATCATTCAGTTCTGAGACTTCATGGTTCACTTTCTATGGTGAAGCTCTAAGTGTGGCACTGACATAACTCCTCCTCCTCTCTTCCATTTAGATTGAAAAGACCACCAATGACTTAAAAATATTTCCATGATGAGTGAGCAGAGAAATCTGTGTTTGCAGGAAAAGAGCCAGAGTTCCACTCTGGTAAGACGAAGTGGAGAGGTAAAAGGAAACAGGTTCTAAAAATTGCTAGAGTGACAATCAAGAATTAGAAATGACTAAAGATACAGTGGGGAATTCTGTGAGATTTTAAGTTTAAAGAGAGAATCACAGTAATGAAATGTTTAAAACAGGATGAATAACATGTGTAAGGATGAGGAAGGGATTTTACTGAATGATATAGTAAAGATCAAGAGTCAAGAAGGGAGGGACCAGCAGTTAGCGTAATGGCTATGTCGCTGGACTCCCCCGTAGTTGACTGTGGTTCAAGTCCTGAACCCGGTGGCTTAAACTCACGCTGGGCGCATGTGTGTGCATGCCCAAGATCCCGAGAGGAGAATGGAGGAGAAGGGATTGCAGCGTGGCCATCCCCTTTGGGGGATGATTTCTCGTTTTCTATCTCTCTCTCTCTGTCTTTCTGGCGAGCTCACACGCCTTATAGCAAAAACCTCTCCAAAAAAAAGAAAAAAAAAAGAGTCAAGAAGGCAGAGACAAAGAAGGAGTAAATTCAGGGCCAGAGAAGAGATAATAGGTTTTTTGTTTGTTTTGGGTTTTTTGTTTCGTTTTGTTTTTTTGGGTTTGTTTTTTTTTGTTTTGTTTTGTTTTGGAGAGGTTTTTGCTATAAGGTGCGTGCACTCGCCAGATAGAGACAGAGAGACAGAAAGTGAGAGATCACCCCCCAGGGGAGATGGCCACACTGTAATCCCTTCTGCTCCATTCTCCTCTCAGGATCTTGGGCATGCACAAACGTGTGCCCGGCGTGAGTTTAAGCCACCGTGTCCGGGACTCGAACCACGGTCGACTCCATGGGAGTCCAGTGACATAGCCATTACACTAACTGCTGGTCCCCAGAAGAGATAATAGTTTGAAATGAAGCAACTGATCTTTCATTCTCATCCTTCTCTTCAGTTCTTCAAATTGTAATCATAGATAGATAAATACCTGAGTTTTTTTCTTCATTTCTCTCAGGCTGTGTGGCAAAATACAAATGCAGAAAATTTTAGAGCCAAACAGACTTGGTTTAAATTCAGCTATGTACAACTGGATGAGTTTGAATAAGTTACTTCAATGCTCAGTACTTCATTTTTCTTCAACTTCAAAATGGATGATAATAGTACCTGCAGCCTAGGATTATTGTGAGGCTTAAATGAGTAAAGAATGTAAAGACCTTCTGTTCTCTCCTCCATCCTATAGACAATCAACCTCCAATGATTGCTACCTGAACCCTGAGTTACTCCTATGCCAAAATATGAACCTAAAAGATGAAAGGCCAGTGAGCCACCATATCCTGTTAAATGCCAAGTGGTCAGACTCTTGTGGAATGAACATAGGTTTTGGAATAAGAAAGAACTAGATTCAAATCCAAATCCTGTCACTTAGATGATTTCTGCATCTGTACTGAACTTTGTCAGCCTTCATTTCCTTACCTTCATTGTGAGAGATAAATGAGATAACTATTAAGTGGCAGGTGCACAGTAGGCATCAATAAACTTTCATTCTCTTTCTATTTTTTATCACCAAATTTTTGAAGTGATTTGTGAATATCATGTATTAAAATCTTCAGATTGTCCTTCCTTCACTTTGGCTTGTTAGCCTCACAGAAAAACTCATTGCCACATATCAAAGAACAGTTTTCTTTTTAAATCACATGTACTTCCCTACTGCTGTAGATACAGTAAATCATTACATAATCTTAACGCACTTCCCAATCTAGACCTCAGAAATATTAGTCTTCATCTGGTTTGTATCTCACATCTTTGGCTTCTTCTATAGGATCTGTTTCTATACTTCCACATCAAAGCATTTCCCACTAGCATTAAGATTTCCATTTGGGTTTTTTTTTCATTACTGTACAAATGAGACCCTGTCTTTTCTTAGATGAACTGTTAAGAAATCCCCAAATCAAAGGGACTTACAGAACTTTTCACTATGAGAGAGGAGAAAAGTTATTCTAAAATCTGTCAATGAGAGAGATTGAGGTACCTCTTCCTTGGCTGAATTAATAAATCTGCCAAGCTAAAAGTGCTATCAGGAGAGATTAGCAGCTACGTGTTGATTGTCCATAGCATTGGCTTCAGCTGAAATTCTAAAACCAAGTTGCACAATTCTGAACGTGGTGGGTTTACTGTACCAGGGTCAATACCATCTGTTTCCTGGATTCAATTATTGTCTCTGTGAATGACACACAAATCTACTTGTCTGTACTGTGCTTAATCCCTGGGTTCAGTCCTGTATAACTAAGGCAACCATATTTTCTGCATCAAAAATCAGGAGACACATGCATGACCTAACAAAAGATTGTTTTTTTCTGATCTGTGAATTATTCATATGATGACTTGCAAAGATAGAAAAGTTCAATCACATTTAGTTGTACTTTTAATGAATTTACTTTACTAAAAAGATATCCAGCAGATGTCTATCGATGTCACCATCAGCATGAGTGTACATTTATTCTCTCCAGCTTCCTCCAGGCTAAACTTTCCTATTATAAATGGAAAATTTGATCATTTTTCTTACATCCTAGTGAGGTAAATTAGGATAATGGTCAACTCATCTAACCTCTTGCTCCATGTATCTAATCAGTTTTAAAAGTATCACTTCTTTATGGAAAAAAAATGCTTTTTCCTCATGACTTTATTCTTCATAATTCTGCTGCTTCATAATTTGACATATAAGGCTAGTGGTTCATCAACGCATGTGTGTACCAGAAACAATTGAAGAACCTTATTAAAATGACAGATTTCTGATCTCCACTTCCATGGAGATTGATTTAATAGGGCTGTGGTAGGGCCCATAGAGCTGCAGTTTTAACAAGCTTCCAGTTGTTTCTAGTGCACGTAACCCAAAACCACACTTTATGCATCTACTTTGGTATGTAATGTTTAAATTCAGCTGTTTTAGCAAAGGCTATTTGGGGATACAAAAGGTATTGAGGGAAAACTAATGTATGTGATCCAACTTGAAGATAAAACATATGCCTTGTAGATTTAATCATGACACTGAATGAATTAAGGCACATAGTGGCTCATTCTGATAGCACTGTAATCTCAATGCGAGAAAAGTACCTGATGAGGAAAAAACAGCCCCATGAGGACTGAAACTCCATACTGAGAATCACAGCATAATAATGGTAAGGGTGCAAAGCCTACAAAGTGGACAGACAGACTCTCACTGCAGCTTGTTTTCATTTTCATTTCAGTCTTACTTTAAACCTTTTTTGTATTATTATGTTCAAGTAATAGCAACTTTGGGTACCTATAAATGTTCAACCTTACATGCAAACTTTAAAGAGTGGTCACAATCTTAATTTACATTGTACCAAATTAACTTCTTATCCACCTCCTGATCTGTGATGGTAGGGGTATCCCAGGTCAGAGAACTACATCTAATGTTATAGTAGGCTTGGATACTTGGGAGCATCTGTTATATGTGGAATATGAAGTGGACTATGTTCTGTCTCAGGAGGAAACACCACCTACTCATTAATTAAACAGTCACAAGACCACACTTGTAGAAAGACTAGTCTGGGTTCTCTACTATTATATCCTCTAGTATAGGACCTATACTGTTGGAATCTTTTCTTTATACTTTTCTTTTTACTGTTGGAACCAGCCTCAATGGTTCCTCCAGAATCTCCCTGTATACAGTAGCTAAAGTGTCTCTATGGCTTACATTTTACCTTGTCTTCCCAGTAATTACTGCTTTCGAAGTTTGTATATTCCTGTATAAGAATTCCTGCAAAAGTAATCCTTTATTATCATTGTACTTACAATGTTCAATGGAAGAAGTAAATTTTTTTTGATGTTTCTTGGTTGGAGTAGACTGTGCATACTGAAGCCCTTTGTCACCTTTGTATCTTGAGCAAGACTAACAATATGTCTAATGAAGTTGCCACTCTCTTGTGGATTTTGGTTTGGGTAGGACAACTAGTTATATTCTTTTATTACTTTTATTCATATAAATGGTAATATATTATATACAATGTTTTCTACATTGCTTATTTTACTTAACCTATCTTAAACATCTTTCTAAATCACTAATATTGAATTGCTTCTTACTTTTAAACTCTGGCCAAGTATTCCATTGTATGAATGTAAAAGAACTAATTTAACTAATTTCCCAATTAAGGATGTAAGTTTTTTCCCAATCTTTTCCTATTATAAATAGTGTTGTAATAAACACCCTAATACACACATTATATATACATGTGCCTCTAGAATACTGAATCATGAGGTATGCACATTTTTAAAAGTTTGCTTATTTATTTGTTGTTTGTTTCATGAGTTATAGTGATGCAGAGAGAGACTGGGAGAGAAATCATAGGCACTGGCATGCCTGGCATACTTAGGGAGGTCTCCAGATGCAAACCTGGATTCGTCTCATGTGGTTCAGTCTCAAAGGGGGTTGGGTTTTACTGTAGTACCACCATCCAGTTCTGGTATATGCATTTTTTTTTGGTATATGCATTTTTATATACATAAACATGGCCAATTAATTCTCCATTGAGTTTTTATTCCATTGATGTTTTAAAACCCCAGCAGTAAAAAGTTCTTTCCTATAGACAATAGAAATTTTACGATTTTACTTTTTATGATTTTGACATTTTAAATAAATTTTATTTAAAATGTGTATATTCTTTCTTCAAAATTTAAAATATTTCGAGTAGGCTAAATCAACTTTTACACCATTTCCAAATTTGTTCTAATCAGCCCTTCCCTCAAAATAATCATTATTTTGAGTGTACATGTTACAGTATGTATTATTGACCTATGTGTATGCATTGAAAATACATATAGATATAAAAAAATACGATATTATTTTGTGGTTGAAGTTTGTTTATATAAAGCATATCATACAGGGGGACTTTAAATCATTTCTAAAAAATGAATTGAAGTAGATTTTAGTGCAAAATATTTTTGAAATCCACACTTAGTCTTTTCATAATATCCATTTTTTTGAGAGGTTTTTGCTATAGGGCGCGTGTGCTCGCCAAACAGACAGAGAGAGACAGAGAGACAAAAAGCGAGAAATCACCCCCCGGGGGGATGGCCACGCCACAATCCCTTCTCCTCCATTCTCCTCTCGGGATCTTGGGCATGCACGCACACGCGCCTGGCGTGAGTTTTAAGCCACCAGGTCCGGGACGCGAACCGCGGTCGACTACATGGGAGTCCAGCAACATGTCCATTATGTCAACTGCTGGTCCCCTTCCCTACTTGTTTATCATTCTTTTTTACCATCTATTTTTAATTTACATTATATTTTATTTACATTATCATTGTAAAATGCCTAATGTATTTTCTGAGAAAAGGTGAGGTGCAAGAAAATCAGTAACAAGGTGAGGTAGGGACAATTGAGGAGGAAGGAAGAGAAAGAGATATATCTGACAATTTATGATATAATGAACCATTTCCCAGAACTTTTTAATCTTAAATTTACCTGGTTTTTGATTTTATACTTTTCCTGCAACAGCTTTATGCTATAGATTCTGCTAAATTCCGATCCTACCCATTCTTCATCTATTACACAAATACCTAACCATCACTCCATCATAAAAGTAGCAACTTCTTACTTTTAACAACATGTTACTTTTTTAAAGAATTATTTTATTTAACTTTATTTATTCATTTGTGTATTTATTCTAATTTGACCAGAGAGGGAGAGAGAGAGAGAGGAGAGAGGGAGAGAGAGAGAGAGAGAGAGAGAGAGAGAGTGAGAAAGCAAGTTGCCAGGTCTGGGACTCAAAACATGGTCAGCTATGTGGGAGTCCAGTGCCTTGAACCACCATGCCACCTGCCAGCACCCAACATATTACTTTTAAGTTAGTTAAGTTACTTTTAAGTTTCATCCTATTTCTATAGGGGCGTATTTTTTTTTTATCAATCAATATATCAAGGTCTTTCCAAATTGAATTTTGTCTTTGAGAATATTTAGCAACTCTTGTGTAATTCATTTCATCTGCAAACCTGATGAGTTTTTCTTCAAACATATATCAAGTAAAACTGCATACCTAAATACCATTACCATCTTGTTAGTTTGATTAGAACTTTGTTGTTTTCTGATCACTGAGGATTTATAGTAGCATAGCTATTTATTTCAATCCTACTTTGCAACATCAAGTAGTGCTCCTGCTAAGCAGGATCACTAGATTGACGGTGCCTCTTACAAGATAATGCACCCAGGCCTGCTGAGAACTGGGAATCCCAGAAAGCTGGCAGACAAATTTGTATGGCTTTGTCCTCTCTGACTCCAGGTAGTGCCTGGGTCAAATTCCTTAGCAGTTACGGTCTCTTGTTTGCCAAAACTCTTGTTATGCCCATCACTATTGCTTTTTCTTATATATATCCATCAACCACTTGCTGTGCAAATTAGATCACTGTGTAGTACAATGTCATCTTGTTCAATGTTGCTCCAATAAGAAGGAAATTGAGGCAGATAGATTTCAGCTTGCTATAAGCAATAACATTCTCACAACTAGGGTTTATTGCAACAATGGAACAGACTCTCTCTTCTGATGCTCAGAGGTTTCAAAGGCTTCTGCTTTCCCTATAAATTATACCATCTGTCATCATTAAAAGTAATTAATCAAATTTTAAATGGAAATATCTATTGTTTTTTTGATGAATATACATGAATGTTGTAAAACATTAAGACAGTACAGAGAAAATGAAAACCTCCTTTATTACCTCAACCTCCAGGGATCCCTAATGTTAACTATTTCATATATGTTTCTTCCATGCATTTAACTAGTCTGTATAAACATGTTGGTTTTTGCACAAATTAGGTCACACTAAATAAATATAATTTTTTTTTTTTGCTTGAGGACATGTGCACTCACCAGAGAGACACAGAGAGACAGAGAGAGGAAGAGGAGAAAGTACTTCCCATGGCGAATGGTCATGCTTCAGTCCCTCCTCCCATATCTCTTCTTCTTTATGGGATATTTCAGGATGCATTCACATGAGCCACATATGTTTCTCAAGTCTCCGGGTCCAAGACTAAAACCACGTAATCGACCATGTAGGATGCAGCTTCCTTAACCACCAGGCCAAGGAGCCAGCCAAATGTAATTTTTATAAGTTTTGTATCCACTTAAAAGATTGAGTATGGGGCCAGTCAATGGTGTGTTGGTTAAGGCAGCTGGATCCCACAGGGCCAACTGTGCATTTCGAGTCCTGGACCCAGTAGCTTGGAAAATACTGTGAGCACGTGCATACACTTATGTGTGCACACACACAACCAAAATCCCAAGAGGAGAATGGAGGAGAAGGGATTGTGGCAATGCCATACCCCTTTGGGGAGGCTTTCTTATTTTCTCTTTCTCTCTCTATCTCAAGTGTGTGCATACTCTATAACAGATTTTTTAAAAAGATTATCATTCCACATCAATAATAATATTTCAGTACTGTAACTTTATATTTATTCTGTTAATTTACAGAGTATATACTAAAGTCAAAATCATGGAGAATCAGAGAGTTACAAAGAGAGCATAGTATCTATGCATAATGTTCTTAAACATTTTATTGTGAAAATTTTCAAGTTTTCAAAAATATTTAAGAATGCAATGAATCCCTATATACTCACTACCTTGATTCCACAATTATTAACATTCTGTTTGTTTAATTACTTATCAATACATCTTAAGTATTTTATGCCTTTCGAACTAAATTGCAGACTTTAGTAAAATTTACACCCAAATACTTCTATGTGCCCATCTTTAACTAGAATCCAATATTTGTCTGTAGCTGTTTAATTAGATAAAACTTACATAGAATAAAACATACATATTTTAATGGTACCATTTAATGATTTTTCCTTTTTTTTTTCATTTTGCTATAGGGCACGTGTGCTCACCGGAGATAAGGAGGGGAGTGCGAAAGCACCCGGGGGATGGGAGGAATGACCATGTGGCAATTCTTTCTCCTCCACTTCTCCTTTCAGGGTTTTGTGCACATACATATACACCTGGTATGCTTTTCAAATTACCAGATCCAGGGCTTGAACCATATAGTAAGCCATGTAAGATCCAGCCAACTTAACCTCCCTGCCATCTGCTGGTCTTCATTTAATTTGCCCTTTTTTTTTTTAGAGATATTTTTGCCATAGGGCACATGTGCTCGCTGGAGAGACAGAGCGAGATGGAGAGAGAAAAAGCAAGAAATACCCCACAGGGGGGTGGCCACACCACAATCTCTTCTCCTTCATCTTCATTGGGATGTTGGGATGCATACTCGGCCTGAGTTTAAGCCACTTGGTCTGGGACTTGAACCACAGTTGACCACGTGGGAGTTCAGTGATGTAACCATTACATCATCTGCAGGTCCCTAATTTGCTTTTACAAATGCATATACCCGTGTACTTCCTTCTCCACTCAGGATAGAATGGAACTGTTAGATATAAAGGGTATAACAAAGAAAATTAAAACCTCCCTTGAAAGTATCAAAAGCAGGTTAGACTACACAGAAGATTGAATTTCAAATGTAGAAGATAAAACCAATGACTTAGAATAAATTATCAAAAATACTGAGAAAACAGCCAAGAAAACTGAGGATAACATATGAGAAATACTAGATACCATGAAACGCCCCAATAGCTGAATAATTGGCATTCCAAAAGGTGAATAAACTACTAAAGGCATTGACAATCTATTCCACGAAATTCTGGAAGAAATCTTTCCAAGTCTAGAGAGGAACTCAAACATCCAGACCCAAGAAATACAAAGAACCCCAAGTAAAATCAATCCAAGAAGATCCTCTCCATACCACATCATAGCCAGATTGACCAAAACGACAGACAAAGACAAGATACTAAGATTGGCAAAGGAGAAATGTCAAATCACTTATAAAGGCTATCCTATCATTGCATACACTGCAAGCTATGAAAGAATGGGAAAATATATTCAAAGTACTAAATCAAAAACAATTTCAACTAACAATACTATACCCAGCAAGATTATCTTTCATAGGGGAAAAGAAAATAAAAACATTCTTCGATAAAGAAAACCTGATATAATTTACCAACTCCAGACCAGTTCTTCAAGAAATTCTGAAAAGATACTATGCCAAGAAAACTAATGACAGACAGCAATAAGAGAAAAAAAAAAAAAAAAAAGAAAAGAAAAGAAAAGGAAAGAAAGAAAAAAGAAATATGACCAACTTAATGGTAGAAACAAGTCTGGAAATACCAATAATAATGTGAAATGTCAATGTATTAAAGTCTTTGATCAAGAGACACAGACTGGCTGAATGGATTAAAAATCAGAAGCCCTCCATCTGATGCCTGCAAGAAACCCATCTCATGCATAAAGACATACATAGATTAAATGTGAAGGGCTGGAAAAAGGTATTCCATGCAAACAGAAACCAAAAAAGAGTGAGAGTAGCTATACTGATTTTGGACAAAATAAGCTTTACGATAAAAACTGTATGAAAAGACAAAGAAGAGCACTATATAGTAGTAAAACGGCTAATTCACCAAGAAGGTATAATGCTTATAAATATCTATGCATCAGGGACCAGCAGTTGGCATAATGGCTATGTCGCTGGACTCCCATGTAGTTGACCGTGGTTCGAGTCCCGGACCCGGTGGCTTAAACTCACGCCAGGCATGCGTTCCCAAGATCCCAAGAGGAGAACGGAGGAGAAGGGATTGCAGTGTGTCCATCCCCCACCCCCCCGCCCGGGGGTGATTTCTCGCTTTCTGTCTGGCGAGCACACATGCCCTATAGCAAAAGACACTCAAAAGAAAAAAAAAAAATCTATGCGCCTAACTCAGGAGCACCCAAATACGGAAAGGAAAGACTGCTAGATCTAAAAGGAGAGATAGACTGTAACACTTTAATTGTTGAAGATCTCAACACCCCATCATGTACTTTAGACAGGTCAATGAGACAAAAAACAAACAAAGAGATTCAGGGCCTAAACGATACCATAATCAGATGGACTTGATAGACATCTATAGAATGTCTTTCCACTTAAAAAACACAAAAGACACATTTTTCTCAGCCCTGCATGATACTTTCTCAAAGACTGACCACATGATAGGGCACAAAACCAGCCTTTACAGATTCAAAGGCATAGAAACTATATCCAGCATCTTCTCTGACCATGATGGAATTAAATTTGATATTAATCTAAGGAAAAACTATTGAAAATAAACAAATATATGGAAACTAAATAACCTACTTCTGAATGACTTCATGATTACTGAAGATAATTAAGACTGAAATCAGAAGATTCATGGAAAAAATGATAAAGAGTACATAAGTGTCCATAATTTATGGGACACTAAAAAAGCAGTCATAAGACAGATGTTTACAGAACTTATTGCGCACAAGAAAAAGATGGAAAGGTGGCAAAAGGACAACCTAACATCATGCCTCAGGGAATTGGAAAACAACAACAAAAATATCCAAAATATACCAGGAGAAAAGAAGCAATAAAGATTTGAGCACAAATAAATGAAATAGAAAATAAGTGAACTATTCAGAAAATAAATAAAAGCAAAAGCTGGTTCTTTGAAACGATAAACAAGATTGATACACCATTAGCTAGACTAGTTAAGAAGAAGATAGGAAGGAACCAGGTGAATAAAATTTTCAATGAATCAGGCAACATTAAAACAGAGAAAGCAGAAATACAAAACATCATTAGAGGATACTATGATTGACTATATGCCAACAGAGAAAAAAACCTGGATAAGATGCACAAATTCCTGGACACAAATAATCTTCTAAAATTGACTCAGGAGGGCATTGAAAGCCTGAGTAGACCTGTAAGAAGTAATGAGATTGAGTCAGTAATAAATAACCTCCCAACAAAGAAACGTCCAGGTCCCGATGGCTTCACTGCTGAGTTCTACAAAAATTACAAAGAAGAAGTAACTCTCATTTTACTCACACTGTTTCTAGAGATCCAAAAGGAAGGAGCCCTTCCAAATTCATTCTATGAAGTCTCCATTACTGTCATTCCCAAAATGGATAGGGATACAACCAAAAGGGAAAACTACAGACATATATCCCTGATGAATATAGATGCAAAAATTCTTTTTTTTTTTTACTTTTTTTTTTGAGAGGTTTTTGCTATAGGGTGCAATGTGCTCGCCAGATAGACAGAGAGAGACAGAGAGACAGAAAGCGAGAAATCACCCCCCCAGGGGGGATGGCCATGCCGCAATCCCTTCTCCTCCATTCTCCTCTCGGGATCTTGGGCACACACGCACACGCACCTGGCGTGAGTTTTAAGCCACCAGGTCCAGGGCACGAACCGCGGTCAGCTACATGGGAGTCCAGCGACATAGCCATTACACTAACTGCTGGTCCCAATGCAAAAATTCTTAACAAGATACTTGCTAACCATATCCAATAACATTTAAAAATATTATTCATCATGACCAGATAGGCTTTATTCCAGGCATGCAAGAGTGGTTCAACATACGCAAAACCATAAATGTAATACACCATATCAACAGAAAGAAAGATAAAAACCATATGATCATTTCAATCAATGTGGAAAAAGCATTTGACAAAATACAACATTCCTTTATGATTAAGACTCTCCATAAAATTGGCATAGACGTATTGTGGCAAAAGGGGAATACTCCTACACTGTCGGTGGGAATTTAAATTGTTCCAGTCACTGTAGAGAACAATATGGAGCTTCCTCAAAGACCTTCAAATAGAATTACCATATGATCCAGCAATTCCACTCCTGGGTATCTACCCAAAGGACAGGAGAATGCTCAGTCGGAAAAGCGCTTGCACAACTATATTCATTGCAGCATTATTCATGATTGCTAAGACATGGAACCAACCCAAATGTCCACAAACAGATGAATGGATTGAAAAATTGTGGCACATATACTCCATGGAAGGCTATTCAGCCATAAAAAACAACAAGGCCCTAGAATTTGATAGAAAGTGAACTAACATGGAAGATTTTTTGCTGAGTGAAGCAAGTCAGGCTATGAAAAAGAGACATTGTATATCTCCACTTAACATGTACTGACCATCTGCACTCTATGGTAGAGACTGAAAGACAAGAACATAAAAAAGCATTAAAAATTGTAATGGACACTAGAGACAAAGGGGAAAGAGAGTTTGAGAGGGGAAGGGCATAGGGAAGGAAATTTGGGAAAAAATAGAGGGGTAAGATGCTTGCAGGATACAGATACGGTTTATTATCTGTTGACAAGGATGTGTATAGTATTCTCAACTGGACTGTACTGAGGTGTACATCATGCTTGGTAAAGTTTCTTTACAATCTAAATGATGCATAGCAATTGAATGTATGAATAATAATAATAAATTTAAAAGGAGAAAAAAATAAATAGAAAAAAATGTCATCAATTTTCAGACAACTATATGATACTATACTATCTTTATATAACCCAGAATGGTCATAAAGTCCAAAAGACATTGCTACTTAACTATTTTTTTTTTTTGCGTGCTCAGAACATTTCTCTTTATCTTCTCTGCCCATTTGTCCTCTTAAAATATCTCAGCATTCTAAATTTATTTACCTGACCCTTTTGAAACAATGAACATAATTGTAAAATGGTAGTTAATTTATCCCTTTTGTATTAAAAAGAAGCCAGCAATAGAATGAGGTAAAGGAAGAGTAAGTAAAACAAGTTCATTTTAAAAGATAAAATTCTTTCTTTTCTGGTGAGCATGCTACATTCCAGAAAGTATACTCATGGCTATGGTTCGTTGTTATGATTGAAATCTCACAAATTTGACAGTTAAAGAACAATTGTGACTTCTCAGCATTCTAACAACTGTTACATTTAAAAGATACTTTGGGGGCCAGCAGTTGACATGATGGTGAAGGCACTGGATTTCCTCATGACCAACAAGTCCCAGGTAAAGTTTCTTTACCTGTGTAAACAAATAAAGAAAGTCCCAGTCCCAACAAGTTCAAGTCCCAGGCCTGGTGGCTTGAAATACACACTGGACTAATATGCGTGCATGCCCGAAATTCCCAGAATCGAATGGAGATTCTATTGTGGTGCAGCCATCCCCCGTGTGGTAATTTCCTACTTTGTCTCTCTCTCCCTTTGGCAAGAGCATGTACCCTATGCCAAAAGCCTAAAAAAATATTAAAAATTAATGCACACATTAAAACAAACAAACAAGCAGACAAACAAAAAAAAAACAAATGCGTACACCCATGCCACCCAGGCCCTTATCACTCCCAAAAGTTCTTGCATGCTCTTTTGTAGTATGTATCTTTTTTAAAGTTAAAACCATATTATGATTGTTCTTTTCAAGTAAATACAGATGTCATTTGTCTTTTTTCATTATACTATTAAAAATGTTTATGCTAAAAATTTGAATGATCTTATTTGCCCCAAAGTGGAGAGATCATATAAACAATAGTGCTCTGTAACTTGGTTTTGTTTTTTCATTTTGCAATATATCTTAGCCATTTTTCTAAAGCAGTACATACTGATCTAACTAATCCTTTTACCAGATATATAATATTCAACAATATGTATGTGGCATAATTTATATAACTACCCTTCTATTGATGAACACTTGAGCTGTACAGTTTTTCAATATTTTGAACAAGATATCTCCGCATTTGTTTTATTGTGTCATTAAGACAAATACTCAGAAATGGGATATTAAGACTTTTAGATGATATTCACTCCCCCACATATTCTGCATAACCAAAAAGCAGAGTATATAATTTCCTTAATTTGTGTGTTTTCTGGCTTTCTGGAGCTGGTGACACAAAGCTTATAGTCTAAGCCTAGGGAGCCAAATTAAGGAGCCAACGATGGAAAACCAACCTAGGGCTTCTGGGTCAGGAATGGAAGAATCACAAACCCCAAGGACAAAGAGAGATGAGATAACCCCTACAATAATAATAATAAAAATTAACACCTTAAATCAACATATATCAACCCCATACAGGAATAAAAGAGGAAAGATGTATAATTATACAGGGAATTCATGAAGTGCAGAGCATTAAAGCAATGGTTCTCAAATTTGAATTCATACCAGAATTACCTGCAGGATTTGTTAAAATACATATTGCTGAGCCATACCCCCAAGAGTTTGTGAATTAGTGAATTTCTGATGGGATCTAAGAATTTGAGTTTATAACAAGTTGTTGGGTGAAGCATATTTTTTTTTTTTTTTTTTTTTTTGCTATAGGGCACGTGCGTTCGCCAGACAGACAGAGAGAGACATAGAGACAGAAAGTGAGAAATCACCCTCCAGGGGGGATGGTCACGCCACAATCCCTTCTCCTCCATTCTCCTCTCGGGATCTTGGGCACGCACGCACACGGGCCCGGTGTGAGTTTTAAGCCACCGGGTCCGGGACGCGAACCGTGGTCGACTACGTGGGAGTCCAGCGACATAGCCATTACACTAACTGCTGGTCCCAGGGTGAAGCAGATATTGCTGTTTCAGGGACCACGGTGAGAAGCACTGGTCTAGAGCATATAGACCAGAAAGATAACTGACTTTTCACTTAGCTCATGTGTACAAGTTGATGTGTAGATAAAGGTCTAGTAAAAACTGCTCCTTTCAACTTTTGTTTGACTCTCCTTTGTCTTCTATGTGTTTATGAAATCAAGTCAATTTCCCTTTCATCTCTGCTCCCTTAATGTTTCATATCTCTCAATCTCCATTTCAGAACAGATAGTAGAAATTTTAAATTTAATGAAAAACATCTTCAATAACTGAATTTATCAAATGACCACATCTGAAATGTGGGTTCAGATCTTTGTCACAGATGCTGCATGGAGTCTATCTAGGCAAAATGCATAGATTTAACATGCATAGTGGAAAGTTGAATTAACTACTTTTCTCTAGATACAATCCATATCAATTCTCTTAATTTACAGGGCTACATGCCAAAGCCAAAATCGTGTTGAATCAGAAAAAGCAAATTACAAGCATAATTGCTTGTGTATGCACACACACACACTATTCCTTTGGGCTATTTGACTCTTGATACATCAAATTTAGTAGCCTTTCAGGAACACACTATGTCCATATGTCACCAAATTTCTTGCAAGTCATCAGTACACATAAAATAAATGCAATTTTACATACTTAATTCTGCTATTTATCATATTTTTACACTATTGACACTTCAAATAAAACTCAACTTCACTTCTAAATAAAAATGGAAGCCAAAATCATGTCAGAGTATGCAGCTCAAAAGTACATATGTTTCGAACATTTACTGAACACCCACTATGTACTATTCACTAGGTGCTTGGGGTATAAAGGGTAAGAAGACAAGGGTTTTTGCCTTTGAGTAGATCACAGTGTAGTGGGTAAAACTGATATAAATAAGTAACTGCAAGGCTATGGGACAAGGGCTACCACTGAGGATGAATAACATGGTGTGGAATTACAAAAGAATGAACCACTATTTCTTTTCTATAAGGATTAGAAAGTCTTCATAAAGATTGTGACATTTTATTTGAGTGTTGAGGAAGTTGTTTATTGAAAAAGATAAGAAAGAAAATTTCAGGGACTGAAGCACAGGCAGAAGTTTGGAGTTATCAGAGTTTAATGTATTTAGCAAAGAGCAAGAAATATTGTGTGACTGGGATCTGGGTGGTAGGGATGAAGGCAATGGGAGATAAAATAGGACATATGGGCAGGGGTTAAATTATGAAAGACTTTAGAATACATGCAAAAGTTAGGGCATTATAGTGAGTGGTGAACCACTGAAGAAAACAGATGATATTTTTCCATTAGAGATAAAACATTTCATTCTATGAGTGCAATTGCTTCATTCATTTATTTATTCATTCAACAAGAATATAGTGAGAATGTACTATGCAAAAAGCACTATACCTAATCACTTTGAGAACTACAAAGATAAATCAGATGAAGCTAAACAATACATGCCCTACTATTGTGTTCTAGTGCATTGCCCTTGTACAAGAAAAGCTTGAGCAAAATCAGGGAGAGTGATTTGGACTGAATTGTGTTTCCTAAATTTTTATATCGAAAGGCTAACCCCCCAGAACTCACTGTTAGTGTAAGTGCAGATCCATTTGGGGATTCCATAGAGGCTACTGTATACTATTGAAGAACATGTCTAACAGTAACACTACTCAAGAGGCCCTGAAAATATTGAAAAAAAATCAGTAAAAATATGGAGAAGAATTTGTAAACAAAAATAAGATTATATCTAAGACTCAAAGTAAAGAAGAAATTGAGAAAGAGGGTGAAAATATCAGTTTGCATCAGGAAATATAGGGACAGACATCTATCCATGGCCATGCCAGGAAAAGAGTTGAGTCTAATTACAAGCTGAAGCTGGTGCACAGCCTCACAGTGTGTGAGGAATCCTCCACCTTATTTGCTGATGGGCCACTAGAAACCCAGGATATACTTCTGTTGTATATCAGTTGCCCCTGTGACAAGGAGGAAAGAAAGTATGTCTGAAAAAGAAGACAAGGACAAAACCAAAGAAAATGTTCCAAGGAAGATGCTGTACAGAGACTCAAGTCAAGAATATATGGACTGGGGGTCTGGCAGATGGTATGGTAGTTAAGGTGCTAGACTCCCACATGGCTGACTGTGGTTCAAGTCCCGGACCTGGCGGCTTACTTTCTCACTCTCCTCTCTGTCTCTCTCTCCTAAAATTAAAAATAAAAGAATATATGGACTAGGACCAGCAGATGGCATTATGATTATATCACTGGACTCCCACATAGTTGACTATAGTTGGAGTCCCAGACCTAGCAGCTTAAACACAAATTGAGTGTGTGTGCGTGCGTGCCCAAAATCTCAAGAGGAGACAGGAGGAGAAGGGATTGCAGTGTGGCCATCCCCCCTAAGGATGATTTCTTGATATTTGTCTGTATGTCGTTTTCTGTCTCTCCAGTGAGTGCATGCACCCTATACCAAAAAATTTACCTTAAAAAAAATATGGACTCCATGGGAATAGACCTTGTAAATACACTGACAAGTGGACAGAATGATGCTGCTAGAATTAGAACAAGAGATTCTGGAATTCATTAGTGACAATAATAACAAGTTCCCTCAGATGACTTTCTATCACTGGATGCTATTACACTGGGTAGCTTCCTATTTTGGATGAGGTAACAATGTTGATCAAACTGGAAAAGCTGTCATCCACAAAACTAGTAACACAAGAATCCCTGAACAGAGGTTCTCAGAATGTATAAATGATGAGAAGAATAAATAATAAACGAAGAGTTTTAACAGAGATGTATTCTCTAGAGAGATGATACCAGTATGGACCAAGTTGATAACCAGGTCAGAGTTCCATTGTAGGATGGAAGGAGGAGCAAGTCAATAGAAGAAAGAGAAGAGAAATATCAAATGGTCTGAGATATATATGCCTGAGAGATTGGCAGAACAGATATCTAAATGACACCTGGGAGAACCCTGAGGAGTTGAGTGAACCTCAAACAGCTGCCAGAGCAGCAGAGACAGTGAACTCAAATCCCTGGAGCCTCAGCCTTGGAGCAGTATAGATTCTGATGACTCTGGTTGGAGTATGAAAGCCACATTACCCAAGCCAGAAGCTTCAATGGAATCTCTATCCTCATTTGAGGTGACAGCATCAGCATCAGGCAAAGAAGACTTGAAAAGACTTGAATGAAGTAGAGCTGAAGAAAGGAATCCCTTACACCATAGCCATAGAATGTATAACATACCTAGAGATAAACCTAACTAAGGAAGTCAAAGACCTTTACAAATAAAACTATGAAAATCTTAGAAAATGTTGAAAAGGACATAAAAAAGTAGAAGGACATCCAGGAACAGCTCTACTTCATTCCACTCATCGTTCATATATAGAAATGCTGTAGATTTTTGCATGTTGATTTTGTATCCTGACACTTTACTGCATTCACTTATGACTTTGAGAAGTTTTTTCATGGAAACCTTTGGGTCTTTTAAGTATACCATCATGTCATCTGTGAATAAAGATATTTTCGAGTCTTCTTTGCCTATTTGAATGCCTTCTATATTGTTCTCTTTTCTGATCGCATTAGCTAAGACTTCCAGCACTATATTAAAAAGCAGTGGAGAAAGGGGGCAGCCTTGCCTAGTACCAGTTTCTGGTGGAAAAGCTTTTAGCTTTTCCCCATTCAGAATAATGTTAGCTGTAGTTTTTTCATAGATGGCTTTTATTGTGTTGATAAATGACCCTTCTATACCAATCTTACTGAGGGTCATCATCATTAAAGGATGTTGTATTTTATCAAATGCTTTCTCTGCATCAATTGAAATGATCATGTGGTTTTTGTCTTTGTTTCTGTTAGTGTGGTGTATTGTATTTTTGGTCTTGTGTATGCTGAACGGGTATTCCTGGAATAAAGCCTACCTGGTCGTAATGAATAATCTTTGTTATATGTTGTTGAATACGATTTGCAAGTACCTTGTTGAGAATTTTTGCATCTATATTCATCAATGATATTTGTCTGTAGTTTTCCTTTTTTTGTCGTGTCCTTATCAGTTTTGAGAATGAGGATGATGGAGGCTTCATAGAATGAATTTGGAAGCTTTCCATCCTTATGAATTTTAAAAATAATTTTAGTAGGATAGGGATTAACTCTTCATCAAAAGTTTTGTAGAATTGGGACCAGCAGTTAGTGTAATGGCTATGTCATTGTACTCCCACATAGTCGACCACGGTTCATGTCCCGGACCCAATGGCTTAAAACTCATGCCGGGTGCATGTGCGTGCATGCCCAACATCCCGAGAGGAGAATGGAGGAGAAGGGATTGTGGCGTGGCCATCCCCCATGGGGGGGGGGGTGATTTCTCGCTTTCTGTCTCTCTGTTTCTTCTGTCTGTCTAGCGAGCACATGCACCCTATAGCAAAAAAAAAAAAAGTTTTCTAGAATTAAGAAGTGAAGGCATCTGGACCTCAGCTTTTCTTTTTCAGGAGGTTATTTATTACAGATTCAATCTCATGATTTGTTATGGGTCTATTCAGGTTTTCTATGTCATCCTGATGCAATCTTGGTAGATTATATGCATCCAAGAATTTGTCCATCTTCACCATTTTCTCTTGATTATTGGCACATAGTCACTCATAGTATCCTCTAATGATATTTTGTATTTCTGTTGTGCCTGTTATAATGTTGCCTGTTTCATCACATATTTGATTTATCTGGTTTCTTTCTTTCTTCTTAATTAGTCTAGACAATGATGTGTCGATCTTGTTAGTCTTTTCAAAGAACCAGCTTTTGCTTTCATTTATTTTCTGTATGGTTCCTTTATTTTATATTTCATTTATTTCTGCTCGAACCTTTATTATTTCTTTTCACCTGGCATTTTGTTTTTGTTGCTGTTGTAGTTTTTCCAATTCCCTGAGGCATGACATTAGGTTATGTATTTGACACCTTTCCATCTTTTCTTATGTGCATTAATTTTTATGAATTCCCCTCTTATGACTGCTTATGCTGTGTCCCATAGATCACAGAAAGAGAACAAATAGAGAAGCATGACATTAGTGGGACACAGCAATGGTTTTATTACTTTTTGATGAAAACATGTATAGTATTCTCAACTGAACTCGTCTGAGAAATATTTCATGTTCAGTAAATTCTTTTTGCAAGCAAAATTATATATAGTGATTGAATGTTTTAAAAAATGAGAATATAAATAGTAATAATTGGTAAAATGATAGAAAAGCTATTGGATGATGAAGATATTAATTATTAATGTCTTTGGCTTGACTGATAGGCATGGTATTCCTTCTGGAAAAAGAAATGTAATACACTGTAATTATATATATGCTTCAATGTAATATAAACAAGATTATGATAATCACAAATAAAATTTTAAAATTGAAATAAAAAAAGAATTCATCAAAATTTCAAACATTCATTTATCAAAGGACACAATCAAGGAAGTAAAATGACAACCCATTGAATGAGAAAAATATTTACAAATCATTTATCTAATAAGAGTCTGGTACTCAGACTATATAAATAACCCTTATATCTCAATAATGAAAAGACAAAACTTAATTAAATGGTCAAAGTACTTGAATAGACTATCCTCCAAAGATTTATAAATATCCATCAAGCACACAAAAATATGTCTGGCATCATTATTCACTAGGGAAATGCAAAAAAAACAAAAACAAAACAAACAAAACAAAAAGTATAAGATACCACTTCACTTGACTTCACTAGAATGGTGAAAATAATAAAATAAAGAAGAGAAAGATAAGGAAGATAAAGAAGGAAAAGGGATAAGGATGAGTAAGAGGGGGAAGTAGGGAAGGAGGAGCAGGAGACTGTGACTATGTGAAAATACTGGAACCCTCATATAGTGTGACTGGAAATGTAAAAATACACAGCTACTATGGAAAAACATTTGGTGATTTCTCAAAAAGTGAAGCATAGAAATATCATATGAATCAGCAGTTCTACTCCTGGACATATACTCAAAAGAACTGAAAATAGGTTTTCAAGCAAAAACTTGTACACAAATTCTCACAACAGCATTATTCATAATAACCAAAAGGTGGAAATGACTCTCATGTTCATGAAGTGATGAATGGATAAACAAAATGTGACATATCCATACAATGGAATATTATATGCCTATTAAGAAATGAAATATTGGAGCCTGCAGGTGGCATGATGGTTAAGCTATCAGACTTTCATATAACCAACCACAGTTCAAGTCTCAGACCCAGCAGCTTGAAAATCATGCCTGATACTAGTGCATGCACACTCAATATCTCAAGAACAGAATGGAGGAGAAGAGATTACAACATAATCATACCTTTTGGGGGGGGGATGATTTCTCACTTTCCCTCTCTCTATCTCTAACAAGCAGACACACCATATGGCAAAAATCTGGAAAAAAAATAAAAAGAATAAAGAAAGAAAGGAAGCAAGAGAAAGAAAGAGAAAAAGAAAGAGAAAGAAAAAGAAAAAGAATAAAGAAAAGAAAGAAAGGAAAAAAAAGGAACAAAATCGAGAAAGAAAGAAAAAGAAAGAATAAAGAGAAAGAAAGAGAAAGTGAGAAAGAAAGAAGACAAAAGGGGACCAGCAGTTAGCATAATGGCTATGTCGCTGGACTCCCATGTAGTCGACCACGGTTCACGTTCCAGACTCAGTGGCTTAAAACTCACGCCGGGCACATATGTGTTCGTGCCCAAGATCTCGAGAGGAGAATGGAAGAGAAGGGATTGCGGCATGGCCATTCTTTCTGGGGGATGATTTCTCGTTTTCTGTCTCTCTCTGTCTGTCTGGCGAGCGCACACGCTCTATAGCAAAAACTTCTCAAAAAAAAATAAAGAAAGACAAAAAATAGAAAGAGAAGAAAGAAAAGGAAAGAAAGAAAGAAAGAAGAAATGCTACAAAATGGATGAACCTTAAAAATATTATGCTAGGAGCTAAAGCACCTCCAACTTCAGACCCCCAGGAGCCCTTTCTCTCAATAAGCTTTCCTTTTTCTCTTTGAATGACTGCCTCCTGAGTCTTACTCTGAACTGTAATATTTTGAAGCCAAAACCCATGAAGACTCACTTTGAAGTAGCCATCTCAAGCAGGACCCATACCTTAGCCAGAACTCCCTGTTGCGTGCCACACCAAACCTCTCATTCAAGTGAATGATGAGACTTTAGACACCTGTCTCAGAGATGTTGACCAGGTCTCTTCACAAGAAAAAGTCCTAGAGTTGTAGTTCAACATTGTCCTCCAGTTGTAACCAGGTCCTTTCCTGGTCTTCTTGAACTGGGGAATGCCCCTCTCCAAGTGAAGTCTACTGCTAATTGTTGGAGAGAATTTTTGGATTAGGGGATGCTCTGTCTGCTAAATTCTCCTCCTGGGTCTCTTGTTCTCTCACTTCTCCCACCAGAGGCAACATCCAATCTCCTGAAAAACCTTCACATGCTATATCCTGGAGGTAAAATCAAGCCCCATCATACTATCTTTTTCTGTAACTTAGTTTGGCCTCAGTATAAACTTGCTCAGTGGCCAGAAAATGGAACTTTCAATTTCCAAATTCTTCATAATTTCGACAATTTACTCCAAGATAATTGCAAGGGATCTGTATTTCTCTTTCTCTAGGCCTTTTCTTTCTCCATGCCCAACCCTCCCTCTACCAATCCTGCAACACCTTTCAAATCTTTCTCTCCTGTGACTGCCCTTCCAGCCCTATGGAGGATTCTTCTCACTTTTGACACTTTAGATTACACACTCCCTTTTTATGTCCCCTCTGCCTACCTTTTCCCTCCTCTGTTGTCTCTTCACCATTTCCTGAGATTGAAAACCCACAGCAGGTGTCCTCTTCCTTCCCACCACTCCAAAATAAGAGCTCGAGTTCAACATATTCCCCCTACTCATCAATCTTTTACCATCTCTGAACCTCTCTTACCACTCCATGAAATTATAGGAGCTGAAGGTATTATCTGAGTCCACCTCCTTTTTCAATGTCTGATCTCTCTGTCTCAAATTGAAGCAAAACTGGCAGCTTCTCTTTAAACTCAGCTAAATTTACTAAGGAGTTTAAATACTTTACTCTGTCTTATGATTTATCCTTGTGGGACATCCACAACATTTTCTCTACTTATACTAATCCCAAAACAAAGGGCTGGCATTTGGGTTAAAGCAAGGGAATATGAAGATGATCTTGATGCAGGACAACCTGATGCTTATGCTTGTGGCTCCACAGTTGTCCAACCAAGATCCTCATTGGGACTATCAGCATGGGTCTGCTGATTGTAGATTGTGAGATCACATACTCTCTTGGCTTATTGAAGAGATGTAAAGGACAACACTAAGCTCTTCAATTATAATAAGGTTAAATAACTTTACCCAGAGCCCAGATGAAAACCCTGCTGTTCCTCTCTAGGCCTTCAGAGGCCTTTTCCCTTTACATTAACTTAGACCCAGACTCCGGAGAAGGCCAATCTGTCCACGCAGTGCATTTCATCTCCCACTCAGCCCTTGATATTCAGTGTAAGCCACAAAAATTAGAAAAGGTCTCTTGGGACCCAGAATATGAACTCACAGACCTAGCCTTCAAGGACTTTAATAATTGTGATGAGGATGGGCAAATAGAAAAAAAAAAAAAAGGAATGAAATTGTAGCAGTCCCAAGAACAAAAGGAGGGTTTCCAAATGGTGACTTCTGCAATTGAAGGCTCAAAGAGAACTTACCCAAGGACCCCCAACCAACCACAATAAGGACCCTTGGCCTCCTTAAGACCTTGGACTGACAGGACCTGGCACTAAATCTGGCTCCACTTCATTGGCCAAGCCTTGGGTAACTCTCTCTGTCATGGGTAAGTTCATTGATTTCTTAATAGATAACACAGTTGCTTATTTCTGCTCTTCCCAAGTTTTTGAGTACCTTGTCCCCTTCACCTACTTCCATCACAGGTATTAAAGGGAGGTCACAACCTACTTTTCAGAACCAAGCTTATTTTGTGCTCTGGGAGATCATGTCTTTGTCATTCCTTTCTAGTAATTCCTAATCACTCTAACCCCTCTTAGGATGAGCTCTTTAATTTGGATATATGTATATGTGTGTGTGTGTGTGTGTGTGTGTGTGTATAGATGTGTGTGCGTGTATCTGTACTTGTATATGTTATAAGGTAAAGCTCCTTGAGGAATTCTGTTCAATTTGGCTTATAAGTAAATAAAAGCACTCATGCAAATTAATCTAAATGCTTTTCAAGTTCATGTGACTTTAAATCTCTAACAAATAAGGTGGCTTCAAATATGTTAAAAAGGAAAAAATTAATAGATGAAGATATTCACAATTTCCAACATATATTTTTATCTACAGTTTTATTGATCAGACAACGTCATATTTGTCTTAATAGTGCTGGTTTAATGAATCAGCTAACATTTATGTGCTATGTGGTGTGATGAATATCTAACATGCTATGTAAAAATAATTAACAAGGAGAGAGTAATGACCAGTTTTTCTAGTATCTTGGTTTTCACCAGTAGTCAAGGTATGACTTAAGAAAAAAATTAAGTGATTGTAAATGAGATGGTTCTGATACTTTACAATCTTACAGTTGAGTTTAAGGTAATAAATATTTATAAACTGCCTAAGTCATCTGTAAATAAGTTAACATATTCTGATTAACATAAAATTTGGATTAATCTACTATTGGCCTTTTAAATTTTAAAGGAAAAAATATTGGATCTATTAATAAGATTATTCTGTTCTACATTAAGAAATTTGTTTAGACATATAAGTTTATAAGTTGCAGATTTATAAGCTGTTAGTATATGCTAAAAGTTAAGGTGGCTAGGGCCAGCAGGTGACGTGGTATTTATTGCACTGGACACTTCCACATCATTGAAACAGTTTGAGTCCCAGACCTGGCAGCTTGCTTTCTAACTTTCTCTCTCTCTCTCTCTCTCTCTCTCTCTCTCTCTCTCTCTCTTTCTCTCGTGTGTGTGTGTGTGTGTGTGTCTTTCTGGTTAAACTAAAATAAATGAATGAATAAATAAAATTAAATAATTCTTTAAAAAAAGTTAAGGTGGCTAAAATTTTAAGATACTGGTTAATATGGATACATGTAATTCTTCATATGAGTTTACAAGCTTAATAGCTTCTTCAGCAGATATCATATTCTTCAGATCAGAGAGAGGAGAGGCAAAACATGGACACTTAGTAAAGTCTTTTCAAAGGCAAGAGCATTCTCTGTAGAAAAATCTCTTTACAGCCTCTCTACCCTCTAGGCTAAGTACTCCAGTTTGCCCTTGGCACACTTGCTTACCAAACAACAAAAGATCATCTTAGACTGGGTGGTAACCTCCACATGAGACAGACATTCAAGCAGCTTTATAGTGAAAGTCCCAGTACTAACTTTAGTTAGGCCTCAGTATGGGAAATGGGGGCTAAGGAACTCTTAAGGCCAGAGCCTCTGACTGTCTTCTCCCTTCTGGCACTCTCTCTGTATTCTCTTCCAGCTAGGCAGTCAAACTTCTAACCTTTGGGACTCCCTTTTGCTGCATTCTCAGGAGTTGGGACAAACCTTTCTCCCTATTCCCAATGTAAATTAGATGATAAAGAGATTTAGAAGTTTAGCTAAACTGTAACTCCATTCTCTAAGTAGAGCTCTTCTGTCACTGACAAGGCAAATACTTTGTAGGAACTACAAACTGGGCCCTGCCTTTCTGGCTATAGTCAGCTACTCCACAAATAGCCTTGGGAACTCCAGTCATCCTCCAAATAGCCTCTAGAACCCCCCAGCAGAAACTACCCAGCCACTCGCTTTGGAACAGGAAATGAAGAAATTGTCAGTACTCCCTTCAGTATACCCTGCCTTTAGCCCAGATCCTATACAGCCTTATTCTAGGTGAAGTAAGATTTGATCTTTGCCCAGGTTTGGTCTTTCCCCTCTATTCTACTGCCTAAGCTCTGCTCCTTGTAAGAGATAAACAAGCAAACAAGTTCAGATTCTCTTCTCAGAACAGTATCTACCTCACAAATCAGAACAGATCTAGAAAAATTCTTAGATAAATCAAAAAAGTGCTATAATAAACTGGCAATTTACCTGAAACTTTGTTTTCATTTTAACTTAAAGAACACCCAAGTTACTTAGGGTAATTCTGAAGGCCAACAACTTAAGTTCCACCTGAGGGCAGGATCTGAAAAGTCCAGTCAGAGCCTCTGCCTTGGGGAAATTTGATGATTCCAATGTGAGGTGCCTAGTCATTGGAAAGTACAATGCCCAAGATTGGCATCCTCATGTCTCCCACTGTGACCTTGTCCCCAATGTGGAAGAGTTGGCCACTGCAGAAAAAAATGACCTGAGCTCCAAAGGGAACTCATGATTCCTTAATACTCTGAAATTGAGGATTGATGGGACCCAAGACCCCAATAATGCCCCTTTACATCTGGAAATCTCACTGGACTTACTCAGGTAACTAAGATTATTCAGATAAACCTTAAAGTGATAAATAAGACTGTATTCTTTAAGATACTAAGTTTTACCTAATTAAGGTTATTTCCCAAAGTAAACTTATAAGAAAAATAAAGGAAAAAATAATTAAGCATAAAAAGGAGACATAAAAAGGTTACAGTTGTAAAAATAAATTTTTGGTAAGTAACATTAAAAGGGAAGGTTTGATATAGAAGGAATTTTGTGTAGTAAAGTTTTTGTCTTAAGGTAAAATGGCTAAGGTAAAGGAGGAAGGTTAAAAACTAAAAGTATATTAATAAAAGGTCTGAGAGGAAATGATAAAGAACTGTGTTATATATGACAAGTTGGCTAATATTTGAAGAAAGTGTTTTTCATATTAAAAGACAAGTTCTTATGTCAAGTTACTTATAAAGATTATCCCATCAGGTTAACATCAGACCTCTTGTCAGAAACAATCGAGGAAGGAAAGAATGGGGAAATATATTCAAAGTGTCAAATGAAAAGCAATTTCAACCAAGATTACTATACCTGGCAAGATTATCTTTCATATGGGAAGAAATGATAAAAAACAATCTCAGATAAACAAAACCTGAAAGAATTTACCAATTCCAGGCTGGCTTTTCAAGAAATTCTGAAGGGAGTGTTACAACAGGAAAACTGAAGTCAGACAGAAATAAGAGAACAAAACACAACCAAGAAAATGGGTAACTCAATGATAGGAACTAGTCCAGAAATATCAATAATAAAGTTGAATGTTAATAGATTAAATTCTCCAATTCAGAGATACAGAATGGTTGAATGGAAAATAAAAAAGAAGAAGAAAAATAAAACAGAAATCTTCTATCTGTTGCCTACAAGAAATGCATCTCATGGATAATGACCTACATAAACTAAAAGTGAAGGGCTGGACAAAGGTATCCCATGAAAATGGAAATCAAAAAAGGGCTAGAGTCATGAACCTGATTTCAGACAACATAGGCATTAAGACAAAACCTGTAAGAAGAGACAAAGAAAGGCATTATATAGTAGTAAAAAGGCTAATTCATCAAGAAGTCATAATGCTTATATGTATGTATGCGCCCAACTCAGGTGCACCAAAATATGTGAAAAAAAAAAGACTGCTAGATCTAAAAAGAGAAATAGGTTGCAACACTATAATCATTGGGGATCTCAACACACCATTATCTCCATTGACAGACTTTCTGTACAAGGAATAAGCAAAGAGATACAGGATCTAAACAATACTATGAATCAAATGGACTTGACAGACAGCTATAGAACTTTTCACCTTAAAACCTCAAAATATACATTTTTTCACCCCTGCATGGAACATGTTCAAAGATTTATCATATGATAGGACATAAATCAAGTCTTTATAGATTCAAAAGCATAGAAACTATATCCAGCAGCTTCTCTGACCATGATGGAATTAAACTTGATATTAATTTCAGGAAAAATCTTCGAAAACACATAAACACATGGAAACTAAACAATCCACTTCTGAATGACTTCTCAACCACCAAAGAAATTAACACTGCAATCAAAAGATTTATGAAAACAACTGATAATAAGTACATGAGTTTCCATAATCAATGGGACACTAAAAAGCAGCTGTAAAAGGGAAATGCATAGCAAATAGCACGCACAAGAAAAATATGGAAAAGTGGTAAATGGAAAGCTAACATCATGCCTTGGGGAATTGGAGAAACAACAACGAAAAATTTCAAAAAATTCCAGGAGAAAAAAAATAATAAACATTTCAGCTAAAATAAATGCAATAGAAAATAAACAAACTATACAGAAGATAAATTAACGGTAAAGCTGATCCTTTGAAGAGATTAACAAGATTAACAGACTTATTAGCTAGACTGATTAAAAACAAAAGAGAAAGGAACCAGATTAATCAAATTTGCAATCAAACAGGCAATATTACAACAGACACAATAGAAATACAAAGCATCATAAGAGGATACTATGAATGAGTATATGCCAAGAAACAGGAGAACCTGGATAAGATCGACAAATTTCTGAGTGCATATAATCTACCAATATTGAATTAGGAAGACATAGAAAGCCTGAATAGACCCATAACAAGACATGAGATTGAATCAGTAATAAATAACCTTCCAAGAAACAAAAGTCCAGGTCCTGATGGCTTCACTTCTGAATTCTACAAAACTTGTAAAGAATAGTTAACTCCCATTCTACTCAACTTATTTCTAAATACATGAAGGAAAGAAATCCTGTAAAAACTCCTTTCTTTAAGTTACCATCATTCTCATTGTTGAAAGAGATAAAAATGTGATGAAAAAGGAACACTACAGATCAATATTTCTGATGAATATAGATGCAAAAGTACTGAAGAAACTTGCAAATTGTATCCAACAACATATAGAAAAGATTATTCATCACGACCAGGTAGGTTTTATTCCAGGGATGCAAAGGGGGGTTCAACATATGCAAAACTACAAGTATAATACACCATAGTAACAGAAAGAATGATAAAACCATATGATCACTTCAATTGATGCAGAAAAAACATTTGATAAAATACAACATCCCTTCATGATTAAGACTGTTAGCAATATCAGCATAGAAGGACCATTTTCAACACAATAAAAGCCATATATGAAAAATGTATAGCTAACATTACTTTTCCACTAAAAACTGTTACAAGGCTGCCCACTTTCTCCACTACTTTTCTTTTTTTTTTTTTTTTTTTTTTTTGAGAGGTTTTTGCTATAGGGCGCGTGCGCTCGCCAGACAGACAGAGAGAGACAGAGAGATAGAAAGCGAGAAATCACCCCCCAGGGGGGATGGCCACGCCACAATCCCTTCTCTTCCATTCTCCTCTCGGGATCTTGGGCACGCACGCACACGCGCCCGGCGTGAGTTTAAGCCGCCGGGTCCAGGACTCGAACCGCGGTCGACTACATGGGAGTCCAGCGACATAGCCATTACGCTAACTGCTGGTCCCTCTCCACTACTTTTCAATACAGTGCTGGAAGTCTTAGCCAATGTAATCAGAAAAGAGAATAATATAAAAGGAATTCAAATAGGCAAAGAAGAGTTGAAAATCTTCTTATTTGAAGATGACATAATGGTGTGCTTAGGAGACCCAAAGGTATCCATGAAAAAAATTCTAAAAGTAATAAATGAATACAGTAAAGTAGCAGGATACAAAATCAACATCAAAAATTAATAGCATTTTTATATATGAACAGCTGATCCAGGTAGAACTGAAGAAAAAGATCCCTTTTACTATAGCCACAAAATGTATAAGGTGCCTAGGGATAAATTTATCCAAGGAAGTCAAAGACCTTCACAAGGAAAACTATGAAAATCTTTTAAAAAGACATTGAAAATAACACAAAAAAGTAGAAGGACATCCATATTCCTGGATTAGAAGAATTAATATAATCAAAACAGCAATTCTACCCAAATTAATCTACATATTTAATACAATTCCAATCAGTTTACCAGAGATATTCTTCACAGATCTCTAAAACATTGTCATAGAATTTGTCTGGAATCATAAAAGACCCCATATTGCCAAAGCAATCCTGTGCAAGAGAAGTGGAGTGGGTGGCACCTCACTCCCTGACCCCAATATAAATTATAAAGCCATGATAATCAAAATAGCATGGTATTGGCAAAAAACAAACAAACAAACAAACAAAAAAAACAGATAGGTGGACCAATGGAACAGAATAGAGACTCCAGAAATAAGCCCCAAAATGTACAGCCAGCTGATTTTGACAACGGATACCAGTCAATTCAGTGGGAAAAAAAAGCCTCTTTAGCAAACTGCTAGAAAAACTGGGTAGCCACCTGCAGAAATATGAAACTGAACCCCCATCTTTCACCCTTAGCAAAAATAAACTATAAATGGATCAAAGATCTAAACCTAAGATCACAAATTATAAAACTTCTGGTACAAAACACTGGGGAAACTCTGGGAGACATTGGGTTAGGCAATGACTTTTTAAATAAGACCCCCAAAGCACAGGCAATAATCCCCAAAATTTACAAATGAAATTTCATCAGATTAAGAACTTTCTGCACAGCAAAAGATATAGTAATTAGTATGAATCAACAAGCCTTGGAATGGGAGAATATTTTTGTAAATTATGGCTCAGATAAGGAATAATAATCAGAATACACAGGGAACTCATACAACTTAACCCAAATAAAAGATGGGAAAATGAGGTGAATAAAAAACTCTCTAAGGAAGACACGCAATCAGCCAAAGTGCATATGAAAAAAATGTTCAACATCCCTCATCATAAAGGAGATGCAGATCAAAACCACAATGAGAAAACATACACACACACACACACAAACAAACACACACACACACAATGAGTTACCACCTAACTCCTGTCAGAATGGCAAAGATTAAAAATACAGAAAATGATATGTGCTGGCAGGGTTGTGGTGAAAGGAGAACTCTTTTACACTGTTGGTGGGAATGGAAATTGGTTCAGCCACTGTGAAAAACAATATGGAAGTTCCTCAAAGACCTACAAGTAGAACTACTATATGATCCACCAATTAAACTCCTGGATACCTACGCAAAGGACAGAATGCTTGGTCGGAAAAGTACTTGCACATCTACGTTTATTGTGGCATTGTTCACAGTTCCTAAGACATGGAACCAACCTAAATGTCTGCAAACAGACGAATGGATTGAAAAAGTGTGGCACATATACTTCATGGACTATTATTAAGCCATAAGAAACAAGACCCTAGCATTTGTTAGAAAGTGGACTAATATGGAAGATTTATTGCTGAGTGATACAAGTCGAGCTATGAAAAAGAGACATTGTACGTCTCCACTTAATATACATTGACTATCTGCACTCTATGGTACAGACTGAAAGACTGGAGGGCATAAAAGCATTGATAATAGTATGGAAACTGGAGACAGTGTGGAAGGAGGGTGGGAGGGGGAAGAGTGTAGGAAAGAAAATTAGGGAGAAAAATAGAGAAGCAAGGTTTGTGGGACACAGAAATGGTTTATTACCTGTTGATGATAACATGCATGGTATTCTTAACTGGACAGTTCTGAAGTGTATTTTGTGTTGGGTAAATTCTCTCTTCAAGCTAAACAATATATAGCGAATGAATGTACAATAATAATAATAAAGAAAAAATGACAAGTTCTTGCCCCAGTCAGCTCTCAAAAAGTGCTCCAAAATCTCATGTAGAGGTCAGGAACTGCCTTGGATGGCCTTCAGGCTTTCCATACAGCCTAGCAGTTAGAGTTACCAGGGGTTCTTCCAACTGCCACTTCACAAAACCCTTGCTTTGCCTCTCATAGTTTTTTGTTATGCCATATTGTCTTTGCCCTTTATTAAGCTGAGATATTCTCTCTCTCTCTCTCTCTCTTTTTTTTTTTTGAGGGGTCTTTTTTCCTATAGGGAACATGCACTTGCCAGAAAGAGAGACAGAAAGCGAGAAATCACCTCCCAGGGGGGATGACCACACTGCAATCCCTTCTTTTCGTTCTCCTCTCGGGATCTTGGGCACACATGCACATGTGCCCAGCATGAGTTCAAGCCACTGAGTCCAGGACTCGAACTGTGATGGAATCCAAGGGAGTCCAGAGACATAGCCATTACACCAGCTGCTGGTTCCCCATAAGCTGAGATATTCTTATAAAAATTGGCACCACACCTATGTTCTGGGGAAGTGCTAATTCAAAAAACCTACACCTATCCAGTCTCTCACTGTGGCTACATTGACAAACACCCCAGGAGTTTAAGAAAGAGAACCAGAGGGCAGAAATCAAGTCATGAGATGCTTGTTCTCTCTTCACATTTCAATCTGCCCATTTAATACTGTTCTTTTACTGTGGATCCTCTACTTTCCTATGTACCTGCTAACTGGAGTGGGACAAACACATTGGCCTATCTCTCCCTCGATATTAACATAATCACAAGGACCAGCAGTTAGCGTAATGGCTATGTCGCTGAACTCCCATGTAGCCGACCACAGAGTGAGTCCCGGACCTGGTGGCTTAAACTCACACCGGGCGCGTGTGCATGCATGCCCAGGATCCCGAGAGGAGAATGGAGGAGAAGGGATTACGGCATGGCCATCCCCCTTGGGGGGGTGATTTCTCGCTTTCTATCTCTCTGTCTCTTTCTGGCGTGTGCACGTTCCCTATAGCAAAAACCTCTCCAAAAAAATTAATAATTTTTAAAAAAACATAATCCCAAAAGATCAAACCTTACCAGTTTCCTTGCCAGCAGAACAAGTTTGAGAATTTCTAAAGGGATAGGTACAGGGATAGGAGGCATGACTATATCTCCTCATTACTTTAAACTCTTTCCTCCAACCTTTAACAAAGCCTAGATAAAACATCCTTAAATCTCTTCCAGAATCAAGATCAAATAAACTCCATGGCCACAGTAACTCTCCAGAACTGGATGCCTAGACCTTCTCACAGTAGAAAAACAGGGTCTCTGCCTCTTTCTGGGAAAAGAGTGCTACTTTTATCCTTCCCCTGATAGTCCCCACTGTAACTCTTGTCTTAATTTCTGTAGGACCTTCACTCCTAACAATACTAAACTACTTCATCCAAGATACTATTCAATGATTGGCCCCAAAACAGATTAAAAATATCTTGCCCCTCCAGAGGGTACAATATTCATGCCTGCATCCAGAGGACCCACACCCTTTCCCATTGCCCTTTCCCTACCTCTTCTCAGCATGAAGCAGATCCGTAAGACTGACCATTGCCCATAATCCCTTGTCCCACACTCACTCCATCTTTTCTTTTATAAAAGATAATGGTTGGAAATGTTAGATAGACCCCTGAATGGCCTTTATTTAATTTCCTGTCCGAAAATAAGGAAATGGTTACAACAACTTCTGGCCAAAACCCTCTGGCCAAAGCCTTCTCTTACTGGCAAATAAAACCACAGAATGTTTCAACCAGTACTCATAGATGGGCCCATAAGGTCCCAAGGGCAAATAAACTAATCAAAGTCATTCTCATGACCCTATCCTTTTACACCTCCCATATAAATACATCACATGTCCTCAGTAGGGTGGGCTGACATACTTCCAGCTTCAGATCCCCACATTTTCATTCTCTCAATAAACTTATTTTTATTCTCGAAAAAGAAAAACCAACTTTATGGTAAATAAAAATTCCAGACACATAAAGCCACATATTGTGATTCTGTATATATGATATATATCCACAGTAAGCAAATCAATAGAGACAGAAAGCATATTAGTGATTGTCAGAAGTTGAATGGAGAGGAATATGGGGATGTCTATTTAATGGGTATGGGATTACCCTTTGGAGTAATGAAAATATTCTGGAACTACAAAAGATAATGGTGATAGCTATACAAAATCATGAATATACTAAAGGTCACTAGAGATATGTTTTATATTATGGATATTTTATCATAATGAAAATTTTATAAAAATGCAATAGACTATTTTAAAAGCACAGTGAATAGGCTCATGAAGGAAGGAAATGAAGGAAGCAGTGGCCTTGAAAATAGAACAATAGAAGTTACCCACTCATAACTATAGAGATAAATGCATTTTAAATTAAACAGAGTATTAAGAACCTGTGATCAAATAACAAAAGATCTTACATTCATGTTTTCAGTGCCCCAGAAAGTAAAAATGAGTAGCACTGGAAAAAGAAAACACTTGAACAAATAATAGCTGAAAACTTTCTACATCTGGTAGAAAATATAAAACTACAAATTTAAGATTTTCAAATCCCAAACAGGATAATACCCCTAGAACCCACACTAAAATATTCATAGTAAAGATTGTTAAAAATAATGACAAAATTAAACTGGAAAACAATAAAAAATAATTACAACTTATCTAAAGGGGCAAACAATTCAAATGACAATGGGTATCAATAATTGTCTTAAATGTAAATGGCCTAATGACACCAATTAAGGGAAGGATTGATAAACAGTATTTGAAAACATGACCAACCTATATGCTATCCAAAAGAAGTTCATGTGAAACATAAATATAAAAGTAGGTAGAAAGTAAAATGAGAAAATACATGTCATCAAAAATTTATCAAAGAAAAGTAGAACTGGATATATCAGATAGACTTCAGAGAAAGAAAATTACCAAAGGGAGAGAGGGACACTATCTAATAAAGAATACATCCACCAAGAAGACATAACAATTCTTTTTTTTTTTTTAAGAGATTTTTGCCTTAGGGTACATGTGCTCACCAGAGAGAAAGAGAGAGAGACAAAAACAATGAGAGGGAAAATGAGAAATCAACCCCCTCCCAGGGTTCATGGCCACATGTCACAAACCCCTTTCCTCCTTCTCCTCCCAGGATCTTAGGCAAACACACACACACACACACACGCCAGGTGTGATTTTCAAGCTACCAGATCTGGGACTCAAACCGTGATCAACCATGTAGGAGTCCAGCAATGTGGCCACTGCACCATCTGCTGACCTGAGATATAGCAATCCTTTTTTTTTTTTAAAGATATTAATGCCTTAGGGTGCGTGCACTCACTGGAGAGAGAGACAGACATAGTGAGACCGAAAGTGAGAAATCTCCCAGAGGTAATGGCAATGCCACAATTTCTTCTCCTCTATTCTCCTCCTGGGATCTTCAACACACACACGCACAAGTGCCAGGTATGATTTTTAAGCCACCAGGTCCGGGACTCAAACTGTGGTTGGCCATGTGGGAGCCCAGCAATGTAACTGCTACGCCATCTGCTGGTACTGACATAGCAATTCTTAAGGCATGTGAACCAAACAGCACAGTTGTAATATGTGAAGAGAAAAAACTGATAAAACTGAAAGGACAAATCGTCAAATAAACAATTATCATTACAGACTAAATCATCCACTTATCAACAATTGATAGAAACAACCAGACAGGGGACCAGCAGTTAGCAGAATGGCTATGTCGCTGAACTCCCATGTAGTCAACTGCGGTTCGAGTCTCAGACCTGGTGGCTTAAACTCACGCCAGGCACGTGTGTGTGCATGCCCAAGATCCCGAGAGGAGAATGGAGTAAAAGGGATTGCAGCCTGGCCATCCCCCCGGGAGGGGGGGTGATTTTCTTGCTCTCTATCTCTCTGTCTCTCTCTTTCTTTCTGGTGAGTGCACGCACCCTATAGCAAAAAAAATAAAATAAAATAAAAAATAAAAATAAAAGAAAACTCTCCAAAAAAAAAAAAAAAAAAGAAAGAAAGAAACAACCAACAACCAGACAGAAAATCAGCAACCATATCGAAAGACACCACCACCAGCAAACAACAGGAGTTTATCATCACGTTTAAAATGCTTCACCCAACAAGAGCAGAGTATATACTCTTTTCAACTGCTCAACTATATCATACTAGACCCATGTCCTGGGCCAGAATACAAACCTCAACAAATTTAAAATAATTGAAACTATACAAGTGATTTTACCAACTCAGTGGAATTGCTCTACACATCAACTACAGAAAAATAAGAAAATCTCCAAACATTTAGAAATTGAACAACATACTCCTAATTTATCCGTAAATCTCAAGTAATATAGGAAAACACACTGGAAAAAGAAAATGATATAACAAATTTTGTGAGCTATAGCTTAAGCAGTGATAAAGGGATTTTATAGTACTAAGTACTTATATTAGAAAAGAAGTGAAATTCTCAAATCTATGATCTAAACTTCCACCTCAAAAAACTAAAGTAAGCCAACTATGGTAGTGCAGCAATGGCATAATGCTCTGCAACTGAGACCATATGGAAATGTTCTCTCTCTCTCTCTCTCTCTCTCTCTCTTTCTCTCTCCATCTTTCTATCTGGACCTCTGTCTCACTCTCTCACTCTCTCTGATAAATTAAACAAACAAAATTAAACCAAAGGTATTACTACAAATCCTATAGATATCAAAAGATAATAAAATAATACTCAAAATAATTCTGCACACACAAACTTAAGAGTTTATATTGGACCTATTCATAAAAAAACTACCATAACTCATTTCAATGAAATAATATTAATAGCCATGCATTTATTAAAGAAATTAAATTATTAATTTAAAATCTCCCCAACAAATTTCCTGGATCACATGATTTTACTGGAAAATTTTACAAACTTTTAAAGAAACATTTTTGCCTAATCTACACAATCTCCTCCAGAAAATAAACATGAAAAAGGAAGAAATTAATTCTCTGAAGCTAATCCAGTATCAACAAGAGAAGATTACAGGAAAACATACTTTATGAACAAAGACCATTTGTTGAATACATCTTTCCTCTATTGAATTGTAAAATAGCTCAAAATATTAGCAATACAATTTAACAATATATAGAAAGATTATATTCTATATAATATATATGACAATTATATTGGGTCATCGGAAAATTCATGACACGTTTTTCTTTTTTTATGCAGAAATGCATTATGGCTTTTCCAATGACCCAATATATGTTAGATATGATATATAATATATTATATATATGTATATATATATATATATATGTATATGTATATATATATATGTATATATATATGTATTTCTTCTATATATATGACTAGCTGGAGTTTATTACAAGGACACAGGTCTGATTCAATATCTGAAAATCAATCAGTATAATCCACTATGTTTATCAGGCTAAAAAAAGAAAAATAATATAACCACATCATTCAATGCAGAAAAAATATTTGACCAAATTCAACACTCATTTAGGAATAAAGCAATAATTCTCTGAAAAATAGAAATAGAAAAAAATTTCCCCAATATGATAAAGAGCAATCATATAAAATGTAGAGCTAGACTTCATTGTGAAAGATGGAATGCATAGTACTGAATATTCTAGCTGGTGAAATAAAAAAATTACAGATTGGAAAGGAAAAAATTAAATTGTCTTTATTTAAGAATCACTTGTACTATTTGTGAATGGTATTTGTAGGAAATACCAAGGAATATACATAATATTCTAGAAACTAATAAATGAGTTTAGCCAGGTCAAAGTATATGATAGACATATAAAACTAATCATATTAATCATATTTCTATATATATTAGCAGTAGACATATATGGTCTATGTGGTCACAGAAATTAAAAATGCAGTACATTTTGTAATCATTTAACAATAAGTTACTTAAGTTTAAATATAAAAACATGTACAGTACTAAAAATCAATGAAATAAATTTTTAAAAGATCTAAATAAATGTAGATAAGTGCTGTGTTATTGGGTTAAAAGTCCCAACAAAGCAAAGATATCCATTTTTCCTAAATTGATGTACAGGATTAATTTCTGTCAAATATCAGTAAGATTATAAATAAAGGTAAAATTAATCTAAATATATGTGGTGTCTTAGTCTATTCAGGCTTCCAAATCAGAATGCTCAAGACTAGTAACTAATAAATAACAGAATTTTATTGCTCACAGTTCTTGAGACTAGGAAGTTCAAAATCAAGGCACCAGCACATTCAATTTCTGGTGAGAGCTTGCTCTCTGCTTCAAAGATAGCACCATCATGCTATGTCTTCATATGGTGGAAGAGATGAATATGGCCCCTCAGGATTCTTTTATAAGGACACTAATCCCATTCACGAGAGCATAGCCTTCATGGTGTAGTCACCTCCCAAAGACATCACTTCTACTACTATCATTTGGGGGTTAGGTTTCAATATATAAATTTTGAAGAGACACAAACATTCGCACAATAGTATATGAAAAGACAAAGGAACTAGAAGAGATTGAACAATTTTGAAAGAAAACAACCAAATACAAGAATCGTTCCATCTGATTTCAAGACTTAGAGACTGACAGTAATCATAACTGGAGATTATTGGTCTAGAAATAGAACCATAGATCAATAGAACCAAATAGGGAATCCAGATGTAGATCCACACATATAGGCCCAGTTGACTTGTTTTTACATGGTTATTTCTGGTTTACACATAATCATACATCTTTCAGGGGTACAGTACTTTTTTCTCTGTTCTCCCCCATCTCTCCCTCTATTACCTACTCCCATATTACCCCTATCCTTACTATCTCTAGTATCTGCCATTGCCTTCCCTGCTACTATACCTTCCAAACTTTCCATTTCTACTATAGAATGGAGACAATCATTATACATTGAGTGGGAACATACAAAGTCTGTCTTTCATAGTCTGACTTGCTTAGCTTAGCATTAAGTCTTCCATGTTCGTCAACTTTGTATCAAATGTCAGGATCTCATTTTTTTAATGGTTGAGTAGTATTACATAGAGAATATATCTATTTTTGGACATTGGGATTGAGTCCATGTCCTAGTGATTGTAAATAATGCTGCATTATAAAAGATGTGCACGTGTTTTTCCAACTGAGAGTTTTTCTATCCTTTGGGTAAATAGCTAAGAGTGGAATTACTGGGTCTTATGGTAATTCTATTTGTAGGCTTCTGAGGAATCTCCATATCATTCTCCAAAGTGGTGGTACTAATTTGCATTCCTACCAACAGTGTTGGAGAGTTCCCTTTTCACCACAGCTTTGCGAGCACTTATCTTTATTTATATTTTAATTAATTAAATTTCCAACTCTGGTTAAGTGGTATCTCATTGTAGTTTTGATTTTCATTTCCTTTATGATAAGAAATGTTGAACATGCTTTTCATGCTGTTTGTATGTTTTCTTCAGAGAAATGTGTTTTCAGCTCATTTTCCATCTTTTAATTCCATTGCTTATTTTTCTGTGAGGAAACTGCTTAAGTTCCCTATATATTCTGGTTATCAGTCCCTTATCTGAGGTATAGTTTGCAAATATAGTCTGTACACTCTGACGTTGTCTTCTCACTCTACTTATTGTTTCTTTTTCTGTACAGAAGCTTCTCAGCTTAATACAATCCCATTTGTCTGTTTTGGGGACTATCACCTGTGCTTTGAAAGTCTTCATTAAGAACTCTTTGCCTACTCTAAGGTCTCCAAGAGTTTTTCCTGTGTTTTTCACCAATATTTTTATAGTTGGAGGTTTTATGTTTAGATCCTCAATCGATTTTGAGTTAATTTTTGTTAGTGGTGAGAGAAAAGGATCCAGTTTTATTCCTCTGTAGGTGGAAATCCAGTTCTCCCAGCACCATCTGCTGAAGGGATTTTCTTTTTCCCACTGAATTGTCTTGTGCCCTTTGTCAAGGATCAGTCGGCTGTATGTTTTGGGTTTTATTTGGAGATTCTCTATTCTCTTCCATCGGTCTACCTGTCTGTTTTTGAGCCAATACCACGTTGCTTTAATAGCTTTATAATATGTTTTTAGGTCAGGAAGTGAGATGCCTCCTACTTTGTTCCCCTTGTATCGCTTTGCTGATACAGGGCCTTTTATGCTTCCAGATAAATTTTATGCTTGTTTTTACTATTTCTGTGAGGAATATCTATGGTAGTTTGATTGGGATCACATTAAATTTGTAGATTAATTTGTATAGAAATGACATCTTGATTACATTAATTCTTCCAATCCAGAAACATGGGATGTTTTTCCACTTTTTGTATCATTTTTAATTTTTTTTCTAGTGTTTCGTAGTTTTCCTTGTAGAGATCTTTGACATACTTGGTAAGATTTATTCTTAGATATGTTATTGGTTTTGTTGCTATTGTAAATGAGATTGCTTTCTTTGATTCTGTCTCAGTTCATCCATTGTTGGTGTATAAATATAAAGAGAATATGATGATAATAAAAAATAATAAAAAAGAGACATAAAAAATGCAATAGATTTTTGTATGTTGATTTTGCATCCTATCATTTTACTATATTCATTTATCACTTCCAGGAATATTTTTGTGTATTGTTTTTAGTTTTCTATGTATAGCATCAAGTCATCTGCACGTAAAGATATTTTCACCTGTTCTTTTTTATTGGGATGCATTTTATTTGACTCTCTTGTCTAATTACATTCTCAAGAGCTTCTAATACTAGTTAAAAATGAATGGAGGGAGTGGGCAGCCTTGCCTTGTTTCAGCCTGGTTTTGTATGAAATGCGTACACGACATTCGGTATGATGTTAGTTATAGGTTTTGCATAGATAGCTTTTATTGTGTTGAAGAAGTCCCTTCTATGCCAAATTTGTTGAGATTTTTAATCATGAAAGGATGTATTTTATCAAATGCTTTTTCTGCATCGATTGATATGATCATGGTTTTTATCTTTCCTTTCATTACTGTGATCTATTACATTTACTGTTTTGGATAGGTTGAACCAGCTTTGCATCTCTGGAATAAATCCTAGTTGGTCATTTTATATAATCTTTTTAATATGTTATTGAATATGATTTGCTAGTATCTTGTTAAGAATTTTTGCATCCATATTCATCAAGGATATAGACCTGAAGTTTCATTTTTTTGTCATGTCCTTGTCTGGTTTTGAAATTAAGATCATGGAGGCTTCATGGAATAAATTCGGGGGGAGGGGTTTCCTTCCTTTTGAATTTTTAGAAATAGTTATAGGAGAAATGGGGTTAATTCTTCTTTAAAAGTTTTGTAGAGTTCAGTATTGCTACTCCAGACTTTTTACTATTTTTTTTGTTTTCCATTTGCATGGAATATCTTTTTCAGCTCTTCACCTTCACTCTACGTATGTCCTTATCAGTGAGGTGTGTTTCTTGTAAGTAGCATGTAGATGATTTCTGTTTTTATATACATTCTGCCAGCCTGTATCTTTTAATAGGAGAATTTAATCCATTAACGTTCAATGTTATTATTGATATTTTCAGCTTTATCTGTGTCATTTTGTTAGCCATTTTCTCAGTTGTTTTTTGATCTTCTATTTCTGTTTGTCTCTCTTTAGTTATCCTGATACAACACTACTCTCAGTACTTCCTGTAGAGCTGGTCTAGTATTGTTGAATTCTTTCAGTTTTTGTTTATCTGAGGGTACTTTTATTTGTTCTTCCCATTTGAAGGATAATCTTGCTGGGTATAATATTCTTGGTTAAAATGGTTGGTTTATTTATTCAATTATTTTTGTATTTCGAATATATCTTCCCATTCTTTCCTTGCCTGCATTGTTTCAGTTGACAGGTCTGATGTTAGTCTAATGGGATAAACTTTATAAATAACTTGACATTTCTTCCTTGCCACTTTTAGAATGTTTTCTTTGTCTTTTATTTTTACTAGCCTGGCTATGATGTGCCAGGATCTTTTTGTGTTGATTCTATTTGGGGTCCTTTTTATTTCTTGGGTCTGAATTTCTCCATGTTTCTCTATATTTGAAAAATTATCAGATAGTATTTTGTGAAAGAGGTTTTTGATACCTTTAACAGCTTCTTCACCTTCTGGAATACCCATTATACAGATATTTGGACGTTTCATGGTGTCTAAAATTTACCATATGTTGTCCTCATTTATTTTGGTAGTTTTTTTTATTCTTTTTGGTGATTTGGTCTATGTTGGAGACTTAGTCTTCCAGGTCAGAAGTTCTTTCTTCTGCATGGTCCAATCTGCTGTTAATACTTCCTAACGAGATTTTATTTTCTTGTATTGTATTCTTCATTTCCAGTAGTTCTGTTTGATTCTTTTTTAGGGCGTCTAGTTCTTTATGAAGTTATTCTATAATGTCCTGGAATAATTTTATCATATTATGCATCTCATTGAGTTTCGTCACTATGAAATATTTGGAATTCTTTTTCTGACATTTCTGTGTGTTTCTCTGTGCTTTCCACTATTGATGAGGGGCTACTACGTTCACTGAGTTATCACCTTATTTTCTCATGTTTCTTCGAGATCTGTGGTGATTTCTAGTCATCTGATGCAGTATTCACTTTTTTCTATTCATTGGAGTAGATTGTGTAGTATTCATAGAGGATATTTCAACCTTAATTCCCAAGTATGTTCCTATTGGAGGGTTCTGTCTCCCAGGTCAGAGCAGTTATGGGTAACTTCAGGTTCTTGGCTTCTCTATGAAATGTTCAGCTTTTGATGAGGTGGTAGTAAGTTAAGGAGATTTAGCTTAGTGAAGAGGATCAAGTCATGTGGTGCACCTGCAGCACATGGGTTGGTGTAACAAAAGTCCCAAAGTTGCTCCCAGATCCTGAGCATGGATTTATGCAAGGAGGTCTTTCCAGTATAGGCTCTAGTCTCCCAATGGGTGGGCGGGGCAAGTCCAGGCCACCATTGTGGTGGGCGACCAAGTAGTAAAAGTTCCAAAGTTGCTCCCAGGCCCCGAGCTTGCACTCACCTAAGGAGGCCTGCCCAAACCAGACTGGAGTCTCCCAGTGGGCAAGGCAAGCCCAGGGTGTGAGAGCAGTTAGTGACAAAGTTGCGAAAGTTCCAAAGTTGCTTCCAGGCCCTGAGTACAGACTCATTCAAGTAGGCCTCCCTAGACCAGGCTCTGGGGTACAGTACTTCTTTTTTTTTTTCACAAGTGTAAGAACAGTTAAATGAAAGATATCTTCAACAAAAGGTATTGGAGCAATTGGACATTCTTAGGCAAAATAACACAAAAAAAGAAAAGTAGAAGAAAAGATCATTGACCTAAGTCTTAACTTGTTATACAAATGTTAACTCAAAATGGATTACAGAATTTAATGTAAACTGGTAAGAACACAAATTTTACAGACAAAATAATCTTTAGGATCTAGGGCTAGGCAGAGTTCTTGAGACTAAATACCAAAAGCACAGTCCATAAAAGCAAAAATTGCTAAAATGGACTTTCTTAAATTAAAAACAAAAAATCTCAGGACCAGCAGGTGGTGTAATGGTTACATCACTGAACTCCCATGTAGTCTACTACAGTTCAAGTCCCAGACCCTAAGGCTTAAAATTCGTGCTGGGCACATGTGTATGTGTCCAAAATCCCAAGAGGAGAATGGTGGAGAAGGGACTGTGGTGTGGCCATTCCCCCTGGGGAGTGATTTCTCCATTTCTCTCTCTCTGTCTCTCTGGTGAGCACGTATACTCTACAACAAAAAAACTCTCAAAAAATAAAATAAAACCCCAAAAAACTCTTTTTCTGTGAAAAACCTTGGGAAGATAATTAAGAGACAAGTTACAGACTTGGAAGAAATATTTATATACCACAAATCTGACAAATGATTTGGCATTAATTAGAACACAAAGAAGTGTTAAAACTTGATGGTTGGAGGTAAAATCTAGTTGAAAAATAGGCAAAAGACATGAATGGACATTTCAGCAAAGAGGTTATACAGATAGCAAATATACACATGAACAGATGATATTTAAAATCATTAGCCATTATGCAAATACAAATTAAAACCACAACATGATATCCATGTATTCCTGTGATAATGGTTAAAAAATATCATGATAGCACTGATGAAGATGCAGAGAATGTGGAACATTTATACATTGATGGTGGAAATGTAAAACAGTGGAGCCAATTTGTCATACACTTTGACTATATTTTTTTTGAGAGGTTTTTGCTATTAGGGCACGTGCGCTCACTGGAAAGACAGAGAGAGACAGAGAGACAGAAAGCGAAAAATCACCCCCAGAAGGCATGGCCACGCCGCAATCCCTTCTTCTCCAATCTCTTCTCGGGATCTTGGGCACACACGCACACGCGCCCAGAGTGAGTTTTAAGCCACCAGGTCTGGGACTGTAACTGCGGTTGACCACATGGGAGTCCAGCGACATAGCCATTACACTAACTGCTGGTCCCTCGAAAGTATGCATTCAATTGACGTACACCCAGCAATTATGTTCTTGGATATTTATTCCAGAAAATTAAAAACAAAACCTGTACATGAATATTCATAGTATATTTATTTGTAATAGCCTCAAATTGTAAATAACTTAGATACCTTTCAATAGGTGGTTGCTTAAACTGTGGTACATTCTTACCATGGAATACTACTCAACAATATAAAGGGATAAGCTATTGATACATGTGAGAACTTGGATGAATCTCCATAGAATTATGCTGATTTGAAAAGGAGAAAAGCAATCCTAAAGGGTTAGGATTGATGATAATAATGTTGAAATTGAGAATAAATTAGTAGCTAAGAGAAAGGAAGGGGGCAGGCAGAAGAAATGTGGATGTGGTTATAAAACGGCAACATACGGGGCCGCCAGGTGGTGTGGTGGTTAAGATGCTGCACTCCCACATGGCTGACCGCAGTTCAAGTTCCATATCCAGTGGCTTGGAAATCACCAGGTGTGTGCATGTGTGACCAAAATCCCAAGAGGAAAATAAAGGAGAAGGGACTGCAGCATGGCAATTGATCTTGGGAGATCACAATTCTTTGATGTTTAGTCAAGATAAGCAGCTTCAAGCTATCCTTCTCTAATGATCCAGTCCATTCAATAAAATAGCATTTTTTCATATCAGAGAAAGTATTGTATACTAAGATAACTTTTAGCAAAGATAAACAAAAAGGGGTACATATCCTGTGAGAAGTGAGATTACTCAGAAATAAGACTACAACCCCTGGGGGGATTTCTCACTTTTCCTCACTCTGTCTCTCTCTCTCTGACAAGTACACACACCCTATGGCAAACAAAATTAAACAAAACAAAGGCAACATGATATACCCTTGTGGTAATCAAACTGTTCTTTATATTTACTATGTCAGTGTCAATATCTTGGTTGTCGTATTCTATTATACTTTTGCAAGATAATACCATTAAGAAAAACTGGGGAAAAGGTACTTGGAATCCTTCTGTATTTTTTTATATACATAACTGCATGTTTATATACAGTTACCTCAAAATTAAAAATTTAATTTAAAAAAGATAAGCTACAGAAGTGCTACAAAGTATATAGCATTCTTGGATATTTTACATGATTTTCAGGAGAGCTTTTTATTCTCTTCCTGAGTCCTCACTGCTTGAGAAAACAAAAAAAATAAATAAAATGATTATTCTAGAACCACTATCTTAAACATTCTAGTAAAAACATGGGAGAAGTAATCAAACAAGATTTTATATACATATATATATACACATATATACATATATATATATACACTATATATAGATAGATAGAAACATAATCTAGCATGTGACACATATTGTAAGGGATTACAAAAAGTCTAATGCACAGACTCTGCTATTGATCAGTTTACAGTGTAGGCATGTACACAAGAATGATGAAATTTGCATGAAACCACATTTCATCAATTCTAATGTGTACATTTTTCTCATGTTAACTTTTCTGAAATCATAATGTTATCTTGGAGCCAATGAAATGCAAGAGATCAAAGCAACATATGACAGAGAAGCAGCATAAGCAAAGATTTCTTATAAAAGTTCAGAGGATAAATCATTATAACCTAAAATAGTAATGAAAGACTTAGAGGAAATGGGAATGAACTGGGTCTAATGCATGGGTAATATTACAATAGACAAATGATAGAAAAAGTATTTTAAATGGAAAAGAAAAGGGAATAGAGATGAACATAAGGTATAGCTTAAGAAGAGTGATGGGACAAACAGCTGGCGTAATGGCTATGTTACTGGACTCCCATGTAATCAACCACGATATGAGTCCCAGACCCAGTGTTTTAAACTCATGCCGTGCGTGTGTGCATGCATGCCCAAGATCCTGAGAGGAGAATGGAGGAGAAGGAATTGTGGCGTGGCCATCCTCCCAAGGGGTGATTTCTCACTTTCTGTCTCTCCATCTCTCTCTGTCTTTCTGGCAAGCACATGCACCCTATAGCAAAAAAAAAAAAAATGTTAATTTGGAAGTATACAAGTCATATTTCATGTGACTTGAGCCAGTGTGGCTTGAGTAGAGTATATACTGACAGGAAAAATAGAGAAACTTTTGCTTCTGATCATTGTGGACTAGGTAATGACTACTGATGCTTTGAGAAATATTTAAAAATCATCTACAATATTGACTAAATAGAAAATACTTTTTCAAAATCTAGAAGAAGACAATATCCCAGAAGTAATCCTAGTACTGAAAGCTGCTTTAGCTCTAAGGTCTTTTTTAGCTTTTATTTTTTGGAGAGGCTTTTTCCTTAGGGCATGTGTACTCACTGCAGAGACAGAGACAGTGAGAGAGAAAATGAGTAATAACTCCCCAAGGGTGATGGCCATGCTGCAATTCAGTCTCCTCCATTCTCTTCCCATAATTTGGGGCATGCACACACATACACAGACACACACACACACACACACACACACACACACACACCTGGCATGAGTTTCAAGTGGCTAGGTCTGGGAATTGAACTGCTGTCAGCCATGTGGGAGTCCAGCAATATAACCACTATGCCATCTGCTGGCCCTGGTCTGAGGTCTTTTGACCGTAATAAATATCTTTGGAATTGAGTAGTAGTTTTGGCAGTGTCACAGGATGAGGGGGATAAATGTTAAAGTCCAATACATTATCAAAGTGGAGATTCTGTTAAACCTTCTTTGTCAATAAGCTTGGACCCAAATGGCTTCACCCTCAGGGTAAAGGAGAACTGGATTTTACCCTCCATAGACTTGCAACACAGTTCATAAGTCCTGAGATCTCATGCCAGAGACTTAGGTTAACATGGTTCCAAATTTATAATATACCCTGGTGTCTGAAAATCTGTGGCAAGAGTACTTTTATCCTCAAACTTGAATTATTCTTATTAACAATTATTACATATAATTGTGAACTTACATCAAAGACAACCAAGAACATACAGAAACAATATGTCTTAGGGATGAACCAACAGAAAAACAGGCCCATGACATTTCAGATTTTATTTGTCAGCAATAGATTATAAAATATCTGTGTTTACTGTCTTAAAGAAAAAAAGACAAGCAAGAATATTGATTCATGGAACATAAAACCATAAAACATGACACCATAAATGTACGAAAGCACCAAACATAAGTTTTAGAACTGAAAACCTATACACAAAAATTAAAAGCTCTTTGGCCGTTGTATTGGTTGTTGGGTAAATCATGACACATTTTTGCATAGAAAAATATGTCATGACTTTTCTGAAAACCTAATAATAACAGATTAGACATAGCTCAGGAGAAGTAAGTAAACTTAAAACAAAACAAAATGTTCAAAATATGGTACATAGAGCAAAGTCATAGAATATAGAGAGATCTATAAGATCATATAGATCGGGGCAGCAGGTGGCATGGTAGTTAAGGGCGCTGGACTTCCATATGGCTGACTGTGGTTCAAGTTCCGGACCTGATGGTTTTCTCTCTCTCTTTCTCAACCTGTCCCTCTCTGGTCTAATTAAAATAAATAAATAATGTTAAATAAATATTTTTAAAAGATCATATAGATGATAAGAGAATAATAAAAAAGAAGGTTTGACATATGTTTAATTGGAACACAAAAAGACAGAAGAGAAAAACATGAGGAATAGGTAATATTTGAGGAGATAATGGTTGCCAAATTTCCTAAACTAAAGGAAAAAACCCAACCTATAAATTGTAAATCTAGAAATATAAAGCTAATTAAGTATAAAAAGAGCCACATCTGGAAATATCATAGTGCAATTGCATTAAACAAAAATAAAGAAACTATCTTGAAGGCAGCTTGAATAAGAAGTGGCAGCTTGAATAAAAAGTGCAAAGGAGCAAGTAAGACTGACAACTGATGTCTCAAAAGCAACACAACAATACCCGGAAGAAAATGGAGTGATACCTTCAATTAGCTTAAAGATAACTACCAACCTAAAAATCTGCATTTAGCAAATTATCATTTAAACATAAAAATAAAACCTTTTTCTCAAACAAAACCCAAGATATCCATTAGCAGATCTTAACTAGAACTAAAGCTATTGCTTTCTGTCTCTATCTTTCTCTGTCTCCCTGTGAGTGTACATGCCCTATTAAAAAAAAAAAAAAAAAAAAAAAAAACTCTTAAAAAAAAGTAATTGATCACCTTTTTAGGACAAAAGAAAACAAAATCTAGTTTTGAGAACTAGTAAATAATGGGACAAAAATCAAGGACTTATTCTGCCTTTCCTATATTAATTGTGTCACTAGATGACCAGTTTCTCTTTGTAGAAGTATCTTAACTAATAAATCAAGAAATGATTGGATAGGAATTATCACCATTTTCCAGTCTCTAATAAAAAAATTTAAGAATTCAACAGTAATGCTGCTATCATCATAAAGACAATACACAATATATGTGTCCTGATGGAAGAACTCACTGTCACCTATGAAATAAATTTGTCAGAAATACTGCAACTTAGCCAGGTCAAGCCTATAGTCTAATAACACACAATACAGACTATGGAAAATTCTTTTTTTTTTTTTTTTTTTTTTGAGAGAGAGAGAGATTTTTGCTATAGAACACATGCACATGTGCTCACCAGAGAGACAGAGAGTGAGAAATCACCCCTCAGGGGGGATGGCCACGCTGCAGTCCCTTCTTCCTTGAGATTTTGGGCATGTATGCACATGCACCTGGAGTGAGTTTCAAGGTACCAGGTCTGGGATTCAAACCACAGTCGACCGCATAAAAGTCCAGCGCCTTTACCACTGTGCCACCTGCTGGCCCAGACTGTGGAAAGTTCTACAATCAAACAAATCAATTTCCTCAACAAGTAACATAGGATTAGGATAAGATCACATGTAGATTCTCACCAAGAGTATAGGAAAGTTCTCCTTTCTCCACAGCCTCACCAGCACTTATCATTATTTAATATTTTTAATCTTAAATCATTCTGACTAAGGTTAGGTGATATCTCATTGTAGTTTTGAGTTAGATTTCCTATAATGATAAGGGACGTTGAGCATTGTTTCATATACTTTTTAGCTGTTCATATGTTTTCCTTGGAGAGTTGTTTCTTCAGCTCATTTGCCCATTTTTTTAATTGAGTTGATCTTTATTTGGGGCGGGGGGGTAAGCTGCTTCAGTTACCTGTATATTCTGGTTATCAGTCCCTGATCTGAGGCATAGTTTGCAAATATATTCTCCCATTGTGAGGGTTTTCAATTCATTCTAATTGTTTCTTTTGCTGAGCTGAAGTTTTTAATGTGCTATAATCCTGCTTGCCTATTTTGGGGATTATTGTTTATGCTTTAGGGGTCTTATTTAAGAAGTCTTTGCCTACTTTGATGTGTCAAAGAGTTACTCTATATTTTCCACCAGTAGTTTTATAGTTTGAGGTCTTAAGCTTGGATCTTTTCCATTTTGAATTTATTTTTGTTAGTAGTAAGAGATAGGGGTTCTATTCTGTGACAGAAATTGAAAGAATGGAAGGTAGAAAGGCATGGAGAGCAACTGTGGATACTATACACAGTGTGGGAGAAGTGTGGGAAATGGGGGAGGGTGAGAGGGAAGGAATGATGAAGAAAGAGAAGAAGTATAACATGTAAGGGACACAAATATGAAAAATTATCTGTTGATGATGATATATATGGTAATATCTTAGCCCAATCAATACACAGTGTATTTAGAATGAAAAAATTCATTTGGTATATTGTAATAAAACACAGTGATAAAATGTAAAAATAAATTTTAAAAAATCACAGGTAGATTAAAAGAAACAAAAATTGAATTATAGAGTTTAAGAGATGCAGACTGTGGTTAACAAAACTATGAAGAAAAGCAAGGAAGTGATTCCATAACTCAAAAAGGCAGTTTACTGCTAAGTACGACCTTCAAACATACTTCTAAGTCCACCATCATTTTCAATGTCAAGCAGTTAATCCAATTCCAGCATGGACCAAATCAGTTCACCTGGTTTATTCACAAATGGGCTGCAGATCCATTTCTTCCCAGTTCAGTGGTCTTTTGTGGTTTGGAAGTAATGCTCAAAATCTTCTGAAAGCTGAGATAGATGATCATGCCCCAGCTGGGAGTAAAAAAGATCCTGGCTCAGTCTCTTTTCAAAATTTCTGCTAATGTTTAAAACATGTCAAAAATCCCATTGTTCACTCATTGCCCCCATAATTACAGGTTGGCTTTGAATGCAGTCACTTTGCTGACTTGAACACAGTTATTATACTCCCCTGAAGTGACAGATTGAGTTTGTTGAACAAGTTGAATATGTCACACAAGTAAGCAAATATTGCAAGCTATTCTGTGTCACTAAAATGTGCTGCTAGTGGTGGCTGTCTTTCTAAAAGAAATCTCTGGAGCAGCTCTCATAACTCATAAACTCTGGCCAGTGATCTACCTTTAGGAAACCATCTTGGTGTGTGCTCTGTGTCTATTTCCTCACAGAACTGTGCAAACAGATGTGAATTAAGGGCATGTACTTTAATGTGATTGATAGTTTTAATCACATCCTAAAAAATGTTGTTAAGTTCAGGTGAGAATTTTTGGCTAGCCAGCATTTCTGTATGGATGACAGTGCATAGACTCATATTCAGAAGTAACCCCTTTGACCCAAATATTGAAACCAGAAAGCCATCAAGTCATCATAGCTGCTCCATCTGTACATATACCAAGAAAAATGACTAGTTCAGTTTTCCTGATATGTAATCATTCAAAGACTTGAATCATTCTGCAGTTGTGGTGTTGGTTGGCAACAAAAATGCACATAACTTATCCTCATGCACATCCTCCTAAGAAATATATCACACAAAAACAAACATTGTTGCCTCATTGTCGATATTGGTAGACTGGTCAACCTGGATTTTATACCACAGTGACTTATTAATCCTCTATAGCAGTTGTACCTCAATAGCCTCTGTTATTACTTTTTTTTTCAGGTTTTAAAAAAAAACTTTATTTTTTAAAGTTAATATATGCACTATAGAAAACTAAAAAATACAAGAAGCAAATAAAAAAGTCATCCACAGTCACAAACAACTTACAGTTTGATGTGTCCTTCTAGGTCCTGTTTGTATACACAACATCCAATTTTATGTGACTAGGTTCATACAGTATAAGATGTATCATGCTTTTTCAGACATCATGAATATTTACCAATTCAAAGTCCCAAAACTCTATTTTGATAACCAAGAATACAGTATATTGGGACCAGCAGTTGGCATAATGGCTATGTCGCTGGACTCCCATGTAGTTGACCATGGTTTGAGTCCCAGATCTGGTGGCTTAAACTCACACTGAGTGTGTGTGCATGTATGCCCAAGATCCCGAAGGGAGAAAGGAGAAGAAGGGATTGTGGCATGGCCACCCCGCCCCGGGGGGGTGATTTCTCGCTTTCTGTCTCTCTGTCTCTGTCTTCTGTCTTTCTGGCAAGTGCATGTGCCCTATAGCAAAAACCTCTCAAAAAAAATAATAATAACACAGTATACCAAATCAATCTGTTAAAAATAATAAAAGTGGGACCAGTAGATGGCATGGCAGTTGCATAGCTGGACTCCCACATGTCCAACTGCAGTTTGAGTCCCAGACACGGTGACTTGACTCACACTGAGCACATGTACACATGTGCTCAAAATCATGGAATCATAGGAGGAGAATGGAGGAGAAGGGATTGCAGCATGGCCATCTCCCGGGGAGGGTGACTTCTCACTTTCCCTCTCACTGCCTCTGTCTCTCTGTCTCTTCAGAGAGTGCACACACTCTAAGGCAAAAGCCTCTAAAAAAAAAAAGTAATCCTTTCCTGAAGACAAAAATTTCACAGAAGACAAAAATGGTAACAGGCTTCTCCATAAAAGTACTGATACTTAGGAGTAAAATATTGCATTCTCTTAATGCTAATGCTTAATTTAAAACATAAAGGAGCAGGATACTCTTAAGTATAATGTCTGTAAGTTCATTACCAGTTCTATACTATTAAAATATTAGCAAGATATTTCCATTTAATTACTTAATGCATTGCCATCGTACAGTTAAAAGAATGCATGTGCATCAATGTCTATCACCAAAATGTAAATATGAACACATCTGCATACATTTCTCCCTTTATAAAACTTCCTTCTGCCACTCTACTGCCAACCTAAGGACCAAGCCCTTATATATACTGCTCGGAGGTGGTTTAACAATTCCATATCCTAGATTCATCTTTTCTATCAATTATAACAAAGATATGTACAAGCTGCCTAATTGATTAGTTCTACTTTTTGTCATACATTGTCACTTCAATAGATCTATGAAGCTTAGATGTTACAAAATATTCATCCACAATAAATAGATACTTTACCAAAACTACACATATAGAACTATGGTTATAATCTAAGACCATGTTCTCCATATGGAGAGACTAGCAAAGAGCCCTTCCCTTTACCCTTCCTCTTCTTCTTCCACCATTCCAGTGACTAAATACAGGACTATGTCTAGCTTCAAAATGTGGGTTAATAAATGTCACTTCTAGAAGACCATCCATCCTACAAAAGTAACAAAAAAGGCCATTTATAGGCCTAACTGAAGTAGTACATGTTGGTTGATGATACAATTTGACAGGTTGAAGTCACATGGGAAGTCTGGGTTCAATTTCCAGCTCATTCTGAAGAGCTGTGTACACTGGTGTGCACCTATAGCCCATCAACCACAGAGGCTGAAGCAAGAGGATCTTAACATAGCAAAACCCTATCTTTAAAAAATACAAAATTATGAATGGATTATATTAGTATCTCTCTATTTTTAGCATACTTTGTGCTATTTGTTTATCCTATTACACAGAAATATTAACTAAAATGCACATACAAGATAAAGATTACACAATCTGAACACATCTTATTAATGAAAACTGAACTTTTCTCTCTGTATGCTCCCCCTACCCCCTGCACACTATAAACAGTCAGCATACTCTCTGAGACACAAAGTTTAACAACTTCATACCCAACATGCAACCACTCCTATGAAATAACAAAAAATTCTTAAAGGGCATAACATAGGCTCCTACTTTTAACATGTAAGAGGACTTGAAAAAGTTTGTTGAAAATAGAATTAGAGTACAGGTTTATTTTGGTGCCAAAATTTTTAAATCCATGTGTTTTTCTTTTCTTTTTTTTTACAATATGCATTTTCCATGAATGTTTTGAAGACCCCTTGTATGTTATGCACTTAAATACTTAAGTTTTCTACTATACACATAATAGTATTGAAAAAACTTCACACATGTAATAAGGGGCTAGGACCCTTTCCTCTAAACCTCAGCCTAGTAGGTAGGTATAAGCATCTATAAGGCTTAGAGGATATTTTTAAAACTTTACTTTCTTCAGTTGTTTTAAGATATTCTTTCCTATATATTTTAACACAAAGTGTATTCAATGTATTACTAACTCATTCTACTTTTGTCACATACTGGCAAACTCTTTAATACCTAGAAGAACTAGATGTTCTAAATGAGGACTCATTTGTCCTTTTATATACACTATATACCCAGCAAAGTAAAACAAAATGCACCAACATAATGGACAATGGTCAGCTTTCCCTGACCACAGACATATCAGTATAAAACCCTTTGGGTTTTCTCCTCTACACATATAATAATGTGCACTACTCAGAGAAGTAGATTATTCTACTTCAAAAAGACATTAGTTTTTTATCCATGAGATGGGTATCTTGTAGACAACAGATAGAGGGTTTCTGTTTTTTAATCCATTCAGCCAATCTGTGCCTCTTGATTGGAGAATTTAATCCATTTACATTCAATGTTATTATCGATGTTACCGGATCTGTCCTGACATTTAAGTTGGCCATTGTCTTAATTGCCTTTTATTCCTTTGTTTCTGTCTGTTAATTCTTTAGTTTCCCTGGAACAATGCTTTCTTCAGGGTTTCTTGAAGAGCTGGTCTGGTGTTGGCAAATTCTTTCAGGTTTTGTTTGTCTGAGAAGATTTTGATCTTTTTTTCCTATATAAGGGATAATCTTGCAGGATATAATTATCTTGGTTGAAATTGTTTATCTCTTAACACTTTCAATACATCTTCCCATTCTTTTCTTGTTTGAATTATTTCCACTGAGAGGTCCGGTCTTAGCCTGATGGGATAACCTTTGTAAGTCACGTCTCTTTTCTCTCTTGCCAGTTTTAGTATCATGTATTTATCTGTGGTCTTGGAGAGTCTGGCTACAATGTGCCTCGGGGAAGATCTACTGGGGTTGAGTCTATCTGGGGTCCTTTGTATTTCTTGGGTCTGGATGCTTGAGTGTCTCTCTAGACTTGGGAAGATTTCTTCCAGGATTTCATGGAATAGATTTTCCATGCCATTATTACTTTCTTCACCGTCTGGGATGCCAATTATTCTTATGTTTGGGCGCCTCATGGAATCTAGTATTTCTCATATATTATCCTCGTGTTTGTGAAGGGATGGAAAAAGTTGATCCATGCAAATGGGAACCAAAAAAGAGCTAGAGTTGTGATGCTAATTTCTGGAAAAATAGGCTTTAAAACAAAAATTGTTTGAAGAGAAAAAGAAGGGCACTATAAAAGGGTCAATAGATCAAGAACATATAATGCTTATAAATATCTATGCACCTAACACAGGAACACCCAAATGTGTGAAGGAAAGACTATTAGATCTAAAAGGAGAGATGGATTGCAATACACTAATTGTTGGAGACCTCAACACTGCACTATAACCTCTGGAAAGATCATCTAGACAAAAAAATAGATAAAGAGATAAAGGATCTGAACGATACCATACCATAAATCAAATAGACTTAACAGACATCTATAGAACTTTCCATCCAAAAACCACGAGATACACTTTTTTCTCACCCCCACATGGAACCTTTTCGAAGATTGACCACATCATAGGGCGCAAAGCAAGCCTCTACAAATTCAAAGGCATAGAAACTATATCATCATCTTCTCTGACCATGATGGTATTAAACTTGAGTTTAATTTCAAGAGAAAACCTCAAAAATACTCAAATAATTGGAAACTAAATAACCTACTCCTGAATGACTCCACAACTACTGAAGATATAAAGACTGAAATCAAAAGATTCATGGAAGGGATCAGCAGTTAGCATAATGGTTATGTCGCTAGACTTCCATGTAGTCGACTGCGGTTTGAGTCCCAAACCTGGTGGCTTAAACTCACACCGGGCACATGTACATGCGTGCCCAAGATCCTTAGAGGAAAATGGAGGAGAAGGGATTGCGGCATGGACATTCCCCCCTGTGGGGTGATTTCTCACTTTCTGTCTCTCTCTGTCTCTCTGGCAAGCACATGTGCCCTAAAGCAACAACCTCTCAAAAAAAGAAAAAAAATAAGACTCATGGAAGCCAGTGACAATGAAGACATGAGTTTCCATAAACTTTGAGACGCTGCTAAAGTAGTCATAAGAGGGAAGTTCATAGCAATTAGTGCACATAAGAGGAAAATGAAAAGAAGAGAAATGGATCACCTAACATCATGCCTTAGAGAATTGGAAAAGCAACAGCCAAAAACTCAAATAAGAAAAAAAAAAAAAAAAAACTCCAGGAGAAAGGAAATAATAAAGATACAAGCAGAAATAAATGAAATAGAAAATAAGTGAACTATATAGAAAATAAGTGAAGGTAAAAGCTGGTTCTTTTTAAAAAGATAAACAAAATTGATAAACCACTAACGAGACTTATTAAGAAGAAGAGAGAAAGGAACCAGGTGACTCAAACCTTCAATGAAGCAGGCAATATAACAACAGACAAAGTAGAAATACAAAACATCATTAGAGGATACTATGAACAACTATATGCCAAGAAACAAGAAAATCTGGATGAGATGGACAATTTTCTGGACACATATAATCCACCAAGATTGAGCCAAGAGGATATAGAAAGTCTGAATAGGTCCATAACAAGCCAGGAGATTGAATCAGTAATAAATAACCTTCCCACAAAGAAAAGCCCTGACCCTGATGGCTTCACCTCTGAAGTCTATAAAACTTTCAGAGTTAACCCCCCATTCTGCTCAAGTTATTTCTAAAGATCCAAAAGGGTAAATCTCTCCCTAATTCATTCTATGAAGCCTCTATCACCCTTATCCTTGAAACAAATAAGGACAAGACAAGGAAGGAAAACTATAGACGAATATCTCTTTTGAATATAGACGCAAAGATTCTCAACAAGACACTAGCCAATCGTATCCAACAACTTATAAAAAAGGTTATACATCATAGGTAGGCTTTATTCCAGGAATGCAAGGTTGGTTCAACATACACAAAACCATAAATGTAATACACCATATTAACAGGAAGAAAGATAAAAACCATATGGTCATATAGATTGATGCAGAAAAAGCACTTGCTAAGATACAACATCCCTTCATGATCAAGACTCTCAGCAAAATCGGTGTAGAAGGGTCATTTCTCAACGCAGTAAAAGCTATTTATTAAAAACCCATAGTGAACATCATCCTGAATGGAGAAAATCTGAAAGCTTTCACACTAAAAATGGGTACAAGACAAGGATGCCCACTTTCTCCGCTCCTTTTCAGTATAGTACTGGAAGTCCTGGCCAACACAATCAGAAAAGAGAAAAAAAAATAAAAGGCATTCAAATAGGAAAAGAAAAGGTGAAACTCTCTTTATTCGCAGATGACATGATTGTATATATAGAAGACCCAATGGTTTCCATGAAAAAATTTCTGGAAGTAATGCATGAATACAGTAACGTTGCAGGATATGAAATCAATATACAGAAATTATAGCATTTCTATATACAAACAATAGGCAGACTGAGATAGAACTAAAAAAAGTTATTTCATTTACCATAGCCACTAAAAGTATAAGATACTTAGGAATAAATCTAACCAAAGAAGTTAAAGACCTCTACAAGGAAAACTATGAGACGCTAAAAAAGAAATTGAAAATTACTCAAAAAAGTGGAAAAACATCCCATGTTCCTGGATTGAAAGAATTAATATAATCAAAATGACAATTCTACCCAAATTAATCTACATATTTAATGCAATGTCAATCAAAGTACCAGACACATTCTTCACAGATCTAGAAAAGACAATCATAAAATTCGTCTGGAATCATAAAAGACCCAGTATTGCCAAAGCAATTCTACACAAGAAGAGTGGAGTGGGTGGCATCTCACTCCCTGACCCAAAAATATACTACAAAGCTGTGGTAATCAAAACAGCATGGTACTGGCACAGAAACAGAAACGTGGACCAATGGAACACAATAGAGTCCCCAGAACTAAATTCTCAAACTGATTTTTGACAAGGTATACCAGTCAATACAGTGGGAAAAGGAAATCCTCTTCAGCAAATGGTGCTTGAAAAACTGGATTTCCACCTGAACAAAGATGAATCTGAACCTCTACCTATCATCTTTGACAAAAATCAAGTCAAGGTGGATCAAGGATCTAAATCTAAGACCTCAAACTATAAAACTGCTCCTGGAAAACACTGGGGAAACTCTCGGAGACATTGGGGTAGGGAAAGACTTCTTATATAAGACCCGCAAAGCACAGTCAATAATCCCCAAAATAGACAAGTGGGATTATATCAGACTAAGAAGTTTCTGAATGGCAAAAGACACAGTAATTAGTGTGAATCAACAGCCTTCAGGATGGGAAAATATTTTTATAAAGTATGCATCAGATAAGGAACTGTAACCAGAATACACAAGGAACTCAAGCCGCTGTTTGGAAAAAGGATGATCAACCCTATTAAAAGATGGGAGAAGAAGTTGAAAAAAACACTTTCTAAAGATGACATATGAATAGCCAAAAGGCACATGAAAAAATGCTCAACGTCTCTCATTTTAATGGAAATGCAGATCAAAACAACAATGAGATACCACCTAACCCCAGTCAGAATGTCTAAGGTTAAAAAAAAAAAAAATGGTAAGTGTTGGCGGGGTGTGGTGAAAGGGGAACGCTCTTACACTGCTGGTGGTAATGTAAGTTTGTCCAGCCACTGTGGAAAACAATTTGGAGATTCCTCAAAAATCTACAAATAGTACTACCATATGATCTAGCAATCCCACTCCTCGGTATCTACCCAAATGACAGAAGAATTCTTCATTAGAAATGTGCTTGCACATCGATGCTTATTGCGGGACTATTGATGATTGCTAAGACATGGAACCAACCCAAATTCCCCCGTATGGGATGAATGGGTTGAAATAGACTCTATAGATTATACTCAATAGAATACTATCGAGCCACAAAATCCAACAAAACTCTGACTTTTGACAGAAAGTGGAAGAATATGGAAGATTTACTGCTGAGTGAAGCAAGTCAGGCTATGAAGGAGAGACTTTGTGTGTCCCCACTTAATATATACTGAGCGTCTGCACTCTATGACTGAAACTGATTGACTAAAGGTTGTACAAACACAAGAGTTGAGTGTGAATGCCAGATGTGGTGTGTGTGGAGGAGTGGGGCCTAAGGAAGGACATTTGGAGGAGGAATACGGAGGCAGAGCATTGACGGGACGGGGAGGTGTGGTGTTATTGCTTGAAGATATTTTGATCAACTGGACTGGGGAGAAATGTTCACATTGTAAGCTAAATAATAAGATTGAATGTATAAAAAAATTTAAAAAATAAATAACATAAATAAATAGACAGTAGTTCATATTAAATTAATAAAAAGATATCTACAAAATCTGTTATTTACTACCTTTACTTTTAACATAGTTTGTGCACTTCTAAACATCTAGAAAGACTAGATGTTTCAAATAAGAACTTAAATTTGTCCACTATATGCACAGTAGCATTAAATAAACTACACACATATTAACAATAGTTATATCTGAAAGTGTCCTCTAAATAGAACATTCTGGTCTAAAATTCTTTATTTCTTCCAACTCCCTTCTCTCCACCACAACTTGTTAGATATAAGTACATGTTTCACTTAGATATGTTACAATTTCACTTCTAAAAATCCTTTTTAGAAGATAGTCTTTCTATGAATTTTAACACGAAGTATACAGAATGTGTTAGTTTACTAACGCTACTGTTGTCATGCATTGGCAACCTCTTTATATCTAGAGACCAAATATTATAAAATTAAGACTCATTTTTCCAGTATATACTCAATATATACAGTACAGCAAGGTTAACTGTACATACATATAGGGCAATGGATAAGCTGAAATTGTCTAGCAAAACACCTTTTGCAATTTATTCTCTCTCACCTTATTTAACCCAATGAACAAGTAAGTATACTGTTCACAGAAGTTCTACTTCCACACACAGTATTTCTCATCAGGTTTTGTTCTTTTTTTTTTTTTAGAGAGAGAGATTTTTGCTATAGTGTGTGGGCTCACCAGAAAGACAGAGAGACAGAGAGTCAGAAAGTGAGAAATCACTCCCCTAGAGGGGATGGTCATGTCACAATTCCTTCTTCTCCATTCTTCTCTTGAGATCTTGGGCATGAATGCACACACGCCTGGCGTGAGTTTAAGCTGCCAGGTCCAGGACTCGAATCACAGTCGACTACATGGGAATCCAGCAACGTAACCATTAAGCCATCTGCTGGTCCCCTCCATCAGTTTTTAAAAATATTTACAAGATGACACAAGCAGTTTGTATAATGGCCATGTCACTGGACTCCCATGTAATCGACCGTGGTTTGAGTCCCAGACCCTGTGGCTTAAACTCATGCTGGGTGCGTGTGCATGCATGCCCAAGATCCCAACAGGAGAATGGAAAAGAAGGGAGAGTGGCATGGTCATCCCCCTTGGGGGGTGATTTCTTGTTTTCTATCTCTCTGTCTCTTTCTTTCTGGTAATCCCAAGTGCCCTATAACAAAAACCTCTCAAAAAATATTTACAAGAAGTATTATTCTACTACTTCTGTTCAATACATCAAACAATTCAAAATATCTAGAATAGCTGGATATTTCATATAAGAAATTGTCCAGTATGACAAAGCATTGTTAAATAAAATTGCACACATATAACAATGGTTAAAATCTACAGTATTTTCTAAATATGACTTAATATTATTGTTAAACCATTCCTTCTAACTCCATTCTCTCTGCCTTCAATGCAGTGGACAAGTACAGTGATTTGTAATGCTTAGAGCTGGTTAAATACATTCATATCCAAACATCATTCACACGGGACAAGCTTTCCTATGAACTTCAACACGAAATACAAAATGTGCTACCTTTACTAACTACTTTGTCATACACTGGCAACCTCTTTTAACATCTAGTTTGGGTCTTGCTGAGTTAGAACTTATTCATCCATTATATACACTATATTCAAAACAAAACAACACATACAGAAAATCAGTGTCTGAAAACATCCAAATATGAACACACTATCATATTACATTTTTCAATTTCTTCCTTTTTTTCAGAGAGATTTTTGCTACAAGGCGTGTGCAGTCGCATGAGCTCACCAGAAAGACAGAGAGAGACAAAGAGACAGAAAGCGAAAAATCAGCCCCCCCCAGGGGGGATGGCCACGCTGCGATCCTTTCTCCTCCATTCTCCTCTCCGGATCTTGGGCCCACACGCACACGCGCCTGACATGAGTTTAAGCCACTGGGTCCGGGACTCGAACCATAGTTGACTACATGGGATTCCAGCAACATAGCCATTACGCTAACTGCTGGTCCCACATTTTTCAATTTCTTTCCTCCCACTTCCTGCAAACCACTGAATGAGTATAGATAATTCTATACTGCTCAGAGGTGGCTTAACAATTCCGTTTCCAGAAGACAATTATTTCCTACGAATTTTAGCAAAAAGCTACTCAGATGTTGATGTTTTACTATCTCTACATTTAACATATGTTGGGCACTTCTAAACATCTAGGTAGACTAGATGTTTCAAGTAAGGTCCTAATTTATGTACTGTATACACAGCAGTGTTGAATAAACTACACACACATGTAACAATAGTTATAATTTGAAAGTGTCTTTGAAAAATGAACCTTCTGGCCTAGAACGTTCCTTTTTTCACCAACCTAGTGGACTACAATGTTCAAATTTTCAGAATACAATCTTTCCTAGGAATTTTAACACAAATACACAAAAAATATATTATTGTTAATTTACTATCTCCACTCTTGTCATATAGTGGCAACCTCTTTTATATCTAGAAAGACTATATGAGGACTCACTTGTCCTGTATATACACTATATACACAAAATACATGAATATAGGGACAATGAGGAATCTTCCTCATTGTGAAGCATGCCTGCACAGAGCTCTCTGCACAGGAATCTCTCCCTGCTTCCCTCAAACCTCTGCACCAACACAATATGTACTACTCCAGAGGTGGTTTGGACATTACCCCAGAATGCAACATTTCATATAAATTTTAACAAGATATTTACAAAATATATTTTAATATCTCTACTTTTAACATTTATCAGGCACTTCAGAACATGTAGAAAGACCAGATGTTTCAAAAAAGTACACACACATACTGTGGTGGGAAACAAAATAGCTAGCATATGACAAAAAGCAATGGTTATGTGAAACTGTCTGCCAAATATGACCTATCTGGCACAGAACCATCTTCTCTTCCTTCTCACAATCTTGCACTCCTTGTCCTCTAACTCATTCAACAAATGTAGACGTTTGTCACTCTTGGTGTAACTAACTCCATTTCAAATACTCCTTTCTAGTAGACATTTCTTTTATATAATCTCTTTTAAAAACAAATGGGCATATACAAGATGTGTGATTTTCTAACTTTATCATATGTCAGTAACTTCTTCACATCTAGGACTAGATGTAGGAAGTTTTCTTTTATGACTTTTGACTAAAGCATTGCTGATTTTCTTATAGACTTTGTTATCTGGTTGTAAGGATTTGTGTCCTGTCTTGAGATATGGATAAGTTCATGTACCTACCCTTCGAACAGAATCCTAACCCAGTTCCTGGCTTTAAGTTTTAAGTAAAGTTCCTTAGCATTTCTTTGATTTAAATTAAAACTGGTTTTCTTAATAGTACCAAGTGAACTTGCTTTTGAAAGTAGTTAGATTATTTAAGAAATTATGTTATCAATACAATATGGGGCGGGGGAAAAGGAATGGAAGACAACTGTAGACACCGGAGATAGTGTGAGAAGAGGGTGGGAAAGGACAGAGGGTCAGAAATAGGGATAAAAAAATACTAGAAACTGGAAATGGAAAAATTTTGATAATAACATGCATTATAAGCCACTATGCAGTATATTCTGGATGGGAAATCACATTTCGTATGCTGTGACACTGCTTAGGGAATGAATGTAAATTAAGTTAAAAAAAAGAAAAGGTTCAGAAAAAAAACTAAAACTGTTTTTGTTGAAATTTTAAAAATACATTAAAAATACCTATTCTATGACTACAGTAAGATATATAGCCCCAGCTAGGTGCTACTTTATAGGATGTTCATTCTACTCACTGAGGCTTATGCCTAAAGTTGGACTTGTGTTCATAGAAATTTATATATCAGCTGTGCTTGCTATGAAAATATTTAGATTAAGATCTTTAGTGACTCAATAAAATGTGGGGGGAAAAAAGTATAGAAAGCAAACATAGATACCAGAGACAGTGTGGGAGGAGAGTGGAAGATGGCAGAGGGTAAGAGATAGGGAATCAAGGATGGGGAAAAAAAAGCAAAACATACAAGAAACAAGAAATGGAAAATTATTTGTTGACGATAACATGTTTGTTGATGCGCTTGATTGAGCCAATATACAGTATAGTCTGGATGGAAAATCTCATTTTGTATGCTGTAATGATGTACAGTGAATGAATGTAAATAAATAATTTTAAATTAAAAACACGTTAAAAAAAAAAAAGGATACAGGGAAGTTGAGAGTAGCTTTTTCATATTATATACACAGGCCTTTTATAATCGACCAGTAAATCTTCCCTACAAATGTTGGGCATTTCTACTTGGCCAAATGTGGTGTTATTCAGTATCTCTTTCTTCAGATGTTATGTCTGATAAAACAAAGACCATCCATCTGATGGCTTGCTAATGGTTCCACCCATCAGGTCTGGGGCTTGATTCGCCTGGTCAGCATGTTAAGTCCTTTTTCCGTCATCAGGAGAGATGAGAAGGTCTTGTCCAATTGGGATAGAGCAGTCACCACAGTACCCAGAACTGCATAATTTCGAGACCTAGGGGTATAAGAGCTTGTGTCCATAGATGGACCTTCTCCAGGCCTCAACACCTTAATGGCCCAATACAGTTTTTGGGTGGCCACTATTCTTCTCAGCCCCACTATGACTGCCACCATGACTCAAAGGAGCCATGACCTCAGGAACTTAGCCTAGGCCCAACAAGGATGGGCTGGAGAGACATGGTGGCTGGAGGGGTCCTGGCTCAGAAAAGCCACAGCCTCTGGTATCATCAAATCTTTGAGGTGGGGGAAAGAGAGTTTTGCCACTGCTTCAAGGCCTAGACCCAGCTGGTGGCAGCCCCAGTGAGGACCTCTGTGTATTTGCTGGGATGAAGCCAAGGTCTGCGTCCCAGACACCCTAGCTCACCTATGGGCTGGGAGCAGCAGGGCCGGGAGGGCCAGGAACACCTCAGGGAAGCAGCTGGGATACGTTCCTCTCATCTCTACCAAAATTTACCTCTGCTGTTTCGTCAGTTCATAAAGTTATGGTACTAGCCAAAAGAGGAACACATGCCACCTTTAGGACTGTAGCTTCTTCTAAAATCTCACAAATGTCCTTAGCAGGAGGCAAGGTCAACTCTTCACCTATAGTAAATGGCTTCTTAGCTTTAGCAATATGGTTAGCTACTAAAAATGATGCTCTCAGTGCAGACACATTCGATGAAGAGGTGACCTTCAATAATTGCTTCTATTATTTGTGTTCGTATTATATTTTTCTTTTGAAAAATTCCAAAGGCTTATTATTTAATGCAAGGTGCTTGGTCTCCAGATGATGAAGCAGTTTTGAAGTTTTCATGGTGTCATTGAATAGCCGATCACCATATATTATACAAAGCAATCTTGGAGAATGTGAATCATCTGCTGAAATGAGCCTATAATTTAAGGAGGGCTCTTGGAATTTTCTTTCAAATGCGGTTTTCTTTTGACTGGCAGTTATAGAGTCTTCTGCTGTTGGAGTTTCCCCATTTTTAAAGAAATCTTCCAGTAACATTTAGTTTTCACTCATTTTGGCTAGGGCTAGTTTATGGACTCACCAAAACTGAGACAAGAGCATGGTGTGGGAAAGAGGTGCAAACGGAAATGGTAAATAAAATAATAGATGGACCATGCATAGATTAAAATAAGTGTTGGATTTTGACATAAAACCTACCACCAGATGCAGCTGTACAATTGAAGTACATCAACTCACTTGCCACTATAAATCCTCCAACAGATGCAGCTTGCCACTCACTGATAGGGTTTTGATATGAGTCTGAAAGTAATTGATTTATTATGGTCTCTGTGCAGTCAAACCTCTCTGGTAATGTTAATCAGTATTTGCAGCCACTCCTTAGTGCTAAAATCACCACCTCAGCTCCAATTCAGGTCATCACACATTAGATTCTCAAAAGGAGCATGCAACCTAGATTCTTTGCATGTGTAGTTCATGATACGGTTCACGCTCCTATGAGAATATAAAGCCATAGCCAATCTGACAGAGACAGAGCTCAGGTAGTAATGTGAATGATGGGGAGTGGGTATAAATACAGATGAAGCTTCGCTCACTCACTTCCTGCTGTGCAGCCCAGTTCCTAACAGGCCATGGAGTGGTATTAGTCTGTGGCCCAGGGGTTGGGGACTTTTGATTTGGAAATAAGATACAGAAGACAGAAGGACCAGAATGCTAAACTAAGTGTAAAATAGGAAACAGCACAGTAAACTAAGTGTAAAATAGTAAAGACCATAACTATGAGGGTAGCAGTGAGAGGAAAAGGCAAGGATAATGTGATAGTAATTGGGGAGGAAGAACAATTAAAACTGTGTGACTGACTGGGTGTAAAAGACTTACAAAAAGAAGTCAAGGTTTCACAGCTGGAAAAATAGTCTGTAATGAAAATAGTTAAGAAAGAAGATAATTCGCTTTTTTTTTTCTTGTGACTTTTTTTCTTTCTTTCTTTCTTTTTTTATTTACATTTTTTAATACATTCAATCACATTACTTAACTTACAAGATGATCATTTTAATATATGAACATTTCTCCCCAGTCGAGTTGATCAAAATATAACAACACTACCTCCCTGTCTCAACAATGCTGTCTTCATATCCCTCCTCCAAATGTTCTTCCCCATTCCCCACTCCTCCACACACACCACATCTGGCATTCACATCCACCTCTTGTGTTTGTACATCCTTTAGCCCGTCAGTTTCAGTTATAGAGTGCGGACATTCGGTATATATTAAGTGGGGACATACAGTGTCTCTCCTTTATAGCCTGGCTTGCTTCACTCAGCAAATGCCCCCATACGGCTGAATGGATTGAAAAACTGTGGCACATATACTCTATGGAATACTATTCAGCCATTAAGAACAACAAAACCCTAGCTTTTGACAGAAAGTGGAAGAATATGGAAGATAATTCGCTTTTGTAGGGAGAAAAAACAAGTCCCTTGAAATACAAAGAAAACAGAAAATAAGTTAAAGGTCATTTACAGGTTTTAGTCTAACCTTTTCTAAATATTTTGTGGTGAGGAGGCACTATTATGCTCCTCTACCAAACCAGCAGGGACAGCTGCTATTGAAACCAGAAGGTGCAAAAACCTCCAAGAGTTCCCCAGAATCTACCAGGAAAAGCAAAAAGAGAGAAGCATAAGACCAGTGTTTCAGGCGATGAGTTAAGGACATTAGGCTTCCTTCTTTCCAATGAAAAATAATTGTATATATTTACTGTGTACAACATGATGTTTTGAAATATGTATGTATTTTAGAATGACTAAATTGAACTAAATAGTATGCATTACTCCACTTTTTTTGGTGGCGAGAATACTTAAAACCTACTTTCTTAGCATTTTCAGTAATACAAAACATTTTTGTTATCTAGAGTCACCATGTAGTACCATAGAGCTCATGAACTTATTCTTCCTATGTAACTGAAACTTTGTACCCTTTGACCAACCTCTCCTCCTCCCCCACACCATCTCCAGGTAGCTACCATTCTACTCTGCTATAAATTGAACATTTTTAGATACCAAATATAAGTGAGATCATATGGTGTTTGTCTTTCTGTGCCTGGCTTATTTCACTTAACGTAATATGCTCCATTTTTTCATTTATTCATGTTGTCACAACTACAACATCTTTTCTTAACACCGAATAACATTCCATTATGTAGATGCACATTTTCTTTATTTATTCATCGATCGATGGACACATCTTGGCTATTGTGAATAATGCTGCAATGAACATGGGGATGCAAATATCTCTTCAACGTACTGATTTCATTTCCTTTGAATAAATATCCATTAGTAACGTTGTTGAGTGAAATTGTTTGAGTTCCCCCACCTAAACTTAAAATGTTGGGAAGTGAGGCCTAGTAAAAAGTGCTTAGGACATGAGGGCAGATCCCTAATGAAAACTAATGCTTTCTCCTAAGAGAAAGGAAGTTCTTCCTAATTAGTTTCCAAGAAAGTGAGTTGTTATAAAGCAAATTAGCTGTTCACAGAATTTTCTCTGCATGTACCTGCTTTCCTTTTTGCTTCTCTCAGCCACATGTGACTTAGCATGAGAAGCCAGGCAAACGCCCACCCCATGCTTTTGAACTTTCCAGTCACCAGACTGGAAACTAAACAAAGCTCTTTTCTTTATAAATCACTACAATCCCTTCTCCATTCTCCTCTCAGGTTCTTAGACATGCATATACACACGCCTAGTGTGAGTTTTAAGCCACTGGGTTTGAGATTCAAACTGTGATCAACTACATGGGAGTCCAGCAATGTAACAATTATGCCATCTGCTGGTCCTTTCTTCTTTTCATTTTCTTTTTAATTCGGCTTTTTCATTTGTGTATCTACTGTAAGTTTTAGCTGTTTGTTTACCATGATGTTTACATAGAACATCTTAGGCACAAGAGACTATTTTAATATGGTAACAACTTAACTTTAGTCACTTAAAAACACTCAATACTTATTCAAAGTCCCTCCAATATTCTATGTTTTTGATGTTATCATTTATATCTTTTTATAATCTGTACCTCTTAACAAATTATTATTTTTAATAGTTTATCTTTTTGCTTTCATACTGAAGATATAAATGATTTACACACCACCACTACAATATTGCAGTATTCTGAATTTGACTGTGTACTTACTCTTACCAGTGTATTTTATACTTTCAGATATTTTCATGTTACTAATTAGCATCCTTTATATTCAGCTCAAAGAATTCCTTTGGCTATTTCTTCTAAGACAGATCTGGTTTGGCCAGAATCACCACCTTCCAGTAATTTACCAAAATGACAAACACAAAGGGAAAGAAGAAATGCACCCAATATATGTTCTCTAGGCCTTTTAGAAAACATAGAGTGGTTCCTTTGGAAACATACATGTGAATCTACAAGAAAGGTGATATTGTAGACACCAAGGGAATGTGTATTGTTCAAAAAGGAATGCCTTACAAATGTTGCCATGGGAAAACTGGAATAGTCTACAATAGTACATAGCATACTGTGGTCATTGCTGTAAACAAAGTTATGGGCTAGATTCTTGCCAAGAGAATTGATGTGTGTATTGAGCATATTAAGCATTCTAAGAGGAGAGATAACTTTCTAAAATGTGTGAAGGAACATAGCCAGAAAAAGAAGGAAACCAAAGAGAAAGCCAAAGAGAAGGAAGTCAAAGGTACCTGGGTTCAACTGTCAGCCTGCTCCACCCAGACAAGCACATTTAGTGAGAACCAACAGAAAGGAGCCTAAGCTTTTGGAACCTATCCCCTATGAATTCATGGTATGATGGATGTTAAAAATAAACAAACTATAATTCATTAAAAAAAAAAAAGAAGAGCCAGCAGGTCATGTGGTGGTTAAGATGCTGGACTCCCACAAGACTGACCATGGTTCAAGTCCCAAATCTGGCAGTTTGCTTTCTTATTTTCTCACTCTCTATCTCTCTCTGGTCAAATGTAAATGATAATAATAATATATAAAAGTAATTAAATAATTCTAAATGAAAATAATAGAAAAGAATAAAATCAAAGAAAAAAGACCTGTCTGGTGTGATGAATTCCCTCAGCTTTTGTTTACTTGGGAAAGTCTTACTGAAACTCATTCCATTTCACTTCTGAAGAACAATTTTGCTGCATAAAATTCTTTTGCTTGGCAAAGTTATTTTAATTTTTTGTCTAATTTTTTCTTAGACTTATTGCTTGTTCAGAGGATGTTTAAATTTCGTGTATTTGTGTATTTTGTGAACTTCCTTTTATTACTGACTTTTACTTTTATACAATTGATATCAGAAAAGATAATATAAATTTAATCTTCTTAAATTTGTGAAAAATTGTTTTGGGGCCTAAAACATGATCTATCTAGATTATAGAATATTCCTATCTGGCATGACTGGCCTCAAGTACCATGTCAGAACCCATGGAAACAGGATACTGGCCTAGAAAGTGCCAGACTGGACCATATAGCCCCAACCTCCAAGCCAGCCTCTGTGGCCCATGTTCTAACAAATTCATGTTCTAGGACTATCTCAGTAGACTCTGGTTCTGGGACAACCTCCAAGGCCCAGGCCAGTCTTCACAGATTAACCCTCCAGGACAACACATGAACACTCACACTCAAGACTAACTCCCATGGCTCCAGGTACCAGGCCAGCACCCATGATAGAATTGTTGGTGTTTGCTTCAGTACTTTATGTATATTTCAACCTCATCTGGCCTATATGATTTCTGCTGAAAATTCTGCTAGCCTATTGGAACTCCATTATATGTGCTGTGCTTCCTTTCTCTTACTGCTTTTAGGATTCTCTCTCTGTCTTTGCTTTTCAAGTTTGATTATAATGTCTTGTGTTCATCTTCTTTGAATTGAATCTCATTCATGGTCTTTGACCTTACTGTGCCTGGATATTTATAACCTTCCTGAGATTTAAAAAAACTTTCCATGGGGCCAGCATATGGCATAGCTGTTACCTCACTGGACTCCCTCATGGCCAACTGCAGTTCAAGTCCCAGACCCAGTGGCTTGAAAATCATACTAGGCCAGGAGGCGTGCATGCCCAATATCCCAGGACCAGAATGGAGGAAAAAATATTGCAGCATGGCCATCTCCCCTGGAAGGGTGATTTCTCATATTCTCTCTCACTATCTTTCTCCCTCTGGGAGTATATGCACTCTAAAGTAAAAACTTCTAAAACAATTAAAAATAAAATAAAAAATAAAAATTTTCTATTTTTTTTAAAATAAGATTTCTATCTTTTTTCCCCTATCATTTTCTTCTCTAGCTTCTATAACTTGGACATTTGTTCTTTTCTTGTTTTGTTTTTGTTTTTGTTTTTTTTTTGTTTTTTTTTGACAGGTTTTTGCTATAGGGTGCGTGCGCTCGCCAGACAGACAGAGAGAGACAGAGAGATAGAAAGCATGAAATCACCCCCCAGGGGGGATGGCCACGCCGCAATCCCTTCTCCTCCATTCTCCTCTCGGGATCTTGGGCACGCACACACACGCGCCCGGCGTGAGTTTTAAGCCACCGGGTCTGGGACGCGAACCGCGTCCATGAAAGCAGAAATCAAAAAATGGGCTGGAGTTGCGATACTGATTTCAGACAAAATTGCTTTAAGGCAAAAACTGTAAGAAGAGACAAAGAAGGGCATTATATAGTAATAAATGGGCTAATTCAAGAAGACATAATGCTTGTAAATATCTATGCACCCAACTCAGGAGCACCTAAATACATGAAGGAAAGACTGCTGGAGCTAAAAGGAGAGAGGTTGAAGCACTATAATTGTTGGGGATCTCAACCCCATTATCTCCTTTAGACAAATCTTCCAGACAAAACATAAGCAGAGAGATACAGGACCTGAATAATACTATAAATCAAATGGACGTGACAAATATCTATAGAACTTACCACCTTAAGACCACAAAATATAATTATTTCTCAGCCCTGCATGGTACCTTTTCAAAGACTGACCATACGATAGGACACAAATCAAGCCTTCACAGATTTAAAGAAATAGAAACTATATCCAGTATCTTCTCTGACCATTATGGTATTAAACTCAATATTAATTTCAAGTAACATCCTCAAAAATACATAAACACATCGAAAGTAAACAACCTACTTCTGAATAATTTTTTAAATACCAAAGAAATTAAGTCTGAAATCAAAAATTTTTGGAAGCAAATGATAGTGAGTACATGAGTTTCCATAATCTATGGGACACTGGAAAAGCAGTTATAAGAGGGAAATTCATAGCAATTAGTTTGTAAAGAAAAAGATGGAATAGTGACAAATAGACAACCTAACATCAAGCCTCAGGGAATTGAAAAGGCAACAACAACAACTACAAAAATGTCAAGCAAAAAGAAATAATAAAGATTCAAGCAGAAATAAATGACACAGAAAATAAACAAACTATACAGAAAATAAATGAAAACAAAAGCTGGTTCTATGAAAAGACTAACAAGACTGACACACCATCTACTTGACTGATAAAATGAAGAAAGAAAGAAACCAGATCAACCAAATAGGAAATGAAAAGGGCAACATTACAACAAATAGAATAGAAACACAAAACTTTAGAGGATACTATGAGCAACTGTATGCCAGCAGCCAAGAGAACATAGAGAAGATGGACAAATTCCTGGATGCATATAATCTACCAAGATTGAATCAGGAGAACATAGAAACCCTGAATAAACCCATAACAAGCCGTGAGATTGAAGCAGTATTAAATAAACTCCTGACAAAGAAAAGCCCAGGTCTGGAAGCTGAATTCTACAAAACTTCTAAGGAAAAGTTAACACCCTTTCTACTTAAATTATTTCTAAAGATCCAAAGGGAAGGAAACCTTCCAAATACATCTTATGAGGCGTCCATTATTCCCTTTCCCAAAACATGACAAAAAAGAAAAACTATAGGCCAATATCTCTGATGAATATAGATGCAAAAGTTCTCAACAAGATACTTGCAAATTGTATCCAACAACATATAAAAAATATTATTCATCACGACCAGGTAGGCTTTATTCCAGGGATGCCAGGGTGGTTCCACATATGCAAGGACATAAATATAATACATCATATTAAAAGAAAGAAAGACAAAAACCATATGATCATTTCAATTGATGCAGAGAAAGCATTTGATAAAATACAAAACTGGTACTAGACAAGGCTGCCCACTTTCTCCATTGCTTTTTTTTTTTTCTTTTCTTTTTTCTTTTTTTTTTTTTTTTTGAGAGGTTTTGCTATAGGGAGTGTGCGCTCGCCAGAAAGACAGAGAGAGACAGAGAGACAGAAAGCGAGAAATCATCCCCCGGGGGGATGGCCATGTCGCAATCCCTTCTCCTCCATCCTCCTCTCAGGATCTTGGGCACGCACGCACACGCACCTGGCGTGAGTTTAAGCCACCGGGTCTGGGACTCAAACAGCAGTCGACTACATGGGAGTCCAGCAACGTAGCCATTACGCTAACTGCTGGTCCCGTCTCCATTGTTTTTCAATATAGTCCTGAAAGTCTTAGCCAATGCAATCGGAAAAAAGAATAATATAAAAGGAATTCAAATAGGCAAAGAAGAATTGAAAATATCTTTATTTGAAGATTACATGATGGTATACTTAGAGAACCCAAAGGTTTTCATGAAAAAACTTCTTGAAGTAATAACTGAATACAGTAATGTGTCAGGATACAAAATCAACCTGTAAAAATTTATAGCATTTCTATATACAAACATCAAGTTGAAAGAGGTCGATCTGAAGAAAGGAATCCCTTTTACCGTAGCCACAAAATGAATAAGATACCTAAGGGAGACTCCTCCATGGCTCCTGAGAACTAGTGATTTCAGGAAAAAAGAGAAATAAAGATTTTCTACTGATAATTCAGCCTCCAGCCCACAAACTTGAGTGGTAGGGAGCCCCTCTAGCCTTCTCTCTACCTCTGTCTCTGTCTCTCTCTCTCTCTGGCTCTGTCTTCTCATTTTTTGTAATTTTTCCTTTAAAAAAATTTTTAAGGTAGAGTGTTCTCTTGGTTTTCAGCCCCTCCTTTATCTTGCAAATAATCCCCTTTCCCCTTGCCTCTCACTCCTACATGGCTCCTGAGAACTAGTGATTTAGGTTTTTTATTTTTTGCTTTTATTAAAAAAGATAATAAATTTTTTGGTTGTTTTTATTTTTCTTTCCTTTTCTCTCTGTTTCTTCTCTCTCTCTCTCTCTCTCTCTCTCTCTCTCTGTCTTTCCTCTTTTTTTGCTTTTTCTCATCGCTCTGCTCCTCAATCTCCATTCACTGTGTCTGTGTTCCTAGACAGATCTAAGGAAACCATAGCCAAATATCCAAATACTATTAGGGTTAATATATTCCTCAGTATTCACTTAATCTGCTGCACAAAGGGATAAAAACAGAATGGCAAAGAAATTCCAGATCACCTCCTTCTGCACGCTCCTCAATGCTCAGATTGAACTTCAAGAATTAGGAAGAAACACAGCATCCATCAGATGATTAGAAATCACCGCAGGGCCACAAGAAATATGGGAAAGCAAGAAATTACCTCTCCTCTAAGGAAAAGAATAACTCCTCTTCATCCACAGACAGTTCAATGGAAATCATGAAAATGTCTGATAAAGAATTTAGAATATTCATAATGGCAAAGCTAACATAGATGAAAGAGAAGAGAGACAATGAACTCCAGAAGAGGCAGGAGAAAGGACCCGATGAGTACCAGGAGGTGAGAAAATTCTTGCAAAATCTAAAAGAGGAATTAGGCACTTTAAAAAAGAATCAAATGGACCTGTTAGAGATGAAGCAATAATACAGGAAGCCAAAATCTCCCTTGAAATTATTAAAAGCAGACTAGATCATACAGAAAATAGAATCTCAGACGTAGAAGAAATAATTTCTGGCCTACGAAAACCCACCACAAAGACGGAGAAAATTGCCCAAAAAATTAGAATAATTTATGAAAAATGCTAGATACCATAAAATGTCCAAACATCCACATAATTGGTATCCCAGACGGTGAAGAGACTCCTAAGGGCATTAATAATCTATTCCATGAAATCCTGCAAGAAAACTTTCCAAACCTAGAGAGGCATTCAAAAATCTATTCCCAAGACAAACAAAGGACCCCAAATAGAATCCACACAAGGAGATCTTCTCCAAGACACGTTATAGCCAGACTGACCAAAACCACACACAAAAACAAGATACTAAGATTGGCAAGAGAAAAATGACAAGTTACTAGGACCAGCAGTTGGTGTAATGGCTATGTGGCTGGACTCCCATGTAGTCGACTGCAGTTTGAGTCCGGACTTGGTGGCTTAAATTTATGCTGGGCATGTGTGTATGAGTGCCCAAGGTTCCAAGAGGAGAATGGAGGAGAAGGGATTGTGGCGTGGCCATCCCCCCTGGGGGTCATTTCTCACTTTCTATCTCTCTGTCTCTGTCTGTATTTCTGGCAAACGCATGTGCCCTATAGCAATAACCTCTCAAAAAAAAAAAAAAAAAATGGCAAGTTACCTACAAAGGATATCCCATCAAGCTAACAGTAGACCTCTCATTGGAAATAATGTGAGCTAGGAAAGAATGGGAAAATATATTCAAAGTGTTAAGGGAAAAGCAATTTCTAACCAAGAATACTGTACCCAGCAAGATTATCCTTCATATGGGACAAAAAGACAAGAACATTCTCAGATAAACAAAACCTGAAAAAATTTACCAGCACCAGACCAGATCTCCAAGAAGATCTCAAGGGAGTGATATACCAGGGAAATTAAATATAGACATACAGAAGTAAGTGTTCAAAAACTAAGAAAATGGCCAACTTAATCATAGGGACAAGTCTGGAGTTGAATATTATATCCCAGAATTTAATTGGGAAGATCGAACCACAACAGAAGGTAGATTAAGTACACGAGACTGAAATGGTGAAACAGCATTTTATGACTTATGATTAAAACATTGCTGATTTTCTTCTAGGCTTTGTTTTCTGGTTTTAAGATTTTATGTCCTGTCTTGAACTGTTGATAGGTTCACATACCTACTATTTGAACAGAATCCTAACCTGTTCCCTGGCTTTAAGTTTTAAGCAAAATTCCTTAGCATTTCTTTGATTTATTAAAGTTAAAACTGCTTTTCTTGAAATTACCAGATGAACTTGCTATTGAAAGTAGTTAGATTATTTAAGAAATTGTGTGACCAATAAAATGTGTGTGGGGGGGGAAGAAATGGAAAAGTGATAGTGTGGGAGGAAGGTGGGAAATGGCAGAGGGTCAGAAATAAGGGTAAATTATATATTATATATATATGTGTGTGTGTATATATATATAAAATATATATTAAAATGGAAATGGAAAATTATTAACAAATAACATGCATGATTAGCCACTATGCAGTATATTCTGGATGGGAAATCACAATTTGTATGCTGTGATGATACTTAGGGAATGAATGTAAATTAATTCATTAAATAACTGTTTCATAAAAAATTTTATGGAAATATATGTAATGGGAAAACTATGAAAAAAAGTATAATGTATATGTAACCTGTTATGTATTATCATATTATCTTCTATAGGAGATATAATATTTTGCATTCCTGTCAGCAGTGTATGAGAGCTACCACAATATGCTGAAAAGCTTGTGAAATTTGGTCAATTTGACAGATGAGAAATAGTGTAATAGTATAGTTTTTATCATAAAGGACCCCTTTCTTATAGTGTAGGCCTGCTAAAAATGAGGTATTTCAATATTTGCCCATCTGGGCATGTCCTAAGTTGTTTTTTTTCCCCTAACTTGTCTTATTGTCATGTAATTATTGTATATATTTTGAAGGTATAATGTGATTTTCAATATCCGAATACAATGTGTAATTATCAATTTAAAGTATTAGCATATATAGCATCTCAATCATTCATCATTACCTTGTGTTTTGTTTTGTTTTTTAAAGCCAGAGATTATATTCACATGTACAAGAGAGGGAGGAGAGAAAGAAAATAAATAAATGAATTAAAATAAAAGAGAGGGAGAAAAGGGAGGAAGGAAGGAAAGAGAACACCCCTCTAACAGGGCTGGACATTCCATAATCCTTTTTTTCTCCAGTTCCTTATCCCTTCAGGATCCTGGACATGCACACATACACCTGGTACATTTTCAAGCTGCTGAGACTAGAACTTGAACTCTGATCAACCATGTCAGATCCAGTTTCCTCTGTATAGCTCTTAACCATTGTGCTATGGGGCTAGCCCTGTCAATATTTGTTTTAGGAACAATCAAAATCTTTATTGATAGCTACTCTGAATCATACAATAAATTGCTGTTAACTATTTTTTTTTTGAGAGGTCTTTGCTATAGGGTGCATGCGCTCGCCAGAAAGACAGAAAGAGACAGAGAGAAAGAAAGCGAGAAATCACCCCCCAGGGGGGGATGGCCATGCCGCAATCCCTTCTCCTCCATTCTCCTCTCAGGATCTTGGGCACGCACGCACAAGCGCCCGGCATGAGTTGTAAGCCACCGGGTCCGGAACACAAACCGTGGTCGACTATGTGGGAGTCCAGCGACAAAGCCATTACACCAACTGCTGGTCCCCTGTTAACTATTTTTTTAAAAAAGATACCTAGAGATAAACCTAACAAAGGAAGTTAAAGAACTTTACCAAAAAATAAAATATGAAAATCTTAAAAAAGATAGTGAAAATGGCAAAAAAGTAGAAAGATAATCTATGTTCCTGGATTGGAAGAATTAATGTAATCAAAATGGCAATTATATCCAAATTTATTTACATACTTAACATAATTCCAGTCAAAGTACCAGAGACATTCTTCATAGATCTTGAAAAAGGCAATCATAGAATTTGTCTGGAATCATAAAGGACCACATATTGCCAAAGCAATCCTGCACACAAAAAAAAGAGTGGAGTGGGCAGCATATCACTCCCTAACCCAATATAAATTATAAAGCTGTGATAATCAAAACAGCATGGTATTGGCAAAAACAACAACAACAACAACAAAAAAATAGACAGGCAGACCAATGGAACAGAATAGAGACCCAAGGGGAAAAAAAAAAAAAGAAAGAAAACCCAAAGCCTACAGCCAACTGATTTTTTTTTTTTTTTTTTTTTTTTTGAGGTGACAAAAATTTATTCCGTGCTTCTCGCAGCATCAAGTAGGGGAAAAAACTGATTATAGCGCCTGGTTTAGAGGTGTAGAGGCTCCTGTGGGCTTCTCTGGCAACCCATGGGACACCAGGATGAGCCTTAAGGTTGTTGCCCTGGAAGAGGGGGTAGATGGAACGGGGGCCCTATGCTGCCAAAGTGAGGAAGGACCCCAAGCAGGCACAGATCCTCCTGAGGGATGAGGCAAGATGTTTCAGCCAGCCCTGGCAGAAAAGAAGGGCAGAGAGCGGACGTAGGAGTCCAGTCTGGAGCGGAAGAGTTCACTCTGCACAGTTTGCCCCAGCGGGCACAGGGGATTCTTCACCACAAGCTCCACGTACAGCGCACTGTAGATGTGGTGCAGCACATCCCGGATGGGTCCCTCGCCCAAGTCAGTATTCATGACAACCTTGATTCCAGTTGGTGTTTCGTAGTAATGGAGTTTGTAACGGCTAGTTTGGAAAGCCAAGAAGCCGTCCTTCATGTCTAGCGGGGACATCTTGCTGACAAACGAGCGGATAGAGAACAGCATCCCGTACATCAGCTTGTATTCCTCCTCCTTGGGGATCCCTGCTTGCTTCTTGCGGTGCCATTCGCTGTAATGCAGACACACTCCATTCCGGTCAAACAGGTACAGGTTGTGGACAGTCATCTGCAGGTCAGGGAATGTCTTGCTCCAGGACGGCCCCACTCCGTGGGTTGGGATTCTTGGCCCCTACTGCCTCCAACCCCTCCTACCAGGAGGGGACCCCACCCCCAGGCTCCAGCCAACTGATTTTTGACAAAGGATACCAGTCAATCCATTGGGAAAGAAAACATCTTTAGCAAATGATGTTGGAAAAACTGGGTAACCACCTGCAGAAAGATGAAACTGAATCCCCATATTTCACCATTAACAAAAATCAACTCAAAATGGATCAAAGATCTGAACCTAAGACCTCAAACTATAAAACTACTGGTGGAAAACACTGAGGAAACTCTGGGAGACATCGGAGTAGGCAAAGACTTCTTAAATAAAACTCCCAAAGCACGGGCAATAATCCCTAAAATAGACAAGTGGTTCTATATTAGATTAAGAAGTTTCTGCAGAGCAAAGGATACAGTAATTAGTGTGAATTTACAGCCCTCAGAATGGGGGACTATTTTTGTAAACTATGCCTCAGATAAGGGGCTGATAACCAGGATAAACAGGGAACTCATGCAGCTTACCTGAAAAAAATTTATCCCAATTAAAAGATGGGAAAATGAACCAAACATACAAACAGCCAAAAAGCATATGAGGAAATGTTCAACCTCCCTCATTATAAGAGAGATGAATATTAAAACCACAATGAGATATCATCTAACCCCTGTCACAATGGTGAAGATTAAAAATACTAAAAGTGATAAGTGTTGGTGCAGTTGTGGTGAAAGAAACTCTCCTACAATGTTGGTGGAAATGTAAATTAGTCCAGCCACTGTGGAAAACAATATGGAGGTTCCTCAAAGATCTACAAATAGAACTACCATTTGATCCAATAATTCCACTGCTGGGTATTTACCCAAAGGCCAGGAGAATGCTCAATCAGAAAAGTGCTTTCCCATCAATGTTTATAGCAGCATTATTCATCATTGCTAAGATATGGAACAATCCAAATGTCTACAAACAGATGAATGGATTGAAAAAGTGGGGCATATATACTCTATGAAATACTATTCAGCCATAAAAAATAACAAGACCCTAGCTTTTGATAGAAAGTTTTCGAATATGGAAGATTTATTGTGGAGTGAAGCGAGCCAGACTATGAAAGAAAGATATTGTATGTATCTACTAAATATATACTGACTATCCACAATCTATGGTAGATATTTAAATATTAGAGAGCATAAAAGCAGAGAAAATAGTCATGTGTGGAACACGATTGGAGGGAAGAAGGAAAGAGTATAGAGAAGGAAAGCAGGAGAAAAAATCGAGAGGCATGACATTTGTGGGACACAGAAATGGTTTATTTCCTGTTAATGATAACATGTATAGTATTCTCAACTGAGCTGGTTGAGAAGTATTTCATGTTAGGTAAATTCTCCTTACAAGCCAAATGATGTATAGTGGTTGAATGTTTTAAAGAATAATAATAATGAGAATTAAAAATTATAATAATGATAAATAAAAAAATCTTTTTGGTGATGATGATGTCAATAGTAATGTCTTTCCCTTGACTGATATACATGATAACCATGCTGGAAAAATAAACGTTATATACTGTAAAGATATATGTGTTTAAATGTAATATAAAAAAAAGAAAAAAATGGCAAGAAAGAAATGTCAAGTCATTTACAAAGGTTAGCATCAGTCTTCTCAACTGAAACAGTGCAGGAAAGAAAAGAATGGAAAGACATATTTAAAATACTAAAAGAAAAGTAATTTCAATCAAAAATACTATACCTGGCAAGATTATTCTTCAAATGGGAAGAACAGATCAAATCATTGACAGGCAAACAAAAACTGACAAGCTCTTCAATAAATATTTAAGAGAGTGCTATGTCAGGAAAATTAGAGAGTCAGACAGAAATAAGAGATAGAAGGAAAAAAAAAAAGAAAGAAAGAAAATGGCCTATTAAATGCCAGGGAGAAATCTGCAAATAAAAATAATAACATTCAATGTTAATGGATTAAATCCCTCAAACAAAAGATTCTGGTTGGCTGAATAGAAAACAAACAAATAAATAAACAACAACAACAACACACACACACACACACACACACACAGAAGGGGTCAGCAGGTTGCATGGTGGTTAAGGCTCTGGACTCTGACATGTCTGATGGAAGTTCAAGTCTAGGACCTGGCAGCCTAAAAATCAAGCCAAGAGTGTATGCATGTATGCCCAAAATCCTGAGAGGAGAATGGAGTAGGGACTGTAGTGTGGTCATACACCCTTGGGGGTGATTTTTCACTTTCTCACTCCCTCTCTCTCTCTGTCTCTCTGGCAGTGCATGTGCCCTATAGCAAAAATTTCTAAAAGCAAACAAACAAACGAAAACAAAACAAAACCAGAAACTCTCTTTTTGCTGCCTGCAAGAAACATGTCTCATGGATAGAGACATACATGGACTAAAAGTGAAGGACTGAAAAAATATTTTTCACGAAAATGGAAATTTTTTTGAGATGTTTTTTTGCTATAGGGCATGTGCACTCACCAGAAAGACAGAGAGAGAGAGAGACAGAGAGACAGAAAGCAAGAAATCAGCCCCCGGGGGGGATGGCCACGCCACAGTCCCCTCTCTTCTATTCTCCTCTTGGGATCTTGGGCATGCACGTGCACCCAGTGTGAGTTTAAGCCACCAGGTCCAGAACTCTAACCGTGGTCGACTATATATGGGAGTCCAGCAACATAGCCATTACATCAACTGCTGTACCTATTTGATGACTGCAGTAAGCTATATAGCCCAGCTAGGTGCTACTTTATAGTATGTTCATTCTACTCACTGAGGTTTATGCCTAAAATCAGACTTGTGTTCATGGGTATGTATATATCAGCTGCACTTGCTATTGGAAATATTTAGATTAATTAAGATCGTTAGTGGATCAAGAAAATGTGTGTGTGGGGAGAGGAGGAAGGCATAGAAAGCAACCATTGGATACCAGAGTCAGTGTGCGAGGAGGGTGGGAGATAGCAGAGGGTGAGAGATAAGGAATCAAGGATGGGAAAAAAAGCAAAATATACAGGAAGCTAGAAATGGAAAATTATCTGTTGACGATAACACATATGGTAATGTGCTTGATTGAGACGATATACAGTGTATTCTAGATGGAAAATCTCATTCTGTATTCTATAATGAAGTATAGTAAATGAATGTAAATAAATACATTTAAATTTTAAAAAATTTACTAAGACAATATAAAAAAAACAAAAAACTCGATACATTCAATTCAGGAGCACCCAAATATGTGAAAGAAAGACTGCTAAATCTAAAGAGAGAGAGACTGCAACACACTAATTGTTGGGGATCTCAACACTCCACTATCTCCTATGGACAGATCATCTAAACAAAAAATAAGGAAAGAGATACAAGATCTAAACACAATAAATGAAATGGCCTTGACAGACATTTACAAAATGTTCCACCAAATAACATACATTTTTTTTTACTCCCATGAGGAATCTTTTAATAGATCAACCACACGATAGGGTAGAAAAGTCTTTACAAATTAAAAGGCATTGAAACTATATCCAGCATCTTCTCCATCTATGATGGAATTAAAATGGAAATTAATTTCAGAAAAATCTCTCAAAAATACACGAATATATGGAAACTAAACAACCTACTCATGAATGACTTCACTACCACTGAAGAAATTAAGACTGAAATAAAATGATTCATTAAAGCTTACCATAACGAGTATAAAAATTTCCATTATCCATGAGACACAGCAAAAGTTCTCATAAGAGAGAAGTTTATAGCTATTATTGCACAGAAGAAAAAGACGGAAAGGTGGAAAAAAGACAAACTAACAACACACCTCAGGAAACTGGAAAAAATAACAACCAAAAAATAAAAATACCATGAGAAAAGAAATAATAAAGATTCGAGCAGAAGTAAATGTAACAGAGAATAAATGAATGATACAGAAAATAAATGAAAAATAAAGCTGGTTCCTTGAGGAGATAAACAAAATTTATACACCATTAGCCAGACTAATTAAGAAAAAGAGAGAAAGGAACCAGATAATTCAAATTCTCAATGAAACAGGCAATGTTACAACAGATATAACAGAAATACAAGTGATCATTAGACAATGTTATGAGTGACTAGATGCCAACAAACAAGAAAACCTGAACAAATTTCTAGACACATATAAGTTACCAAGACTGAATCAGGAATACATGAAAAGCCTGAATAAAACAATAACAAGAAATTAAAATGAATCCGTAAAAATTCCTAACAAGGAAAGCCCAGGTTTCTTTGGCTTCACTTCTGAATTCTACAAAGCCTTGAAAGAAGAGCTGACTCCCATTCTACTCAAATTATTTTTAAAAATCCAAAAGGAAGGAACCTTCTCAAATTCATTTTCTGAAGCCTCCATCACCCTCATTCTCAAAACAGACAAGGACATAACAAGTAAAATCTCCAGACCAATAATTCTGATGAATATAGATGCAATAGTCCTCAACAAATTGCTAGTAAATTGCATCTAATGACACATTTAAAAGATTATACACAACGACCAGGTAAGCTTTATTCTAAGAATGCAAAAATGGTTCAGCATATGAAAAACAATAAATGGAATACAGCATATTAGCAAAATGAAAATAAAAATTATATGATCATATCATTCAATGCAGAAAAAGCATTTAATAAAATATGTCCCTTCATGATTAAGACTGCCAACAAAATCGGCACAAAAGTGACAATTCTCAACACAATAGAAGCTATCTATGGAATTCATACCTAATATCAAACTGAATGGGGAAAAGCTGAAAAGCTTTTTCACTAAAAACTGGAACAAGACTAGGCTGCCCACTTTCTCCACTCCTTTTCTTTTTTTTTTTTAAGAGGTTTTTGCTATAGGGTCTGTGTGCTCGCCAGACAGACAGAGAGAGACAGAGAAATAGAAAGCGAGAAATCACCCCCCAGGAGGGATGGCCATGCCGCAATCCCTTCTCCATGCTCCTCCCGGGATCCTGGGCACACACACACACGTGCCCAGCGTGAGTTTAAGCCACCGGGTCCGGGACTCGAACCGCGGTCGACTACGTGGGAGTCCAGCGACATAGCCATTATGCTAACTGCTGGTCCCTCTCCACTCCTTTTCAATATAGTACTTTGAAGTCCTAGCATATGCAATCAGACAAGGCAATAAAATTAAAAGTATTCAAATAGGAAAAGAGGAAGTAAAAACACCAAAAGTATAAGATACCTAGGAATAAACCTAACCAAAGAAATAAAAGACCTCTACAAAGAAAAATATGAAAATCTTAAAAAAAGAAGAAGAATTGAAAATAACACAAGAAAGTAGAGGGACATTCCATGTTCCTGGACTTGAAGAACTAAGATAATTAAAATGGCAACTCTACTCAAATTAATCTATATATTTAATGCTATCCTTATCAAATTTCCAGAGACATTTCTCACAGATTTAGAAAAAAACAATCAGATTTTGTCTGGAATATAAAAGATCTGTAATGCCAAAGCAATTGTACGCAAAAGGAGTAGGAGGCATCTGACTCCCTGATCCAAAAGCTGTGATAATCAAAACAGCATGGTACTGGCACTAAACAGGCATGGAAAAGACCAATGGAAAAGAATAGAGGACCCAGAAATAAACCACAAAATGTACAGTCAACTGATTTTTGACAAAGGGCACCAGTTGATCCAGTGGGAAAAAGAAAAACTTTTCAGAAAATGGTGCTAGAATAACTGGGTATCCACCTGCAGAAAGATAAATCTAGACCTATAATACCACTGACAAAAATCATCTCAAAATGGATCAAAGATGTGAACCTAAGACCTCAAACTACAAAACTACTTGTAGAAAACACAGGGGAAACTCTTGGGGACATAGAAGTAGGCCAAGACATCTTGAATAAGACCTCTAAAGCACAAGCAATAATCTCATTAATAGACAAGTGGGGTTACATTAGATTAAAAAGCTTCTGAACAGCAAAAGAAACTATCATTTAACTGAATAGACAACTCTACACATGGCAGAATATATTTGCAAACTATGCCTCAGAAAAGTGACTGATAGCCAGAATATATAGGGAACTCAAACAGTACACTTCCCCCCAAAAAACTGATCAACCCAACTAAAAGATGGGCAAATAAACTGAGCAGACAACTCTAAGGAAGACATACCAACAACCAAAAAGCATAGGAAAAGATGTTTGACATCCCTTATCAAGTGGGAGATGCAAATCAAAAGCACAATGAGGGATGAGCAGTTGACGTAATGGCTATGTCACTGGACTCCCGTGTAGTCCACCGCATTTCGCATCCCAGACCTGGTGGCTTAAACTCACACTGGGTGTGTGTGAGTGCATGCCCAAGATCCTGAGAGTAGAATGGAGGAGAAGAGATTGTGGCGTGGCCATCCTCCAGGGCGGATGATTTTTTGCTTTCTGTGTCTCTGTCTCTCCCTGTCATTTTGCAAGCTCAGGCGCCCTATAGCAAAAACCTCTCAAACAAAAGACCTACCATATGATCCAGCAATTCTGCTCCTGGGTGTCTATCGAAAGGAAAGGAAAACACTCAGTCAAAAACACTTGCACATCCATGTTCATTGCAGCATTATTCACAATTGCTAAGATATGTAACCAACCCAAAAGACCACAAACAGATGAATGGATTGAAAAGTTGTGGAACATATACACCATGCAATAACATTCAACTATGAAAAATGAATCCATAGCATTTGATAGAACATGGACAAATATGGAAGATTTACTACTAAGTGAAGCTAGCTTATTAATGAGAGACAATTTATGTCCCCATTCGATAAATAACTAATGTCAGCACTCTATGGGAGAAACTGAAAGATTGGAAGTTATAAAAGCAGGGAACTCAATAGTGATACTGGAGACTTTGCAGGAGGAAGGTGGGAAATGGGCAATTGTGAAAGGGAGGGAATTAAAGGGAAGAAGACTGAAGCAAAACCTATAAGGGACCCACAATGGAAAGAAATCTGTTGATTATAATGTGTATAGTAATATCTTTGAACCAATGTACAGTGTATTCACAATGAGAAAATTCATTTGTTATTATGTAATGATTCACAGTGATTGAATGTAAAATTTAAAAATAAATATTAAATAAATAAATAGAAGAAGAGACTTAGTCTATTCTTTTCATATTGGCTTTGTCTTGGAGAGCCCTTCATTAGTCAGCCCTTCCAGAGATTTTTGTAGGGAATATGACGTAGTCTGTGGTCATAGTTGCTGCTGGAGTCCTCAGGCAAACTCACTTGCTACCTGAGTAGACAGGTGAGCAGCCTGCACTCTGGGTCCATACACTTAGGCCAGGAGTCTGAATCCATTGTGGTGGACTTATTTACTAGGTCCGAAGGAATGAGCATAGATCCTGGTCTGTGAGGATGGGTTTGGAACCTGCATCTGTGGGAGCCAGGTTGAAGCCCGAGTCCACAGGTGTTAATCTGGTGCTGGTTTAGACCTTGAAACTGTGAGTCTACAGAGGCTGACCATGTACTGAGATGACCTTTGAGTCTGTTACTCTGGAGAATGGCCTCGATCCTAGTTCTATAGATGCCAGACTGTATCTGCAGAAGTGGTCCTTGGAACTTCAATTCATAGTGGTTGCCTTTGTACAAGGGTCCAAAGGTATTGCTCTCAATCCTGACATCATGGGTGCTGGCCTGGTTCCTGTAGACATGGGGGCTAATCTTAAGTTTGAGTGTTCATATGTTGACCTGGAGGTTTAATCTATGAAGACTGGCCTGGGTCTTGGAGGTTGGATCCATGAAGATTGTCCCAGAAATGGAATCTACTGAGGCAAGCATAGAGCATGAGTTTGTTGGAGTATGGGCCACCACAGAGGCTGGCATGGAGTTTGGGGCTGCAGGGAGCAACTGGTAGTTGGCAGTCCTGGAGCCTGTTTTCATGGGTTCTGTCACAGTGCTTGAGACCAGACATACCAATCTGGCACTGGAGCAAATCTGAACACCTGTACTATGTGAACCTCCGTAGTTCTTGACTAGTTTAGAACAGGGGCAGGCCTGAAGCCTGGGGCTTCAGGGACTGGTCTGGTACTGAGTGAGCTTGAAGCCTGTATCTTTGGGGCTAGCCTGCAGGGATTGGCCTGATACAGAAGCAGGTCTAAAACCTGCTGTTCAGGGGGCCAGTCCAGTACTGGAAGTTGTATAAGCCTGGTGCCCCTGGATCCCAAATGGTAACTGAGTCTGAAGGATAGGTCATCATTCCAAATATGTGAGGGCTGGCCTGGTACAGGGACTAGTCAAAAAACTAGGGCTGCTGAGAACACCCTGGTTCTGGGTTCACTATAGAGCCTGCTGCTGCTGTTTTGGGGTTGGTGGTAGAGTGACCCGAAGTTCAAAGAGCAGGCGTGGATCCTGGGGCTGCGGGATCTGACCTAGTGCCAGAACAAATCTGGAGTCTAAGTATGTGAGTGCTGATTCTGGGGCTATGCAGGCCTGTCTGGCTCTGAGTTTTACTGGGGGTACATCCAGTGTTTGGATGCTAGGCAAACATTGATGTTTACTTCCTTCTTACCACAAGTGGAGGGCATCTTTCTCCACTTGATGTCTTGAGTAAAGGTTGAGAGGGTGAATGATGTGGGTAATGTAAAACTGTCCTTTTCACCCTCTTGGATGAGTCTTTTTCTTATTTTTGTGATATAATCAGGTGAAATGGTCTTTCATCTGTTTTTATTAGCTCATATAAAGATATGTTTATGTGTGGCTGGTGGTTCAAATTGATGTTTCTGCAGGGGATAAGTGCTGGAAATTCTCATTCTGCCATCTTGCTGATGTCCAGATGGAGGATATGGAGGCATTCTTACTCACCATCAGCCAGGTTGGATTTTGTAACAAACTATACGAGACCAATAGATGGTATTTTCAAAAGAAATTCCTATGTGGTTCTTTTCCTCTATTTTAATATAAACCCTATATTTAGATAATACACTAAAAGCATCAAAATTACATGCAATAAAGTACATGTCTCAACTTTCATGTAAACTTCATTAGTCTTTCACAATTTTCTCTAAAAATCTTTCCTCATTGATTCTGGTAAGGCACAGTTGCTTATTATGATTAAATACTGCAATGCCATAGTAGGTCCAGGTGTCTATTTCCAGTGTACTTTTACCTAAATCTCATTCATAAAAAGAATGAATTGACTATTAATATTTCATATTCATTATATCACATTCTAAATATATGTTCTATAGAAACATTAAACATATATATATATATCTTGGCTGAGGAATAAATATAACCATAATAAAACCTCATCTCTGTCCATCATTTGCCTGGTTAGCAAGAGAGGGCCACTAATAGCTATGTATCTTTATTCTGGTCCATCTGTCACTTATTTCAGTCACATGCTACCATTCCTGATCTCAGACAACTTCCTTCCACCTGGTGTCACTTTGGTCTCAGATTCCTTCAGCTTCTTGGCAACTGCTACAGATTACTGTTTATGGCATCATTACCATCTCTGTTTACTCTCATTCTGTATGATGCCTGCAGCTACGATAACTAGAAATATAGGATGTTAAAAAGTTTTCTCTTCACACTCAGGTGCAACGCTCACACCGTTCTTTTACCAAAATTTTCTTTTGAAATTTTAACACCCACAAGGAGATTCAGAGTAGATTTGTTAGCATATAGAAAGGACAACTGTTATTGCTGGGTGATTTATATCAGGCCTCAAAGCTCAAGCTATTCAATCTTCTTGTAAAGTACGTTAAAAGAAGAAGTCAATATTTCATATATGAATATGGTAAACTGAATTTCTTTCTGGGTAGAGGTCATGCAAAGGAGGCCTATTATTATACCTGATGTACTTTTATCATTTCCCATTATCAGACTCATTTATTTTTTTAATTTTTTGAGATTTTTGCCACAGGGCACATGCATTTAGCAGAGAGAGACAGAGACAAAGAGAGAGGGAAAATGAGAAATCATCCCCCAAAGGGGATGGCCATGCTACACTCCCTTCTCCTTCATTCTCCCCTTGGGACTTTGGGTACACATACACACTCGCCTGGCATGTTTTTCAAGCTGCTTGATCTGAGAATTGAACTGCAGAGTAGGCAGTGGGATCCAGCACCTTAACCACGATTCCACCTGCTACACCATCTGACTTATTTATTAATTTGGTAATTAGGGTTCTTCAGAAGAAGAGAACCAATATAATATCTCTATCTATTTATATTTATATCTATATATAATCTATATCTATATCTTTCTAGAGAAAATAGTAGTCCATTGTGTAGCTAATTACAGAAATCAGAAATACCTGAGTCTGGATAATTTATAACAAATAATGATTTGTTTAGGTTGAAGTTTTCCAGGCCCAAGGTCAAAAGGCTGCATCTGGTGAGGGTTGTTATATTGCTGGGAGCATTTTTCAGATTCTTGAGGCAATCCAAGACATTACATGGTAACAGAGAAAGAGCATGTGTCTGAATTGGTATGTCTCTCTCATAAAGCTACAAGGAGTCATTATAGAGTCCCTACTCTGATGACCTTCATTGGGTTAAATTCCCACTCTCTTGACATCATTACAATAGCTCACAAAATTCTAAAACAAATTTTTGAGGGACATATTGAAAACAAAGGAGACAGAGAGAGATTATGGGAATTGGCTCACTTGATTATGGAGACTGAGAAGTCCCATGATCTGGTGTATGCAAGTGAGAGAAATAGGCAGTCAGTGGTGTAATTCAGCCCTAGTCCAAAAAGGCTAAAATCAGGGGAACCAATTGTGTAACTTTCACTTTAATGTCAAAGGCCTGAGAAATTGGAACATTACTCATGTAAATGGCACAGTCCAAAGTCTCAAGAACGCAGGAGCTCTAATGCCAAGAGCAGGATGAATGTCTCAGGTCAAGAAGAGAAAGAATTCATCCTCCCTATGATTTTATGCTCTATTCAGGCCCTCAACAGATTGGATGATACCTACCCATATTGCTGATGCCCAATCTTTACTCAGTCTACCAAATCAAATTCTAATTTCTCCTAGAAACACTCACACAGGACCAGCAGTTGGTGTAATGAATATTTCGCTGAACCCCCATGTAGTGCACTGCAGTTCAAGTCCTGGACCCGGTGGCTTAAACTCATGCTGGCTGCATGTGCATGCGTGCCCAAGATCCAGAGAGGAGAATGGAGGAGAAGGGACTGTAGTGTGACCATCCCCCCTGGGGGGTGATTTCTCGCTTTCTGTCTCTCTGTCTCTCTGTCTCTCTCTGTCTTTCTGGCAAACACCTGCACCTTATAGTAAAAACCTCTCAAAAAAAATAAACACTCTCACAAACATACTCAGAAATATTTTACCAGCTACCTGGTCATCCTTTAGCCCAGGCAAGTTGACACATAAAATTAATCATCGTAATAATGTTAACAATAGTCATAGTAACTAAAATTTATTGACCACTGAGTATATTCCAGGCCCTGCTCTTAGTCTCTATCTGTATTGTGCCAAGCACTCATATTTTATACATGCCAAGTATTGCTATATACAGTAGAAGGTATTGTGAAAAAGACTAGAGGAATAAAACATAACTCCTGTTTGCCACACAAAATTTAACATCTACAGTATAAATTACAAATAAAATATATAATTAAAAGACTCTATATGGCAAAAAGGCTAGTTAAAAGATAAAGCAAGTAACCAGTGATGAAAAATGCATGAAAAAGGGTTAATGTCCTTAATATAAAATTAGTTCTTTTAAATTCCACCCTAATGTCGAAAGGGACAAAGACATTAACAGAAAATTCACAAAAGAAGAAATACAAGATACAGTGTGGAAAGAGGTTGGGAGAAGTCTGAGGAAAGACATTAAGGAGAAAAATAGAGAGGCAAGATATTTATGGGACAAAGAAATGGGTTATTATCTGTTGAAGATAACATGTATAGGATTCCCAGCTGGACTGGTGAGAAACGTATTCATGTTGGAATATTCACTTTATAAGATAAGTGACATGTGTGATTGAATGTATAAAAGAAATGGAAATAAAAAATAAATTGAAAAATTAAAAATATATACCCTATATCCTGTGATGGTTAATTTTATGATGTCAACTTGAATAAACCATGGGATGCCCAAATAGTTGATTGAACATCTTTTTTCTGGATGTATCTGTGAGAGTGTTTCCACTAAAGATTAGAATTTGAACTGATAGCTTTACTCCGTTGATTAATAAAGCTGATGGTCCTTCCTAATGTTGGGTGGCATAATTCAATTCATTGAAGGCCTGAATAAAATAAGACAGAGAAAGATTGAATTAACACTGCTTGACTGTGACCTGTGCGAACGTCTTTTCCTGACCTTGATATGAATGAACCAAGTCCTCCCCCACATGCACTGCTTTCAAATGGTTTAAGTCCAGGAGGCTTTTGCTCATTCAGGTGGTTGCCTGGAATAGGAATGATGGTTGGTCCACATGAACTACCTTCTTTTTATTCATACTGTCTCTGTGGTATATGACTTCAGCACAGTTCAGGTTCTTTTTTTTTGGAGAGGTTTTTGCTATAGGGCGTGTGTGCTTGCCAGACAGACAGAGAGAGACAGAGAGACAGAAAGCAAGAAATCATCCCCCAGGGAGGATGGCCACGCCAAAATCCCTTCTCCTCCATTCTCCTCTTGGGATCTTGGGCATGCACGCACACGCACCCAGCGTGAGTTTTAAGCCACTGGGTCTGGGATGCGAACCGCAGTCGACTACATACCGCAGTCTACTACATGGGAGTCCAGCGACATAGCCATTACGCTAACTGCTGGTCCCAGTTCAGGTTCTCCTTTTTTTTTTTTTTTTTTTTTTTTTTTTGAGAGGTTTTTCGCTATAGGGTGACTCGCCAGACAGACAGAGAGAGACATAGAGACAGAAACCGAGAAATCACCCCCCAGGGGGGATGGTCACGCCGCAATCTCTTCTCCTCCATTCTCCTCTCGGGATCTTGGGCATGCACGCACACGCACCCAGCGTGAGTTTTAAGCCACCGGGTTCGGGACGCGAACCACAGTCGACTACATGGGAATCCAGCGACATAGCCATTGCGCTAACTGCTGATTTCCCCAGTTCAGGTTCTTGATGGTTCCCCACATCACATCTCTGTAGAGTTTCTTCTGTGAAGGATCCAGCAAAGCCCACTCCTCCTTGGTGAAGTTAACAACCACATCGTCAAAGGCCACTGGGTCAATTTCTCAGCTTCCAGAGTGTCCCCACATCCTTCCTACAGGTACCTGTCCCTGTCCAGCATATTACAGAGCCACAGAGCAGCCACAAGGGACATGAGGATTCCATGCAGGTTAACAGAATCCCACAAGCCTGCGGGGCACCTATGAGACACCAATTTACAGTAATTTATTACTGTAAAATAAAATGATAAAAAAATTTTGCAAGGATACATACACAGGATCTTCATTCTGGTTCTGTACATAATCTTGAAATAATATGAGCAAATGTCAACAAGAGATCCATTGAATGCAATATAGCATATATAAAATATGACATATTACATAACCATTGAAAATATGTCAATATATATTTATTAGTATAGGCCAATATTTTTCATGAAGTAAAAAAATAAATTTAAAATATTATGTATAGTCTGTTTCTGTAAAATATATACATATGTGTGTGTGTGTGTGTGTGTGTGTGTGTCTGTGTGTCTATGCATGTACATAGAAAACAGACCAGAAGGTATATACCCAAAAGTAAAAAGTTGTTATTGTTTTTTCCAGTTTTGAAACTAAATAAATTCAACTGAAGCATAACTTGTCCAAGACAAAATACACATATTTCTTTTCTCTTTTCTCTCTGTCTTTTTTGTGTTTGTTTGTTTGTTTGTTTGTTTTTGCTGCAGAGGGTGTACACTCACCAGAGGAAGATAGGGGAGGGGTGGAGTGAGAAATCACTCCCCTAGAGAGGATGGCCACACTGCAATCCCTTCTCCTCCATTCTCCTCTTGGGACTTTGGACATGCATGCACATGCACTTGGGATGATTTTCAAGCCTCCAAGTCTGGACTCAAACCTTGGAGTAAGCCATTTATTATATGATCTGTAGGTTTTTCAGATGGCCCTTATTGTATGGAGTAATTTCCTCAATACCTCAATTACTGAGAGGTTTTTTTCTTTAATCAAGATAGTATGTTAAACTTCATTTATTTTTTTGCATCAATTGAGGTGATTGTGGAGTTCATATCTCTAAAGTATTGTTTATTTAATTTTTATTTATTCATTCATTTATTTTTTAATTTGACCAGAGAAAGAGAGAGAGAGGGAAAGTAAAAAAGCAAACTACTAAGTCCAGGACTCGAACCATGGTCGACCATGTGGGAATCTCCAGTGCTTTGATCATCATACCACCTGCTGGCCCCCCCAATTGTGGGTTTTCATCCTTCAATGTCTTAATAAGATGTATCACATTTATTGGATTGCATATGTTAAACCAGCCTTGTATGACAGGGCTAAATGCCACTTGATAGTGATGTTTAATTTTTGACATGTTGTTGAACGGAATTTGTTAGTGATTTGTTGACTATTTTTATGCATGTTTATCAGAAATAGTTTCTTTTGGCATCTGGCTTAGGTATCAGTGTGACTCTGGACTCTTAAAATGTCTGAGTAAGTATTCTCTCTACTTCTTCCCTCTGGAAGAGTTTAAGAAGTATTCATATTAATTCTTTGAATGTTTTCAGACATAAAACTCTGGTACTGGACTTTTTTCCATGGGGAAGTTTTTACTATTTAAATCTAATTGTTATTGGTCTGTTTATACTTTCCATTTCTTCTTGATTCAATCTTGGTAGTTTGTATTTTTTTCAGGAATTTGCCTATTCCTTCTAGGCAATTCAATTTATTGGCATATAATTTTTCATAATAGTCCCTTTAATTCTCTTTATTTCTGAGGTAGCTGTTGTAATGTCTCCAGTTTAATTTCTGATTTTATATATTTTGATTTTTTCCCTCTTTTTTCTTAGTAAGTCTAGCTAAAATCTTTAAAACCTGAGGGGAATTAATAGAATACTGGGAAAGACTACAGGCGGAGTTGAGCAAAAGGAAAATTAGTGAAGAATAATCTCAGAACATAAGTCAAGGGATGGGATCCAGAGCATAGGTAGAAGAAGACAACAATGGTTCTAGATGTATGTATATTACTAAATATATGTATGTATGTATGTATGTATGTATATTTCTATAAAACCAGGTAGAAAGTTTGGGTTGCTCCCTCTCCTTTATAGTCTATATTTTCCTATAGAAAAATAAAAGCAACTTTCTATGGCCTAAATTACACCTTTCTACAATAAAGAAAATTTAGACTTTCAAGGAGCAATAAAATCTCATATATGATTATCCACTATGAGTGCTTGCTATTAATTATTGCCTCATTATGTCCTTTTCATGTATGAGTATACCCAGGCATGTATAATTTAAGCGCTATTGAGGCTGATAAAGAGATGTTTGTTGATGACAGGAAGCTCATCTTCATCTTTCAAGAATGACACATTGCCCACAGCAAGTGGAATGATGGTCACGTTGACTATGCCATGGAGTCCTCTAGTCTTTTCCCTCTCTTGGAGAAGGCTGGAGCTCCCTTGAGTGATGGAGGCCAAAAATTTCTTCACCTTTTGCTAAGTCCCAGACCCTGTATCTTAAACTCATGCTCAGTGCATGTGTGTGCATGCCGAAGATCCCGAGAGGAGAATGGAGAAGGGATTGTGGTGTGGCCATCCCCCCCTGGGGGGTGATTTCTTGATTTCTGTCTCTCTGTCTCTGTCTCTCTCTCTCTTTCTCTCTCTCTCTTTCTGGTGAGCACACATGCCCTATAGCAAAAACCTCTCAAAGAAAAAAAAAGAAGAAGAAGAAAGAGAAGAAATACACAAGTATTAACAGTTCAAGGAGGATTTGAAAATTCCCTCTCTTGGGGCTGGCAGGTGGCATGGTGGTTAAGGGCACTGGACTCCCACATGGCCAACCATGGTTCTAGTCCTTGACCTGGCAGTTTGTTTTCTCACTTTCCTCTCTCTCTCTCTCTCTCTCTCTCTCTCTCTCTCTCTCTCTCTCACATTCTGTCCCTCTCTGGTCAAATTTAAATAAATGAATAAATAAATAAATAAATAAATTTCTTTAAAAAATAGGAAATTCCTTCTCTAAACAGTTTTATGTGTGGTCAAATTAATCTACAATAAATTGCATGTATTTTAATTGTACAATTTGATAAGTTTTGACATAGTTACACATCCGTAAAACTATCACCACAATTAAGACAATGAACACAATTAGAGCAAAAATTATCTTTGTGCCCTTTTGTAATCAATCCATCTCACTTCTCCCTCTATCCTAGCCCAATCCCAGCAACTGTGGTCCTGCTTTCTTTTTTTTTTTTTTTCCCAAGAAGTTTTTGCCTTAGCTCATGGGGAGAGAGAGGAAGGCAGGAGAAATAGAAAGAGACAGAGACAATGATAGGGAAAGTGAGAAATCACACCCCAGGGGTATGGCCTCAACACAATCTCTTCTCCTTATTTCTCCTTTCAGGATCTTGGGCACGCATGCACATACACCCGACCTGAATTTCAGTCCACTGCATCTAGGACTTAAACTGCGATTAGCCATATGGCAAACCAGCAATGTAAACACTATGCCATCTGTCGACCCTGGTCCTACTTTGTAACAATATTGATTCAATTTTTCAAGTTGTATATAAAATTTTTGAGAGGTTTTTGCAAGATGTCTAAATCATGAAGGGATGTTGTACATTGTCAAATGCTTTCTTTCTGCATTGATTGATATGATCATATGGTTTTTATCTTTCCTTCTGTTAATTTTTACATTTATGGTTTTTGCATATGTTGAACCACACTTGCATCCTTGGAATAAAGCCTACTTGGTCGTGGTATATAATCTTTTTAATGTGTCTTTAAATACGATTTGCTATTATCTTCTTGAGAATTTTTGCATCTATATTCATCAGAGATATTGGTCTGCAGGTCTTTGTTGTTGTTGCTGTAATGTATTTGTCTGTATGGGAGTATGGGGGATTAGGGTGATGGAGGCTTCATGGAATGAAGTTGTGAGGGTTCTTTCCTTTTGTATCTTTAGTTTTAGTACAATGGAGATTAGCTCTTTTTAAAGGTTTTGTAGAATTCAGAAGAGAAGCTATTCGAACCTGAGCTTTTCTTTTTAGGGAAGCTGTTCTTATTACTCATTCTATCTCATTGATTGTTATTGATCTATTTGGGCTTTCTATGTCTTCTTGATTCTATCTTGGTAGATTATATGCATCCAGATATTTGTCCCTCTCATCTGGGTTTTCTTGTTGGTTGGCAAATAGTTGTTCATAGTATTCTTTGATGATCTTTTGTATTTCTGCTTTGTCTTTTGTAATATTGTCTGCTTCATTGCTTATCATTTATCTATCTCTTTTCTCTGTTCTTCTTGATTAGTCTAGCTAACACTTTGTCAATTTTTTTTAATCTTCTCTTAAGCCAGCTTTTGTTTGTATATTCTTGAGGGTTTATTCTACAATAAATCCCAAGTTAATTCCATTGTGGTTGGAGAAGATGATGGACATCGTTTCTATACTTTTGAATTTGTACAGGCTTCTTTTGTGTTCTATCACATCAATCAATTTCCATGTGAGGGTGAGAAAAATGAGGAATTTGTGATTGTTGGGTGAAAAGTTTTATAAATGTCTGTCAAATCCATTTTGTTTATTGTATCATTTTGATTCTGTGTCTCTTTGCTTATATTTTGTCTAGATGATCTGTCTGAAGGAGACAGTGGGGTGTTAAGATTCCCAATGATTAGGGTGTTACAATCTATCTCTCTATTTAAATCTAGCAGTCTTTCTTTCATGTATTTGAATGCTCCTGAGTTGGGTGCATAGATATTTATAAGTGTAATATCTTCTTGGTGAATTAGATCTTTTAGTACTATACAGTGTCGTTCTTTGTCTCTTACAGTTTTTGTCTTAACATTTATTTTGTCTTATAACAGTATTGACTCAAATTCTTTTTTTGATTTCCATTTGCTCAGAATGTCTTTTTTCCAACCCTTCACTTTTAGTGTTTGTTTGTCTTTATCTGTGAGATGCATTTCTTGTAGTTAGCATATAGAGGACTCCTGGTTTTTAATTCATTCCGCCAGTCTGTCTTTTTTTTTTAAAGAATTATTTTATTTAACTTTATTTATTATTATATCATTATTATTTTTCAGTTTGATCAGAGAGAGACACAGAGAGAGAGAGAGAGAGGAAGTGAGAAAGCAAGCCACCAGGTCCGAGACCTGAACCTGTGTCGGCCATGTGGGAGTCCAGCGCCTTTAACCACCACGCCACTTGCCGGCCCCCCGCCAGTCTGTCTTTTAATTGGAGAATTTAATCCATTAACATTTTATAATATTATTGATATTTATGGACATATCGCTGCCATTTTATTATCTATTTATTGGTTGGTTTTGGCTCTCTTATTTCTGTTTGTATCTCTTTAGTTTTCCTGATATAGTTATCCCTTCAGTACTTTTTTTCCAAGAGAAAAAGACAAGTTTTTTAATGGAAAGAGTGCCCAGAGGTCTGAAGCCAGATGTGCTTCATCCCACCCTACCTACTAGACATGATGTATTTATATGGTAGGCGTGGAGGTGTAGGATCAGAAGAATGGAAGGTATTTTGATTAGCTTACTTGCCACTATGACCTTATCAGCTCATCTATGGGTGTTGGCTGCCAGTAAGGGAGGGCTCTGGTCAGAGAATTGGTCAGAGAATTCTGGCCAAATGTCCCTGCAACCATCTCCTTATTTTCTGATGGGAAATTACCTAAAGACCATTACAAGGCTGAACTAACAGATCAAATATTTCCAGCCTTTATCATATATATATATATATATATATATATATATATGTATATATATATATATATATATATATATATATAAGAGATGGGAAAAGGGTGGGAACAAATGATTATGGGTGATAGTCAGTCACCTGGAGTTGCTTCAAGCTAAGAAGGGGTATTGTCCTTTAGGGTGATCAGGAGAGGTGTGTCTTCTGGTGACAGGTGTGACTATTGTACCCTCTAGAGCAACAAGATGTTTTCAGGCTGTTTTGGGGCCAATTGTTGGATAATATCTCAGATGAAGCAGTTTAAAAATTTTTTTAGAGAGAGAAATTTTGCTATAGGGCACGTGTGCTAGCCAAAGAGACAGAAAGAGACAGAGAGACAGAAAGTGATAAATCACCCACTGGAGGGATGGTCATGCTGCAGTCCCTTCTTCTCCTTTGGGATTTTGGCCACACACACACACACACATAACCTCAACATGAGTTTTAAGTTTCTGGGTCTGAGACTTGAACCACAGTTCACTATGTGGGAGTCCAGCGATGTAATCATTACACCAACACATTTTAGGAATTCAGTGCTATAGAAACTAAAAGAAGAGTTACAGTAGGGGGCAGCCACGGGAAGGAGAAAAACTACCCTCTTCTTTCAGAAAGAGGCAGAGATCTCCTTTTTCTGCTATGAGAAGGTCTAGGCCTCTTTAGATTTGGAGAGTTACTGAAGTCATAGAGTCTACTTGGTCTTGAATCTGTAAGAGATTTGGGATATTTTGTTTAGGCTTTGTTGACAGTCAAAGGAAGGCATTTTAAAGTAGTTAAAAGATGTAGACCAAGGTATATATCCTAGACCAGTTAAAAAGTAAACATGGGAAAGTAGAGGACCCACAGTTAAAAGAACAGGGCAGTATTAAAAAGTCAGCTTAAAATGCGAGGAGACAATAGGACTCAGTATTTTATTTCTGCCCTCTTGTCCTTCTTAAACTCCTAAGGTGTTTGTCAAAGGAGCCCCAGTGAGAGACTGAATAGGTGGTGGGTTTTGTGAAGTAGCACTTTTTCTCAGCATAACCATGATATTAATTTTTATAAGAATATCTTAGCTTAATAGAGGGCAAAGACAATCTGGCATAACAAGGAAATTTAGAGGCAAAGCAAAGGTTTTGTAAAGTGGCAGTTGGAGGATCCTCTGGTGGCTCTAATCCCTAGGCAGTAGTGGCAGCCCAAAGGAGGTCATCTGAGGTCACTCCTCCTGATCCCGTGTGAGCTTTTCGAGTTTTTTTGAATACTGAGAGATGATTGGGACTAGAACCTGTCTTTTAATATAAAAAAGCACTTTGAATTTTATCCAAGTTGCCATATATAAAATCCCTTTACTAAATTGCCTTCATAATTTTTTCTCTCTTTACTGTTTACTATTATTTTTCTTTGTCTTTCTCTTCTTATAAATTTACTTTTGGAAATTACCTTAACCTCTGATTTAGACAAAAGTTAGTATCTCAAAGAACATGATCTGATTTATAATTTCAAGGTTTACCTGAGGCTTGTCCAGTGAGATTTTCAGATGTCCAAGGTGACCCGCTGGGATCTCAGGCACCATTAATCCTCAGTTTCAGAGACCAGCATGGATTCAGAAGTCCTGGGTTCCATTCAGATCTCAGGGCATTCCTCTCTTTAGTAACCAACTCTTATGTTGGGAACAACGCCCTAGTGGGGAAAGGAGGATATCACTTATGGACATTATCCCGTCTCCAGGCCTCTACATTGGAAACAGTCTCTTCCAAGGAAGAGTCTCTGATTTGGGATTTTCGGGATCCTCCCCTTGGGTGAAAATTTCCCAGACTTCAGGATTACCTTGAGTGACTCAGGTGGCTATGGCCACAGGCAATCAGGCCTTTTTTCTCCTTTTAAGTTAAATAAAAGGTTAAGGTAAATTGCCAAATTAATTATAGAACTTTTCTGAGTTATCTAAGAATTTTCCTAGATCTGTTTAGGTCTTTGAGAGCAATACTGCACTGAGAAGAGAACCTGAACTCCAACAGATTTTTTTTTTCATTGTATTTATTTATTTATTTATTTCCTGTAAGATGTAGTTGAGTACCGCCAGGAGGGCAGAGCCCAGCTTGCATGTTTACAAAGAATCTACCTTATTGGCTATACAAAAGACCTAGCTGGAGTCATAGTTAAAAGCTTTTACCTTTTATTAAATCTCCTTATCATCTAATGTACAAGGGGTCCAGGCATAAGGTTTGGGTGTAAACTTGCCCTAGTTCCTGAGAGTGGCTGTGAAGAGCAGAGTCCTAAGGAGTAGAAGTTTAAATGCCTACCTGGAAGAGAAAAAAGCCAGGAGCTATAGCCTTATCTCATCCTGACCTGCATCTTGACTCTTGTCCAAGGTCTACTTTTGGTGAGTTCTTTTAATTTTTGTTTATCTGAGAATGATTTTACTTGTTCTTCCCATGTGAAGGACCATCTTATGAGGTATAATGCTATTGATTAAAATTGATTTTCTTTTAGTGTTTTGAATATATCTTCCCATTCTTTCCTTGTTTGCATTGTTTCAGTTGAGAGGTCTGATGTTAGTCTAATGGAATACCCTTTGTAAGTAACTTGATGTTTCTCTCTTGCCATTATTATAATCTTGTCTTTGTCTTTGATTTTGACAATCTGGTTATATGAGAGTAGAGAGGATCTTCTTATGTTCTATTCGGGGTTCTTTGTATTTCTTGGGTCTAAATATCTGAATGTTTCTCTAGGTTTGGAAAGTTTTTTGCAAATATTTTATGGACTAGATTCTCTATGCTCTTATTAGTTTCTTGACCTTCTGTAATACTGATTAGTTCAGTATTTGGGCATTTAACAGTACCTGGTATTTCCTATAAATCTTGCTCTCTTTTTTGTGTGTGTGCTTATTTTTCCATTCTTTTTGATAGTTTTGTCTACATCAGAGGTTTTGTCTTCTGGATGAGAAATTCAGTCTTCTGGGACCAGCAGTTAGCGTAATGGTTATGTCGTTGGACTCCCACGTAGTCGACCGCAGTTCCAGTCCCGGACCCAGTGGCTTGAAACTCATGCCAGGCGTGTGTGTGTGCATGCCCAAGATCCCGAGAGGAAAAAGGAGAAGGGATTGTGGCGTGGCCATCCCCCCTGGGGGGTGATTTCTCGCTTTCTGTCTCTCTGTCTCTGTTTTTCTGGGGAGCGCACACGCCCTATAGCAAAATCCTCTCCAAAAAAAAAAGAAAGAAAGAAAGAAATTCAGTCTTCCGCATGATCTACTATAATGCTTTCAGGGTCCATTTTGATTTTCTGCATTATAGTCTTTATCTCCAGAAGTTCTGTGTGATTCTTTTTTATGGTATCTATCTCCTCCTTCAAGTCATGAAAGGACTTCCTCATCTCCTAGAGTTCCTTTGCCTGTTTTATTTTGCATATCATTTAGTTTTGTTACTATGAATATCCTGAATTCTTTTTATGACATTTCTGTGAATTCTATTATGTTGTCTTCAGGTGATGAGTTGTGTTCCCTTGAGGAAAATTATTTCCTTGTTTTTTCATACTTGTGCCTCTGTGCTGGTTTTTAGTCATCTGATGGAGTACACACTTTTCCCTACTTTTTTGAATACCTTCTGTAGTGTCAGGGGAAAGGAACAACTGTTCTTCCCAGGTGTGTTCTTGGTAGGGGAGTGTGTCTTTCAATCAGAGTTGGGTGTATCTAGACACGTTCAGGTGCTTGAATCCTCTAACAACCTCTTGGATGAGATGCACCTGGAACTAGGCTGGGACTATGTAATTGCAGAAAAGAAGTGCAAGTCATACACCATGTTGTACATAGTACATGGGCCAGTGAAATGTGGAATATGGAAGTGCCTGGCTTCCTAGGTCTCTATTGAGTAGATGGATAAAACTTGGAAAAGTAATGGAGGGACAGTAGGACAAAAAAGGATCCAAAGGCCCAGACCTGTGTAGCAGAACACTGATGGGGGGCTTTCCAGTCATGCTTCTTCAGCAGCTTTCTGTCTGGATCTTTGCCATGCAGGTAAGTGGAACTTGGAAAGGCAATGGAAGGACAGTAGGACACTTCATATGAACCTTAGAATTGCTTTTTCCTACTTTGTTTTTAAAAAAAATCATTGAAAATTTGATAGCGAATCTGTAGATCACTTTGGGTAGTATTGATATTTTGACAATATTTGAGATTTATTTTTAATTTTTATTATATTTTATACATATTCAATCACTGTATATCATTACAGCATGCAAAATGAATTTTTCCAGCATGAATACACTGCATATTTGTTGTTCTGATCAATGAACATGGAATATATTTTTTATTTATTTATGACTTCTTCAATTTCTTTCATCTATTTTTATAGTTCTAAGTGTACACACATTTCTCTTCCTTGGTCAAATTTATCCTTAACTACATTAATGGTATTATAAATGAAACTGTTTTCTTGATTTCTTTTTCTGGATGGTCAATGTTAATTTATAGGAACACTAACTTTTGTATGTTGATTTTGTATTCTGTAACTTTGGCGAATTTATTAGTCGTAATATTCTTTTGTCGTTCTCTTTAGGATTTTTTACATAATGAACACGTCATCTGCAAACAGATGTTTTTATTTCTTCCTTTTCCATTTAAATACCTTTTGTTTTGTTCTTTCTTCTTTTTTTTTATTTTTGACTAATTATTCTGGATGGAAGGAGATGGAGTCAAAGAAAATTATTCTCCTTAAGAGTGAATGTTTTCCCTATTGGGTTTTTACTTGAGATTTATTACTCCTTTCTTCTTTCCCCAGAAATGTCTATTCTCTGCCTATTCCATCATTGTATTTTGGAAGTATATAACTTGTTTGATATCATAGGCCCACAGTTGGAAAGCGATTTTTATCAGGATGAGTAGTATCTGATTGTCACCCAGATGTGAATTAGATGATATTTAGATGAAATTCAGACTAAAATTAATGATAGAACAAGATCATCTTTAGGGACTATGACATAAAATGAATGTATTTTGTATATAAGAAGAGTATTAAGTTTGGGGGACCTGGGGTGGAATATTATTGTTCAAATGTTGTGTCTCCTCCAAAATTCACATTGAAACTTAATGTCTATTGCAATAATATAAGGAGATGGAGCATTTAAGAGATTATTAGATCATGAGGACTGCTCTCTCATGAATTGACTTAAGACTCGAAAAAGAGACTTCACACAGGGTGTGGCCCTTTCCAACTTTCTCTATGTATTCAAGGCTTCTTTTTCAAGCAGAGGGACCTCACAAGACACTCAATATGTCTGTACTTTAACCTTAGACCTTGTAGCCTTCAGAACTATGACAAAATAAATTTTTGTTGTTTGTAGATTAATCAGTTTGGTAAACTACCCACCAGAACAAACTTCATTACTCTTTAAAAGAAGACAAATCCAGACTCCTTAAAATGTATCATTTACAATGATCAACATAAAAATTAAAAATTACTAGATGTGGAACCAGCAGTTAGCGTAATGGCTATGTTGCTGGACTCCCACGTAGTTGACAGTGGTTTGAGTCCCAGACCGGGTGACTTAAACTCACGCCGGGTGTGTGTGCGTGCGTGCCCAAGATCCCGAGGGGAGAATAGAGGAGAAGGGATTGCGGCATGGCCATCCCCCCTGGGGGGTGATTTCTTGCTTTCTGTCTCTCTGTCTCTCTCTGTCTGTCTGGCGAGCACACGCACCCTATAGCAAAAAAAAAAAAAAAAACTCTCCAAAAATTGCTAGATGTGAAAAAGCAAAAAAATGTAGCCAAATCAAGAAAAAAATTATACTATTAATAGAAAAAAAATCTTTGAGAGGATCCAAATCTTGGAACAATCAACTCAAAGTAGGAATCAACTCATACTCTCCTTATATGAAAGAAAATATCTGCAAACTATATCTGATAAGTGGCTAATTTATAAACTGGTTAAATCTGTATTAAGTTACAGCAGCACAAATGAACTAAGACACACAGTATATATGGTGCCATTTTACTTTCAAATTTTGTCTTTATATTTTATTTACCTCAGTTTGATTGTGATAAAGTTATGTGTAGATTTTGTGTGTATTTGTGCTTTGAGTTCACTTAGCTTCATGGATTGGTAGGTTGTTATTCATTACCAAACTTCTGGAATTTGCAGCTATTGATTCTTCAAATACTCTCATTTTTTTTTTTCCTTTCTAGCCCCCAGTTTTCTTTACCTGATATTGCAACAGGGCACTGGGAATCTGTTCTTTATTTTCCTTTTATATTTTCTCCTTTTTCTTCAGTTCATGTCATTTCTATGGCTTCATTTTTAAGTACACAGTCCCGTCCTTCAGCCATCTTCAGTCTCCTGTTTGGTTCATCTAGCTTATGTTTTATACATTATTTTAACTTTTTATTTTTATAATTTCCATTCTGCTGTGATTCCCCATGTTTCATCCCCTTAAGATCGTATTTTCCTCTATGTCCTTGAGCTTCTTGATGTAAAGTCTTTGACTGATAGTTACAACATCTGGGTCATCTTGAAGTCATTTTCAATTAATAGTATAATTTTTTCTTGACTTTAGTAACATTTTTCTACTTCTTTACAGCAAATATTTTAAAATTGTAGGCTAGTTATTGTATACGACCTATTTTAACGCATATGGATTTTTTTTACCTTTAAAAAGTGATGAGTTTTGTTCTGGTAGAGAGCTTACTTCGCCATAGTTATCTTTGAAACTGAGAAGGCTTGATTTTAAGGGTTTGGATTTGTCTAGAATAGCCCTAACTCTAGGGAATGGTCTTTACTCTTTTTACTTTTTTTATTTATTTATTTTTTTGGGGGGAGAGGTTTTTGCTATAGGGCGCGTCCGCTCACCAGACAGAGAGAGACAGAGAGACAGAAATCAAGATATCACCCCCCAGAGGGATGGCCACACCGCAATCCCTTCTCCTCTTGGGATCTTGGGCATGCACGCACACACGCCAAGCGTGAGTTTAAGCCACCGGGTCTGGGACTCGAACCGCAGTCGACTATGTGGGAGTCCAGTGACATAGCCATTATGCTAACTGCTGGTCCCAGTGGTCTTTACTCTTAAGGCATGGCCTTTCTGGTGCTGCTTCTGTGTACCTAAGGCTTTGGCTAAACCAGAATTTTAGTATTTCCCTATACTGTGTAATATCTAGTAACTCTATTCTGCTCCCAACTTCTAGCAGCCACTCTCTGCTAGATCTCATGTATTTTCCTCTGTACTTGTGCAGCTCAGGCTTTAGCCAAATACCTGCAGGAAACCCTCTCATGGACTACTGGCCGCTATACCATTGTTGAAAAGTTACCTCCAGACAAAGAGATGAGGACAATGCCGGGTCCATATTCCTGTGCTGCTTCTTGTCCAATTCCTAAAAACAGTGTTCTCAAATTTTTTTTCCAATTTAATAGTTATTTATAGCAGAAGTGCTAGTCCTTTCTCAGTTATTGTGTGATGGTTGTAGAGAATGTCTGGTTGTTATTCTTTACACTTCCCTAAATTTTTAATATTTTTACTCTGAGTAGATATTGTTTTTATAATCAGAAAAAAAGAATAAAGGCTTTTAAAAACGTTATAGAACTGGGACCGCAGTTAGCATAATGGCAATGTCGTTGGAGTCCCACGTAGTTGACCGCGGTTTGAGTCCCGGAACCGGTGGCTTAAACTCACGCTGGGCGCGTGTGCGTGCGTGCCCAAGATCCCAAGAGGATAATGGAGCAGAAGGGATTGTGGCGTGGTCATCCCCCCTTGGGGGTGATTTCTCGCTTTCTGTCTCTCTGTCTCTCTCCGTCTGTCTGGCAAGCGCATGCGCCCTATAGCAAAAGCTTCTCCAAAAAAAAAAAAAAACTTTATAGAACTATAATAAAGGAAAATGGAAATCAAAGAGAAAAGAGTCATTCCAGAGTTAAAGGCAATATTAGATCACTGTGTTTCATCCTCTAATAGAAAAATGCTATTAGAAATATAAATATTGGGAAGTATAAATTATTTAATTCTTACATTGGATTGCTATGACAATTTTTTTAGGACTTTTTTAATTTGTCCTAAAGTCATCGAAGCGAAAATCATGATAAAAAACATTCTGCTTTCCTTTGCAATCGCCCAACACAAAAAAAAACAAAAAACTATTTGTAGGAAAAAAATGGTTTTGTACATGGGATGAAACAACATAAATTTAAAACTTACAGATAAGGGTTAGCTCTATCGCTCATCTCTTTAAAAAGTTTATATGAATATCCAGTCAAAGCCAACAAGAGTATCTCCCTTGAAACGTTATTTCTACGGCTTTCCAAGTAGACCACAGGGCTGCACACTGTCTTGGAATGTCCTCAGAAGGCACTGTCAGTGAGCAGGTAACAGAGTGAAAACCCAAAGTCCTTTCTTTCAAATGGAAGAGGGAAGACAGAGGGATAGAGAAACTATTCAAACTTCATCTTCTTTCCTTGTGGCTTGTGGTCTCCTCCTCCTCTGCCTCCTCGGAAGCCACCTCGTCCTCCAAAGCCTCCTCAGCCTCTGTCACCAAATCCACCTCTGCCTCCTCTGCCTCCACCTCGACCCTGAAGCCACCTTCACCCTTGCCTTGGCCCAGTCCAAGGTAACTTTGTTTCCATCAATTTCACCATCTTCCATGGCCTCCTTGGCAGCTTTGGCATCTTCCTCACTGTTGAAGTCTACAAAACCAAACCCTTTGGAGGATCCTGTTTCCCGGTCAGTGACTATCCTTGCACGAACAGAGCCGTCAAAAGACTCCTTTAATGTCTCTTCGGTGGTATTCTCAGACAGACCTTTGACAAACAGAGTTTTGGAGGGCTGACTTCTTGCATTAGGTGATCCCCTGGGTCCTTGCAGCTCCAACCTGATTGCTCTGCCTACAATTTCCCTTTTATTACAGGAATTTAAAGCTTCTTTAGCGTCTTCAAATGAAGCAAATTCTATAAACACATATCCTTTAGATTTGCCATTTTGGCTCTGAGGCACTTTGATAAAAGTTGCTTCTCAAATACTTCCTGAAGCGTTTCTTCAGTTGCACTGTAGGAGAGGTTGCTCAAAACCACAGTTTTTGATTCACCACTCCAAGTGCTATTCTTTCCACCTCTATAGTCCTGATTTTGACCTTTCTCTCCAGTGTAGTATGGGGGAATGGATCGCCCATCAGTCTCTGTTCCCCGCTTTTCTTCAAGGGTTTTCTCTGCAGCAGCTTCTGTCTTAAAGTCAATGTAGGCAATCCCTTTACTTTTTCCATCTTTGCTGATTATTCTGATCTCCATGGCATCTTCAAATACTTCTTTTAATTCATCTTGAGTGACTTTGTAGGGGAGATTTTTGGCCAAAAGTGTTCTTGTATCTCGATCTTTCTTATTATCTTTTCCTTTTGGTTTCTCCAGTTTAATTTCATTGCCAAAGACTTTTAAACCGGTGAGTTCCAAACCTTTTTCTAGATCTTCAGCAGATTCAAAGTCAACATAGCCAAACTTCCTAGATGCCCCGATTCTGACATCCACAACAGCAAGATCATTTTTAACAAAAACATCACTAAGACCAGTTTTTAATTCAGGAGTAGATTTGTTATTGTTCAGGTTTCCAACAAACAGATGAAAGGATGTAGTTGGTTCTGTGGCTTCCACCTTCTGTTTCTTGGCCTCAGGAGCTGCTTTCTGTTTGTTCATTCCCTTCTTTCCTTTTCCAGGAACTTCTTTGACAGGCTCTTCTTCCTCCTCATCTTCCTCATCATCATCATCATCGTTGTCCTCCTCTTCTTCCTCATCATCCTCATCCTCATCATCCTTTTCATCTTAATCTTCAGCCACAGTCTTGGCTTTGACAGGTGCAGCTTTTGCAGGAGCTTTCTTTCCTTTGGCTGGTGTGGTCTCCATAGCTGCTTCTTCAGATTCATCTTCCTCATCCTCATCTTCTTCCTCCTCATCCTCATCCTCCTCCTCTGAGGCTGGGGCAGCAGCTGCTGCTTTCATCACTGCTGGCTCAAATTCATCCTCATCCTCATCATCTTCCTCACTGTCATCTTCTTCCTCCTCGCCACTGTCTTCCTTCTTGGCATTCTTGCCATTCTTTGCCCCCTTGGCTGTGGTGGCAGCTCCTTTCTTACCAGGAGTTGCTACCAACGCTTTGCCTGGTGTGGCTCCGTTTTTGCCAGGTGTTGTGACTGCTTTGGCTGATGTAACGGTCTTCATGGATGGTATGGCAGCTGCCTTTTTGCCTGGGGTGACTGCTGCTTTCTTGGCAGGTGTGGCAACTGCAGCCTTTTTTGTTGGAGAAACTACCACCACCTTTGCTGGAGTTGTGCCATCCTTCTTACCTTTTTTCTGAGAGATGATAACCTCTTCTCCACTGCCATCATCTTCTTCATCTTCTGGCATTTCCTCACCTTCACTGTCTTCTTCTACCTCCTTTGGAGGAGGAGCCATTTTTGGGGGTCACCTTGATTTTTACCAGCCTTAGCAAGCTTCACCATGATGGCGGCTTACGATGGCAGAGTGTGTGGAGGGCGGTGGCGCAGATGAGTCTTGAGGAACTCCAACGACCTTGATGGCTACCGCGAGCCCTGAAGATCCCGGGGTGCGTACGCTCGGCAGCCAGCCACAGCTCGAGACTGAGGCGAAAGACACTATGACAATTTTTCATTGCTTTTTTTTTTTTTCTTTTTTAGATTTTTGCCATAGGGTACCTGTACTTGCTGGAGAGAAAGAGAAGGAAAGTGAGAATTCACCCTCCAGGGTGGATGACCATATCACAATCCCTTCTCTTCCACTCTTCCTTGGGATTTTGGGCACTCACATACATACACCCAGCATGATTTTTAAGCTGCTGGGTCCAGGATTAAAATGGTGGAGTTGGCCATGTGGGATCCAGTGCCTTAACCACTATTCCACCAGCTAGTCCCTTCTTCATTCTATTTTTTAATATTTGTTGCATCATCAAACTAGAGAAAAGCAGAGAAATATGTGAACAAAAAATTATGGATATGTGAGACAGCAGATGGTTATAGTGGCTTTGTCGCTGGACTCCCAAATGGCCAACCATTGTTCAAGTCCTGGAAACGGTGGCTTGAAAATCACGCTTGGCATGTGTGTGTACATGTCCAAGATCTGAGGGCGAGAATGGAGAAGATCTTGTGGCATTGACATACCCCGGGAGGTGATGTCTCACTTTCCCTCTCACTGTCTGTCTCTTTCTCTTTCCCCCAGGCAAGCACGTGTGTCCTAAAGCAAAAACTTCTAAAAATAATTAATAAAAATTAAAAAATAAAGAAAGAAATAAAAAGTATTTATGGATATATATATAGCATGAGCATGTGAAAAGAAAGAGATGTGATTAAGGGTAAAAAAAGAAAAAAGCAGAGAACTAGAGGAAGGTAAGATGTATAAGGAGAGAATGCTTTTAACAATTAAAAAAAAAAAAAAAAAAAAAAAAAAAAAAAAAAAAAAAACGGGCCTGGCCCATGCCCTGGTGATTGGGGCAAAAGAATCCCATATGGTTGACTGTGTGGTCTGAGTACCACATGCTTGTTAAACAAGCCAGGTGTGTGAGTGTGGGTATGCCCAAAGTCCCAGTACAGAGACATGGAGACAGGATCGTGGTATGAGGATGTTCCAAAGCACCCCTTGGAGGTGCTTTGTCCTTCTCCCTCAGTTTCTCTGTCTCTCTATGGTGAGAGCACACACACACACACACACAGAAAGAATGCAAATAAGTATAGAAGATGTTATTCTCTTTATTATTCATATTATATATTAATTCACTGACAGCAATCTAATTAATTTGGGGTATCTGGATACACATTAGGGGTCTAATAAAAATGTGTTGCTATGATACTTCATTTGATGTTTCTAAACACATTGGCTGTATCACCTATATTTAGTCTGGAAGACCAGTCTATTGGGAAGAAAAGACCCTCTACTATTGAATCCCAGTGTGGTAACATCACTCACCAAATTAGTAAAGATAGCACCTTTTGCATATTTTTTATAAATGAGCATGCTTGGCTATACTAACTAGAAAGGAAGAGTTAATAGATGACAAGTGTAAGAAAGCATGAATTGAGAGTGGTTTAAGATGGTAGGAATAATAATTAGACTCTGAGACTCAGGAGGCCCAGCTAAACAATGAATGGAAAGAAAAGCTTGGGATGCAGGTGGGCAAGTGAAAGAGGCATACAACTGAAGAGTCAGCTCAGGACTGATGAATTAGTGCAAAAGTCAGTAGGTTTCTGTCTCACTGCTTCTCCTTTTGTGTTTTTGATTTTTCTGTCTCTGATTCCTCAAGCTCTCCTTCTTCCTCCCACTTATTCCCTCTGGCTGTCTCCCAAGGTTCAGTTCTTGCCCTCCCTCCCCCAGTCATTCCCCTTTGTCCTTACTCCTTTAGAGGAGTCCATTTATTCTACTGATCTTGGATACTCCTTGTATACAAATGACTCTAATCCATCCAGCACCAGCACTGACTAACTTTTTCTGTAATCCAGTTCCAGTTTCTCAAGAGATATTTTTCCCTAGGTTTCCTACTGCCCCTTGAAATTTAATATTGTCAAAATGTTAATTATTCTCCCTTTTCACTTGCCTGAACCTTTTCAAAAGAATTCCTCCTAACGTCACTACTACCAACAGTGGAACCATTAGTTTTCCAATGTCTCATTCTTGCAGCTGTGGAATGTTTTAATCTTTATATTACATCCAGCATGCTGCCAAATCTTTCTAATCTCTTTCTACAAAACTCTGTGGGTTTTAACTTATTTTTTCTTTCTAAAAATCACATTAATATTTAGGTTATCACAATATCTTCTTAAACAGTTTTCCTGTTCTAGCTTTTCTTTGCCCTAGTGTATCCCTCATGCACATACTAAATTCAAATCATGTTACTCTACTTCTCTGATCCCCCCTTTAGTCTGCAGCTTTTATCAAGCCAAACTCTTTAGCCTGGAATTCAGTACCTTACCTCAGCTGTGTCTCTGTCCATACCCATCTCAAACTCTGCTCTCATTCATTCCCAATGAAGAATCACAGAAAGCACTTACTGGAATGGATCTTTAAATTGGAAATTCATATCAGGCATTTAGAAGAGGTTTCTAGATATTTAGAACTAGCTGTCAAAGCCATACAGACATAAATATTCATTGAATAGGTGTAAAGAGATAAAATATTGAGGAGACATGATATGATGAGGGAAGATATCCAAAGGCAAAACCTTGAGATATGAAAATCTTTTTAAATAAGAGGGAGAAAGAAGACCAGCAAAAGAGATTTTTAAAAAACAATCAAAGGAAGTGGATAATAATCATTTAATTAGTGCCTACTACATATTGGTTGCTTTATATCCATGTTCTCTGATCCCTACCAACTCCTTGCAAGGGGACATTATGAACCCTATTTTAAAGATGAAAAACCCATGGCTCAAAAAATTCACACAATGGCAGGGTCAGGACTTTAATTTGAATCCATGACATATTTGATACATGTCTGTGCTTTTTTTCTTCAAAGCACACTGAAAAGATCAAGAAGTAGGAAGACCAAAAATGTACTTTTGGATTTGGTGAGAAAAGGACATTAGAAACCATCTATATAGAAATGAAAATGGAATTCAAGTTGCACATGGGTTGAGAAAAAAAAGCAATATGACCCCTAGAAATTTGATAGGGAAGAGAAATAAAGCTGTAGCTTGAGTATGTAGAAGGGCTAAAGGAAGGTATTTTATGGTAAGGAAGTCTTGTGCGTACTTGTCTCCAGAAGAGAAGCCAGTTGAAAGGGAGAGTTTGAAAAGGCAGGGAAGAAATGGGATAAAGAGTGAGAAAAAGTGGGTATACAAAACACAGGTAGAGATGAGTTAGCCTTGGGAAGAAGGAAGGAACAATTATTTTTTAAAGACAGAATATAGCAGTATATTCTGTATATTCAATATAGAGGAAGAAGTTAAATGTTTTGAGGAAGAAACCATGGGAGCTCTCACTGAATCCTGCTACACTCTTAGTTAAAGGGCCAGTCATAGGATACTTAAGTAAAGTGGAAAGGATATAAGAAAACTAACATTCTTTAAGGGCCTACAACATTCCAAGCTCGCTACATATATTTTCTCTTTAGTTTCTGACAGCCGTATTTATCAATCCATTTGTTTACGAGGAAATCAAAATAGGAGTGAGTAAAAGAGAGTGGGGGAAAAGAAGTGTATAGATAAATTTTCCCCACATCCTTCACCACTTCCTTTCTGGATCACATTTCCTAAGTGCTTATCACTGCTCCAGCCACTATGCATCTTCTCTGTGCCTTAAAAAATGTCAGACATGCTTCCATCACAGGGCCTTCATACTACCTATTCCTTCTGCTGCAAAGTTCTTCTCCCAGAAATCTGTATAACTCATCTTCCAAGCTTCTTCATGTTTTGGCTGAAATATCACCTTCTTTATGAGCATAATTTAGACTACCCTGCTTACATTGCAATTCATGACAGCTACCCCTACACTCAAATACATCCATTCCCAATTACTGTCTTGTATTTTGTTCCATAGCACTTATCATACTCTAACACAGTATATTGTTTACATGATTTTTATGTTCATTACTAGCTGCATGTCTCTCCACATTAGAGTATGAGCTCATGAGCAGAAACTTTTGTCTCTTTTATTAACTGATATACATACATGCCTGGAATAGTATCTGATGCATGAGTATCTGTCACTGAATATTTGCTGAATAAATGAGTGAGTAGGAGGTTATAGTAAGAAACACCAAAATTCAGAGTCTGGAGGAAAGTGCAGAGGTAAGAAAGCTCCCTGAGGGATCTGAAGAAGTAATGAGGAAGGTCATTGGGACTCAGGAAGTCAGGGTCAACTGTGGTATGAAGCTGTTTGCAGGAGTATGAGGGAAACAGTGTGAGTATTACCTAGGAGTTTTCTATTCTATAATTGCTGGACTTGGGCCAGCTCCATGGCACAGTGATAATTCGCTGTTCAAGAGAGCTGCTCTCCCATCAGCTTTCCCTCAGCACCTGGTAAGGCACTTTAGAATGGCATTCTGAAGTAATCATGAATGGGTGTTTCAGGAGAGAAAAACTGACAAAGCTTTGAGTGCAGAATAATAGACAGTATTCCTGTCCTCTTATTCAGATAGGATAAATGGCTGAAGCTTGAGGAGTTTTGCTTTGAAATCGGAGAGGGAGCAAGAGAAAGTGAGAGAGAGAGAGAGAAGAAATAGAAGAGAAAGAGGAAAACAAAAGGAAAAATGGTAAGAATTCAAAGGACCTATGTGAGGAGAAGAGTTTATGTGGGCTTTCACAATCCTATTTGAGAAGTACTGGTACGAAGCACAAATTCCCTTTTTTATTTCTTCAGACATACTTCCAAATTACCCACAGCTACATACTTACAGAATTAAACAACAATTTTCACAACTTCTACCCTTCACACAAATATTTGTACAACTTGTCTCACATATGCCCATATCTAAAGACTCAGAACTACACACACACACACACACACACACACACCCTGATATAAATACAATCATTGAGATACCTAAGTACATATCCAGGTTCCCACTATGCCCTTTTACACAGACTACCTTATATTTGCTACTATACATACAATCCCCTTAAATCCTTCTCTTCCCTTTTAAAATTGCTCACAGATAGACATAGATCTGTCCATAGATAGAAAAATGCACACATCCACATTTTTCAGCTTCAGAATAACTCGTGTACAGTTCCCTCTCCAGTTTACCATCTGCAATGGAAAAGAACTCACAATCTTTATAGAAGATAACTGTTAAATAGGTAGGGACTAGAAAAAAGTATTTGCTGTACATTATTGTCAGTAAAATTGTCAGTAACCAGATCAACAAAACACTGTTATAACTGACCATCTGCAGTGACGTGGGAATCACTGTAATAAAGAACCCTTACAAGAGGATTTTACCTGTGGCTGTGAAAAAAGGTCTGCTCACAGATTTAGCCCATAAACATGGGAAAAAGCACCCTATTTAAGAATGAAGATCTTAACAGCTGCATTTATATTCAAATAATGCTAATCATAAAATATTCTTAACTCTTTGTTCAAAGCACTTGTGAGAGTTAAATTCTATTCCAGTTAGTGGTGTTATTAGATGTATTTGAAACTAATGCAATTACATTTATTCTGAAATGTTGTATTACTTAGATTTATCAGTAATTCGGAGTGCTCTTAACACCTTGCTTTCTCACATTCTTAACCCCCACCCTAGCATTTGGATAAATTTAGGTGGTTTCAGAGTATGTAAAGACTAAAAGTTTTTTTCTCTTTTTCTGCCTTGTATGAAAAGGAAGTAAGGGAGAGAGCAGAACATCAACACTGACGCCCCGGAGGGGAGAAATCTAGGAGGTCTGGGCAGACGGAACAGAAGGAAGAAATACAGGAGGAGGATTAAGAGGAAAGAGAGGAAAAAGTGGGAGAGAGGGGTACAGAGAAGGAGAGCACAGAGAACAAGACTCAAGAAAAGAGCAACAGGGAGAAAAGCCTAGAGAAAAGCGGGCCAGGGACCTGAAGTAGATGGAAAAAGAGGAGCTAAGAAGAGGGCAGAGCTGACAACTCAATCTGAGTAGTAATCAGGCTGTGGGAGGAGAAGCCTGGGAAGGCAGCAATGATGGGCATTCAAAACCAGTCTATGTGTTAAATAATACTATGTGCCTCTAGGAATTACACATACATACACATACACACATACACATGTGCACGCACTCACACATGTATATAGTTTTCTCAAATATGTTGATGAGATTTTTTTCAAATAAGGATAAACGGTACTTCTCTCACCATTTTGTTTGAGATCAATTGTGCAAATAACTATAGCACACAAATACTGCCTGACCTCTTCTCCAGAGGATCTGAAATTATTCTGCTCCTTTAAGCAGATTTAAAACCATCCCAGCGTAGTTGCCTCTGACCATATATACACCATTTGAGTTTCTCAACATTACTGTGATTATTTAGGCACTACTTTGCCAATTGATTTGTCCTCTTTGTTTCTCTCCTACAACTCCCCCTGTAATCTCCTCTCCAAAATCTTTCCAAGCGTTCAAGCCTCTGAAGCAGCCATATGATACTCCATCCCCCACTCTGGCCTCACAGTAAACGTGACTGTTCTATAGGCAGCTTGTGTATGTGTCAGAGCCCAAATGTGGAGTGGTTCTCAAGTGTGCCATATCCCTGGGGTCTCTGTGGAGCCAGCTGAAAAGGACAGCAGACTGGAACTACTCCATTCTTGACTTGAGGCAGAGTAATATTTGCAACTTTTCACTACTATTTGCAACTTTTCCTGAGGCTCCCAGAGGGTAATCTGGCTCTTTGAATATTTGGTCCTCTCTGCTGAAGACTTTGAGAGCAAGTTGTCAGGAGCTGTGTTGGACAATATTTTATCTTCTCGATTCTTTCTTACTCAGAAGCACTCTTTCTGAAAATGAACCAGGAAGCCTGGATATAATCAAGAGCTGTTAATTCTCATTAATCTCTGGATACAACCCTTTCTCACTCTAGCCACCATGACCTCATTCCCCAGAAGATGGGAAGTGGTGGACATCTTTGTGTCTTCTCTTTAATCAATACTTAATCTTACTATCCTATAGCCTAATCACTGTTCCTCAAATCTACCCGAAAAGGTCATGTAGTCCTGATCCAGTGGGCTTAGGCCCACTAACAAAAGCTGCTCACAAAGAAGTTAGAGATGAGGGTATGAGATAGTTATTTTCTTCTTTGGATGTCAACTCAGGCCCTCAATTATATTCCTCTTTAGAATCCCCGCAAAAAGGCTCCAGAAGGACAAAGGTAAAATAAGAAAATGAATTATATTCCAACTATAGCAACCCAGTAAGTCCATGACTTGGTTCCCAGAAGAGAGCAGGTTTCCGTAAGCCAAGCACTCTAGTTTATGTGGGTGACACCGTCTTCTTGCTGGCACACCAGATGTAAGAGATAAACCAAGCTACATGTAAGAAAGATTTATAGCTGACCCCCTCCTCCTACAACATCTAATATCCTCTACTCAGGACACTTTGCCAGGAAGATTCCTAACCTAACTCTCTAGTTTCTTCGAATACTGGTAAAGGAGTTTTAAGCATGGCTCTTTTCAATCCAGGATACTCCCATTCCACTTCCCAGGCAGCTAATCAAGGCAGCCAAACAATTCGGTACTACATCTTCAGCTGCAGTTTAAGGGAGAGAGGTGGGGAAGAATGGATTCTTAGAGATGAATGAGGAGATGAAAACTATGAAACCCTAGATTAGAAACATCTCTGGTGACATAGACAGATGTACACATACCTACAGGGTGAGAGGAAATCCATAAACATGTCTTTTTTTCTAAGTTTATTTTTATTTCAGGGAGTGTTCCCCTGGAGACTTCCTTAGTACTGAGAATATTCGCCAGGTGCAAAATGCGGTACACTCCACATTCTGTCAAAACTAGCACCTGAGGAGCAAATGAATTAGGCAGAGCTCCTCAGGGACAATAGATGCCTCTAGTTCACCAGTCCCTTGGGAAAACCAGGCTTAGAGGGGAGCACCATTTCTGCCAAGCAAGATACCTGAGCCAAAGAGAGTTGATGACACTGTTATTTGAAAGAATTCCCAAACACCTCCACTCCTTACTCCTAGGCCAATACTAGGATGAAGCCAGAAAACACCCAAGTTGCAAAATTTAAGAAAGCATCTGCTTTCAGAACATGCGATTGCCACCCCTGCATTTGTGTGACCCCAAGAGTGAGTGCTTCCTTAAATTTTGTATCTTGAGAGATTGGCCCTATAGCCAATTGGTTAAAGGCTCTGGATACTACCATGGTTTAAATTCTAGTCTCAAGGCTTTAAAAACATGTAGGGCAAATGTGTGTGAATGCCCCCAAATTCCAATGACATGGAGAAATTGAGGAGAAAGGATTGCAACGTGACTATTCTCCCTCCCTCCCTCTTTTTTTTCCTCCTTTTTTTTTTTTTTTTCCGTTTCCTCACTCTGGCAAAAACATGCATGCTTTAATGGTTTTTAAAAATTTGCAGCCTGGATGCCTGGATGCCTCTCTTGACTCACTCTATTTTTGGTCCTGTATTAGTCTAAAATGCATATCCCATTAGGCCACACCTGCACTGGGAAAATCAGAAGAAATCCTATCACTCTAGTCTGCATCTATTAATAATTACTGTGAAAAAAAAGTCCATCACCTAGTTTGCATCTAATTCTGCAGCTAGCATAACCAAAGAAACTTTAACAAAACATTGGGATCACACAACAAAGAACCAAGAGAGGACCTATATTTGTCAAGATGCTATTTACTCTATGCTTGATTTATTCTCAGAATATGGAGCTCATGCTTCTGAAGCATCTCATTCTATCTTCAATCAGCTACAATAGAAACATCTTCTATTGGAACCAGCAGATGGCATAATGGTTTTATCTCTGGACTCCCACGTAGTTAATTGTGGATTGAGTCCTAGATCCTGTGGCTTAAAACTCATGTTGGGAGCATGTGTAATCATGCCCAAGATCCAGAGAAGAATGGAGAAGGGATTGTGGTATAGTCATCCCCCTGGGAGGTGATTTCTCACTTTCTGTCTCTCTGTCTCTCTGTCCCTCTGGCAAGTACACATGTCCTATAACAAAAAATCTCTCTCTCTCTCTTAAAAAAAAAAATCTATTACTGAGCAGTAATTTTACCTTCCCCAAGGCTTTTGCCTATAGCTCCTATTTCTAACAAAGTAAAAGCCTGTTCTGCCTTCTTTAGGACATTTCCTTTGACTATTTTAAGATAAGTGAAACATTCACACATACCCGCATGTATATAGAGTTACCATTTATTTCACATCTTCTAAACCCTCTGTACTGTGTACTGAGCCAAATATTTCACATGCATTATGCACTATCTCATTTAATCCTCACCATAATCTTATGAGGTAAGTGCTACTATTAATCCCATTTTACTGATGAAGACATTGAAACTCTATGACAACAAGGACCATGCATGTTTATATTATCATTATATCCCAAGCTCTTAGCACAGTACTTGACACATGGAAGAAGTTAAAATCAACATTCACTGACTTGAATGAACAAGACTCAGTGCCCAAGTCATACAGCCAGTAAATGGCAGACTTGTGGTTCAACTTCTGAATCCAGAGCCTGTTGTCTTTATTATTCACACATTCTTGGTTACCTTATCTGATCATCATAAGGTATTCATCTGAGTTCCTTCATCCTCAGGACCCTCCTAAAACTATTTCTGTGTTTATTTTAAGAATGAGAATGTTATTAAGCTATTAAAAAGGACCAAATTCTGTCATTTGAAATTAAATAATTTGGGTGAGCCTGGAAGACACTATTTTAAGTGAAATAAGTCAAGCACAAAAAGACAAATATCACATGTTCACATTCATATGTGGAAAATGAAAAACAAAAAAGACCTCATAGATACAGAGAGATGAAGAATGACTGCTAGAGGCTGGGAAGGATAGGGAGGGAATGTAGAGGGATATTGATTAATGGGCAAAATATGCAGATAGATAGGAAAAATAATTTCTACTGTTACAAAATACAATGGGAGAACATAGATGGCAACAACTCACTGTGTATCTCAAAGTAACTAAAAAGGAGGATTTTGAATGTTCCCAACACAATTAACAACAAATGATTGAGATGACAGGCATGCCAATTGCCTTGGTTTAATCACTGCACATTGTATTCTTGAACTGAAAAATCATATTGTACCCTCATAAGCATGCATAATCATTACATGTTAAGAAAAATATTTTAAAAAGAGAATGATTGACCACAGAATGCCAACATATTCCTACCCTAACATCGCAATTAAAGAATTTTTAGACAGGTATACACAGTATTGATAGAGTGGTGTTCCAAATCCTCTCACAGTAGATCTGCCCATGACTCATTCATTTCCATTTCTAGCCAGAAGTTCCATTCTATCAGGTCGCAGTGACACTGATGAGCTCACAGTCAGTGTCTTGGATTCTAATCAAAATTTCACTTTATTATACATATTGTCCATAGGCATTAATGTACATATATTTGTGGACATGAGTATTGTGACTAGCCCTCGCCAATTGCTTTCTTAGGCTAATTTATTACCAGGTAACTCTTTTAAAGAATTATTTTATTTTGTTTTATTGATTATTATTATTTATTTTTAATTTGACAAAAGAGAAAGAAAGAGATGAGAAGCGAGAAAGCAAGCCATCAGGTCCAAGATTCAAACAGTGGTAAGCCATATGGGAGTCCAGCACCTTAACCACCACACCACCTGCTGGCCCCACCAGGTGACTCTTAAATTTTGATTCCCCCCCTGCCTGTCATACTTGCTATTCTCCACTCTAATTGGATTCCGAAGTTTATCTCAGCATCTTTCTCTGTTATTTGACACAATCTGCATGATGAAGTGGCCACTTTCTGATCCTGTTTACTCTTTTTCCATAGGCCTAAACTTTAAAAGGAAGAAATAGAGAAAAAGGCAAAAAAAAAAACCAAAAAAACAACTTGTGTTCCCAGGATCCCAGGTTCTTCACTACAGTGCCTTAGTCTTTTAAGTTTTAATTTCTATTTCTAAATTGACACATAATAATTGTACACATTTATGGGATACAGTGTGATGTTTCAATACATGTATGGAATGTATAGTGATCAAACTAAAGTAATTAGCATATCCACCACCTCAAAAATTTATCATTTCTTCATAGCAAGAACATTCGAATTCCTTTTTTTCTCAATTGCCAGTGGGCATGAGAGAGAGAGAGAGAGCATCTCCTAGTGGGGCATGGTTACACTGAAATCCTTCATCATCCATTTCTGTATTCCCTCAGGATTTTGTGCCCAGTGTTTTTCAAGTCTCCATGCTGGGATTCAAACCACAAAGCTGGCAATGTTGGATCAGTTGTCTTAACCTCCAGGCCTAGGGCACAAGGTTTAACTGCTACATTATGGGGCCAGCCCCCTTTCTTTTCTAAATAATAAATTTTGTTGTAATTTTTAATATTCATCATATATATAGACATAAAATATATTATTGTTACCTTTAGTCACTCTACTGTGCAATAGAACAATAAAATCTATTTTTTACTTATAACAAACTTCTTCCCATCCTGTCTTTCCACATTCCCTTCCCTCTTATTATACTTTCTACTTCTATGAGGTCAACATTTTTTTTTTTTTTGAGAGAGAATTTTGTGATAGGGCACATGTGCTTGCCAGAGAATCAGAAAGGGACAGAAAGTGAGAAATAACTCCCCACGGGGGATGGCCACACCACAATCCCTTCTACTCTATTCTGTTCCCAGGATTTTGTGCATACACACACACGCACCCAGAGTTTCAAGCCACCAGGTCTGGAACTTGAACCACGGTCAACTACACGGGAGACTAGTTACTTAACTATTACACAATCTGCTGGCCCTGAGGTAAACTTTTTAAAATTCCACTAATGCATGAGATCATATAGTATTTGTATTTTTTGTCTTTTGGTTTATTTACCTTAACATAATGATCATAACATAATATCCATCCATGTTGCTGTAAATGACAGGGTTTCATCCTTGGTTTTTCTGAATACTATTCGATTGTACATATATGTCACATTTTCTATATCCACTCAATGTTAATAAACACTTAGGTCAATTCTATGCCTTGAGTATTGTGAATAGTGCTGCAATACACATGAGAATTCAGATATTTCTTTGCCATACCAATTTTGATTTCTTTGGGTATATATCTAGTGGTGGGGTTGTCAGATGCTATGGTAATTCTCTTTTTAGCTTTTTGAGTATGTTTTCTATGTCTGTACTAATTTACATTCCCAACAACAGTGTGTAACAGGTCCCCTTTCTCCACAGCCTCACAAATATTTGATAATTTTAGTCTTTATGGTAATAGCCATTTTAACTATGATGAGATGATGTTTCATTGTGGTTTTTATTTGCATTTCCCTTAAGATTATGACTTTCAGCATTTGTTCATATACATATTGGCTACTTATGTCTTCCCTTCAGGAATCTTTTGCCCATTTTTTAATCAGATTTTTTTTGGTATTGAGTTCTTTAAATATTTTGGATATTAACCCCTTCTCAGATGTATAGTTTGCAAATATTTTCTCCTATTCTGTAGGTTGGCTCTTCGATACTGATTGTTTTCTTTGCTATGCAGAATATTTTTAGTTTGATGTAATTCCATCTATTTTTCACTGCCTGTGCTTTTGAGGTCTGATTCAAAAAAATCCTTGCCAGGGCCAGTGGGGGCTGTGGATGTTAAGACACCTGGATCCTACATGGCCAACAGTACTATTTGAATCACAGACTTGCAGGCTTGAAAAACACACTGCATGTGTGTGCATGGGTGCCCAAAATCCTGAAAAATGAAAAAGGGGTTGTGGAGTGGCTATCCCCACGGGAGGGAAGGTGATTTTTCACTTTCTCTCTCTCTCCTCCTCTGTCTCCTCAGTGAGCACACATGCACTATAGTAAAAACTGAAAAAAAAAAAAACTTGCTCAGATTGATGTCATGAAATGTTCTCTTTTGTTTTCTCCTAGTAGCTTCATTGTTTGAAATTGTACATTTAAGTCTTTAACCCATTTGAGGTACATTTTTGTAACTGGTAAGAGACAGGGGGTCAACTGTTATTTTTCTGCATGTAGATATCCAATCAACATTTACTGAAGAAATTGTCATTTCCTCAATCCGTGTTCCTGGTGCTTATGTCAAATGTCATGTGACTGTATTTCTGAGTTCTCTCTTCTACTTCATTGACCTATGTATCTTTTTTTAACCATATTGGTCTGGCTATTATTGCATTGTAGTGCATTTTTTTTAAACTTGCCAGAGGCTATGTGTACTCACCTGAGAGAGACAGAAAGACAAAGAGAGGGAGAAAATGCCCTCCACCCACGGGAGATGGTCATTCCTGTTCCTCCATTACTTCTTCCTTTCAGGATTATGGACATTCATACGCACATACCCAGGATACTTTTCAAGTTGCCAGGTCTGGGACTCAAAGTACATAGTTGTTCATGTTAGATCTGCCTTAACCATCATACCACCAGCTGGCACTGCTTTGTAATGTGTTTTCGTTTTTGTTTTTAAGATTTTTGCCATATGTACTTGCCAGAGAGAGACAGAGAGTGGAAAAGTCAGAAATCACCCCCCGGGGGGGTGGTGATGGATATGCCACAGTCCTTTCTCATCCATTCTCCTCTGAGGATTTTGAGTATACACACACATATGCCAGGTATGCTTTTCAAGACACCAGGTCTGGAACTCAAACTGCAGAGTTGGCCATGAGCAATCCAGTGATTTAAGCACCATGCCACCTGCTGGTCCCAGGTTTGCAGTGTTTTTTTTGTTTTGTTTTGTTTTGTTTTTTTGTTTTGTTTTGTTTTGTTTTAAATCAGGTAGCATGAGGGTCAGCAGGTTGAGTGCTAGTTGAGGTTTTGGGGTCCCACATGGCTTACCATGGTTCGAGTCTTGGAACTGGCAGCTTGCTTTCTTATTTTCCCTCTCTCTCTGGTAAGTGCATGTGCCCTATAGAGAATTTTTTAAAAAATAATAATAAATCACTTAAAAATGTGTTTTAAAAAAATCAGTTACCATAATACCTCGGCTTTTTATTATTATAATGTTATGATTTCTAATTCATATTTAATCTTTGTACATCTCTGTAGCACACATATGGCTTTTCATTTTTTTTTCTTTTTTTGGAGAGGTTTTTGCTATAGGGCACGTGCGCTCGCCAGACAGACAGAGACAGAGAGATAGAAAGCAAGAAATCACCCCCCAGGGGGGATGGCCACGCCGCAATCCCTTCTCCTCCATTCTCCTCTCGGGATCTTGGGCATGCACGCACACGCGCCCGGCGTGAGTTTAAGCCGCCGGGTCCGGGACTCGAACCGCGGTCGACTACGTGGGAGTCCAGCGACATAGCCATTACGCTAACTGCTGGTCCCATGGTTTTTCATTTTTGCTGAAGGTTGCTTTGGCTATATAGGATGATCTGTGATTCCATATAAAATTTAGGATTTTTTTCCTGTTTATATGAAGAATGTCATTGGTGCTTTACCAGAAATTACACTGAATTTATAGATCACTTTAGGTAATCTGAGCATTTTAACAATATTAATCCTTTCAATATACTAATAAGAGATATTTTTCCATTTATCTATGTTCTCTTGAATTTCTTTCATCAATGTTTTATGGTTTTTATTGTATAGATCTTTTACTCCCTTGGCATTTTACTTATTTATTTATTTAGATCACTATTACAAATTTCACAGTCTTTGAAGATATCTCTCTGATCTTATTTTTTTAAGACAAATGTTATTTTATTCCTCAGACTAAATTAACATTTTGATTTCTTTTTAAAATTTATATGGATTTTAGTATTATTCATACATTAAATCGCTATACATCATTTAGATTGTGAAGAAACTTTACCCAGCATGATATATGCTGTCATATTCAGCAGGAATTTGTAGTAATTGATAGCTTCTTTAGGTCTCCTCAGGCTTTATGGCACATCTTTGATATGTGCTCTTGGAAAATGGCACACTTTCAGGTTGCTCAAATTTGAATTCCTCATGATCTTTTTTATATCTCCTCTTGGGAATCCTAATTAAAAAAAAAGTCTACTCCCCAGAGGGTCTGTAGTACATTCTCTTGTTTCCAACAGTGCTCAGGAACCTCTATGTTATTCATGTTTTTGATTTTTAGAGAAAGATTTTTGCTATGTGTGTGTGTGCTTGCTGGAGACAGACAGAGAGAGAAAAAGTGAGAAACCACCCCCAAGGGGGGGATGACCACACAGCAATCCCTTCTCTATTCTCCTCTCAGGATTTTGAGTATGCATGCACATGCACCTAGTGTGAGTTTCAAGACACTAGGCCCAAGACTCGAACCATAGTCGACCATGTGGGAGTCTAGCACCATAACCACTATGCCACATGGTGGCTCCATGTTTTTTATAATGATTTGATTCACCTGGTCATTGTTAGGGTCCTGTGCCTACTATTTTGTTTTATAGATTCATAAATCTATATATTTACAGTAGTACAGTGAGTATTCTACTCTTTCTTTTCTATGGACATTTATCTCACTCCCCTTATAACTATCTTTTATACCTTTAGTCATAATCGTCTTTGTTTTATAGATTCTTAGGATGCTATTTCTTCTTCAAGAAGTTAAGCATCACCCTCTGGGTAAAAGGATCTGCACCTTGTGAATATGTTATAAACCTCACTGGGTTAAAGTTTTTTAATTTCTTCTATTTTCATAATCTGTGACACATTCAACCAAAGTTCAGCTGCTATCCAGACATTATTTTCTTGGCAGTGGATAAAAATTCATAGTCTCGAAAGTAGGGCTGGTAGTTTTGTCTTTGCTTTTAATTCCTTCTATGCTATTGTAACCTAAAACTTCATTTTTATTCTTTTAATAATAGTGTCTCAGTTTTTAAAATGTTTTGCCAGAATGTCCAAAATCGAATGAATAGATTGAAAAACTTGTGGCACATGTACTCATGGAATAGTACTCAGCCATAAAAGACAATGATAGCATTGTCTTTTATTTGTCTAGCATTTGATACAAAGTGAATGAATATGGAAGATTTAACGTTAAGTGAAGCAAGCCACACTATGAAAGACAGGCATTGTATGTCCCTGTGTAATATATACCAAATGTCTCTATTTTATAGCAAAAACTGAAAAACTGGAAGGTATAATAACAGGAAGGGCAACTGTAGATATGAGAGACAGTAGAGGTAGAGGTGGATAATAGGGAGTGAGAGGGAGGAGATCAACCAAAAAACGAAGAAACAAAACATTTAATAGATACGAAAGTGTAAAGTTATATGGTCATGATAATATATAGGGTAAAGTCTTTGACTTGATAATATATACTCTATTCATGCTGAGAAAAACCGTGCTGTATATTTTAAAGATGCACAATGATTACATGTAAATTTATATATATACACATATATATATATATACACACACACATATATATGTGTGTATACATACATATATATATATATACACATAAAAATTTAAAATAAATAAAATTATTTTTTAAAAAGTACTCACTAGAAGAAAAAAAAATTTAGCCAGAAGGCACCTGCTCTTACAGGAGAGAGAGAGGAAAGAAAGAAAGCACTTCCCCATGGGGAATGGTCAAACTGCAATCTCCTCTTCTCCATATCTCTCTCTTCCTTTCTGGACCTTAGGCACACACACACGGTAGGCATATTTCTCAAGTTGCTAGGTCTTGGACTTGAACTGTGAAGTCGGCCATGTACAGTCCAGCCACCTCAACCACCATGCTATAGGCTGATTCTGCTTCAATTTTTAAAAATATTTTTCATCTTCCCTAATAATGTGGAGTGATTGAGATATTTTATATAACCTTCACCTTCTATTCAAGAATGATATCTAGATGGCTGTTGGCAGCCACACATCCAGTGCTTAACTATAGGAAGGAGTATACTTGCTGCAAGATACTAGAGAAACACCTTAGAATTTTCTCCTTTTATTTTGCATTGAGATTTCATGTAGATCCTCTTTTTTTCAGATTAAAAATTTATATCATTTAAAGTTTCAGATCATTATCCTTTCCATGCAATTGCCCTCAGGCTTTAAAATTAATTGTGTGTGGTTTAAGAAGATTTAAGATGAGGGCAATACACTCAGCAGAGTGTAAACTTGGCCATTGCTATCTTTCTTTCATTAAGCCTCTCCCTTTTTTTTCCATTTGTTTTATAGGCCCTGATGGTAACCAACTGATTCAACAATCTTAATATGCCATATTTTCTCTTGTCCTGATAATAGGAGCTTCAACTCAGTACTTCACAGAAAAAAAATAGTATTTTTAAAATAAACATTTAAATCACATAAATAAACACATAAATGGTATATAATTTTACACTGAAGATTTTGTATATGTGTGTGTGTGAGATTTTTGCTATCGGGCACATGGACTCACCAAAGAGACATAGATAGAAAGTGAGAAATCACCTCCTCGTGGGCGATGGCCACACCACAATCCCTTCTCCATTCTCCTCTTAAGATTCTGGGCACAAACGTACACACACCTGGCGTGAATTTCAAGCTGCTGGGTCTAGAACTGGTACCACAGTCAGCCATGTGGCACTTCAGCACTTCAATCGCTATGCCGCCTGCTGGCCCCCCAAGTTTTATAAGTGCATAACAAGTGTCTTCTTGAGAACTCGCCATCATTGGGGACACTGAAACTAAGGCTGTATGATTGCTTGTACAACTGAAAGACTTCATGTTTTAAAACTTACCCTCAGGCCTCTGTCACAGCAGTAACACAATGCTCTGCAATGCTGGAAGCCATATGTAAAATTAAAGCTCAGATCCCAGGTTGACCTGAGCATGTCAGGTGCACATGTACATGCCTATGATCCTAGCTGACTGGGAAGGCAAGGGGGAAGGATTGCAGTGTGAGACTCTATTAAAGGCACTTCTATCTCTCTTTCTTTTTCTCCCTCTCATGGAAAAAGAAACAAACAACAAAAGAAAACAATCCTTAAAAGTATACTCCATACTATATAATCCAAAGTTGAAGTCCTAGGCCCTGGGAACCCTCCACATAAGCTGTAAATGTCTGGTATTTTTTTAATATCCTTTGTGTACACTGTGAACTCTGGAATAGCTTTAAGATGATTTTAGGCCTGTGTGATTGAATACATTTTCACTATGTAATGCGGCATCTTCATATTCCCCAGTATATTTACTACAGCACACAGATGTTACGAACAGAATTTATGACTATTGTATTTGAATTTTCAGATCCCAAACTGACAAAAGTACCTACTTTCTGCCATCCCTGAAATTAATTCCAGCGGGGTGGCCAGATTGAATCCATTGGTCTGGACAATTTGCATGTAGGTAACCCTCTATGTAGGTACATTCTTTCAGATGTCCTCAACCCAGTTTTCCAGGGCAGTAAGTCATGAAGAAAATCATACCATATGCTGCCCTCTGACCTCTCTACATGTTTATAAATTTACTTAAAACAAACTAGGATTTAAAAGTGCATTGAATATAACATTAAATGAGAAAAGTAAAATTAAAGTACATGTATTAAGGGCCAGCCTGTGGCCTGGTGGTTAAGGAAGCTGGATTCCATATGACCACTATGCAAGATTTGAGTCCTGGACCCAGCAACTTGAAAATCAGGCTGTGTATGTGTGTGTGCATGATGAAAATCCCAAAAGGACAGAGAAATTGAGGAGAAGGGACTGTGGTATGACCATACCCCATAGAGGGTGCTTTCTCACTTTCTCATTTTCTCTCTCTCTTTCTCCCTCTCCAACAAGGGCACATACATTCTTGCCTTTTTTTTTTTCTCAGTAGCTATGTTACAAGTGGGAAAGAGTAGCCCAATTTATTTACATTGTAGATTATTGGAGATTTTATTAGATAATTATATAAAGATCTCAAACAATTTTGGTACTCAGGGAGTCACTTTTCCCTCACAACTTATTCTCTTAGGCAAGGAGGCCAAGACAATTTTGAATACACGATGCACTAGGAAAAGCTACCTCAAATATATTATTGACTTTTTGGTATCATTTTAAAGATGCTATTTCTAGAGAAGATCCAACTTTACACCACTTGCCAGTAAACATAGTGATAACTGTTGTTCTTTCAGATGCTACATGGCTTGCTAGGGAGATAGAGAACAGAACAGATGAGTGGATAGGTAGATGGGAGAACAGTTTGCATTGGAAAAAATGGCTCAGTAGGTAGATGATTGAGATTTGTGTTAATATCTTACAAGAGCTACCATCTTTCTGCCTGAATTCTGAACTGATTGTGAAATAAGACAAAACAAAACTATTGACAAGGCTAGCTTGGATGATGCAGCTACTACTATTGGTCAAGAGGATTTCTTGATACCGAATCTCAGAATTAACAATGGTATTCACCCATTCACAAGCAATGCTATATGGGAGAAGACCTCTCCCCATGAGATACATGGGGAATCCTTTCCTTACAAGAACAAAAGAAGGTCAGAAGAGAATATAGATCATTTCCAACAAGAAAGGGGGAGACTATTGGAATTAAGTTTCTGTTTCCAAATCCATTAAATTTGTCTCTTCACTTCTTATGGGAAGAAGTAGAGAAGGGAGAAAAGAGGCCAAGTGCATTGATGGCAATCTTTCTACAGAGTAGAAAACATAAGTATTGGAGAAGCATTTCACCTCCTTTACACCAAAGTGGGCTTTTAAAAGAAAAATAAGTGGTTAGAAAAGTGACTATGAAATAGTCACTTTTATTTGCTGAATGAGAAACACTCAGCAAGATCCACAGTGTGCTATTACTTTAACCTACTTACCTGAATCAAATTAGCTCAGTAAAATCTTCGGTTATATACTACAGTGATGAAAAAGAAAGTTCCAGTCACATTTTATATTCTTTATGATATAGAAATGACCTTACCTAGAGTAAATTTTGCACATACATAAGTCTTTTTGTGCATCTTGATAAAATATCCAAGGTCCAGAGTAGAAATAAAACATCACTATGCATAGAAAGTGGTTGCCAATGGTATTGGATTCCAAATATCTAAGCACTTATATAAGTCATAACTAAATTCCTTTGAGATTTGTCTTTTACTGACAGACACATGGGTAGGGCAAGCTGTCCCTGGATTTTATAGCAATAGCCATCTATCCTAGAAGTTGATAAGAAATTAATATTTTTCATTATTCTAGAAAGCAGACATACCAATAAGACAAAACTTAATAACCTTGTCTATCAGTCATTATTTATAGATGGACAAACTCAGTATTGAGCTTAGAATTATGGAAGAGGAAGTAATAAAGAATTGCAAACAACACAACAAAATTTTAATAATATTGGATGAATTATAAACCAATCTCCATCAGCATTTTTAGAGTGAATTCTTGCTGGAAGCTATTATTTTCAACCTATTTCAAACTTAAATTCAAACCACAATTTCTTAATCACCACACACAATTATCATTTGCACTATTTCTCTACAGATATTTTTTTAAAAAACCTACATGCAATGTACACAAATTTGGCCTGAAACAAACTGATACTGGTATCAGGCAGAGACTACTGTATAGTTAGAACATACATATTACCTGCCATGCCCTAATTTTGATTCTCTCCACAATGACTAGGCATCTTCTCCCTTAGAATAGGTCCATTTTCCAAGTGGAACAAATGGAAAAGATGACAAACTCTCCACTTAGAGATTACCATCAGTTGAAATGGAGTTATGCTCTCTTTCAATCCCTCTGGCAACTATGAGGAAAATTAATAGTCTAAAAGAAAAATAATGTGGCCAAAAATTATAGTTTTTAATGTTGGTAGTTAATAGCTGAATTTAACATTTTTAAAGTTTAATTACTATTGTCCCAGCCATGTGATTCAGAGAATGGCCTGCTACACGATGGCTGATGCCACATGGATGGCCTAGGTTTGGTTCTCACCCAAACTAAACAGACCAGATGTGGTGGCATACCTGTGATCCTACCTAACTGGGAAGAGAGGACATGATATTGCAAGACCCTGTTAAAAATACCCCTGGGACCAGCAGTTAGCGTAATGACTATGTCGCTGGACTCCCACGTAGTCGACCGCGGTTCGAGTCCCGGACCCGGCGGCTTAAACTCACGCCGGGCGCGTGTGCGTGCGTGCCCAAGATCCTGAGAGGAGAATGGAGGAGAAGGGATTGCGGCGTGGCCATCCCCCCTGGGGGGTGATTTCCTGCTTTCTATCTCTCTGTCTCTCTCTGTCTGTCTGGCGAGCGCACGCGCCCTATAGCAAAAACCTCTCCAAAAAAAGAAAAAAAAAATACCCCTTTCGCGCTCTCTCTCTCTCTTTCCCGTCTGTGTACTCTTCCCCCCCCCCCTTATAAAAAAAATTAAGGGGACCAGGAGTTAGCGTAATGGCTATGTTGCTGGACTCCCACGTAGTCGACCGCGGTTAGCGTCCCGGATCCGGTGGCTTAAAACTCACGCCGGGCGCGTGTGCATGCATGCCCAAGATCCCGAGAGGAGAATGGAGGAAAAGGGATTGCAGCGTGACCATCCCCCCAGGGGGGTGATTTCTCGCTTTCTGTCTCTATGTCTCTGTCTGTCTGGCGAGTGCACGCGCCCTATAGCGAGAAACCTCTCCAAAAAAAAAAAAATTAATTACTGAATAATCAACAACATCTACCTTCCAGAATCTCTAGAACAAACAAATCAAAATTGCATGTAAAGGGCATTTACATGAAAGCAAATGTCATTATCCTTCCATGCATTTAGATATGTATTTTTTTGTGTGTTGTGATTTGCTCAGGTCTGATAAATATATTTCCTGTACTGATGACTGAAATTCAACTCTTTCTTTGGTTTCAAGAACTCCCTATTTCGCTTTTTGCTTCCCATTTTTCCACACAGGCAACCAATATTTATTGAACACTGACAGTTCTAGGCAGTGTACAGGCTTCTTGGGTTACAAAGATGAATAAGAGCAATTCTCCACCCTCAGGTAGTAAAAATACTCCTCAGAGGAGTATCATTAAATTCCTAACACCCAAGTGAGAATTAGTTTTATTGATCCCTTCCTTTAAGAGATACTGAGGGATAAAAAGGTAGTTGGAGGATGATTGTGCTCTGGATTTAAAAATACAGGGAAAAGAAAGATTTTAAAAGGAGAATATGGGATGCACTTCTACTAGCATTAAAATATGCCTTTCCTCGGAGTCATTAATCCTTTTCAATTTTAACAGGAATAAATTCCAAATGCATGAAAAAAAACTGTCATTATGCAAACTCTCTAGTTGCTCAAGGACTATAAAGTCCTATTTCTTTTAGCTACTGGATAGAAGCAGGTTCTGTGGCCACACTTCAATTATCAGTAAAACTGAGGTCAGGCTACAAAGAAGAAGCCGTTGCTTTAGAGGCAGAAAGACTTAGATTTCTAACCTAACCCCTATTTACTATTAGTGTGATTTGAACGTTTTTAATAGACCTAAACCTCTGTTTCCTCATCTATAAAATAAAGACAATAATAGTAATAATATAGGCAAATCATTAAGCACAGTACCTGGATTATAGTAGCCTTTTCATAAATATTATATACTTTTCCCTATACTGGTAATATTAGTATTAGAACTGTTCTCACAGTGTCATCTGGGAAACCTTCTAAGGTCTTCAGTCCTTCTTAGTGTACCCATGAGAGCAAAAATATTTTCAGAATACTACTAAAATATCATTTTAACCTTCATCTTCTTACAAGTTTACAGGAATGTGAAGTATCACAACAGATTCAAGGCAGAAACAGATATGAAAATTCAACTGCCTTCTATTAAGTCAGACAATAAAAAGATTTGCTTGGGACCAGTAGTTGGCATAATGGCTATGTCACTGGACTCGCATGTAGTTGACTATTATGGTTTGAGTCCTGGACCTGGTGGCTTAATTCATGTCGGGTGCGTGTGCATGCGTGCCCAAGATCCTGAAAGAAGAATGGAGGAGAAGGGATCGTGGCATGGTCATCCACCCTGGGAGGTGATTTCTTGATTTCGTCTCTCTATATCTCTCTATCTTTTTCTGGCAAGCACATGCGCCCGATAGCAAAATTCTCTCCAAAAAAACAAAAAAAAGATTTACATGTAGGTAAAATAATATCACTATTCTCACCATTATTTTATTTGTGAAATGCAAGGTTTTTAAAGAAATATATATTATGTTAACAAATAAAGGATATATTATCGCCTGTTTTAAATCAAAAATAAATATTGTTGATCTTTCTCAGTTTTGATTACTAATATATTAAATATCGATGGATATAATTCACATAAACAAAAGCTCTATGGGTTCTCATACCTCTGAACCACTGGTCTTAGATCATTGAAATCATTAACATGCCCCCAAATCTGATTTTAGGCCTTGATTTTCCTTACCTCTATGTTTTTCATCATTAATAAAAATTGACTAATTTAAAGTATCCACATTCTCATTTTAGCCTCTCATTTCTTGATATAAGTGTATAAATGCCAGAAACCAGCCAAAATGTGAGTGTTCAGAAGCAAAGGACTTGGAAATTTTGCCAAATAGTTATTCAGCTCTGAATAATTGTCAGCTGTAATGGTTAAATAATATCTGACAATGTATTTTATTAGTGAGAATTATTTATATGCAGTAAAATTCACCCTTTTGGTGTGCAGGTCTGTGAATTTTAACAGATACAACCATAATCACAATCCAAAACATTCCCTTGTGCCCCTTTATAGTTAACCCATCCCCTACCCCCAACACTGATAATCCTAGATCTGATTTATGACCTTATGGTTTCTCCTTTTCCAGATATTAAACAACAGGTAGCCTGTTGAGTCTGATTTATTTGATGTAGCAAATACACACTTGAGATTCTTCCTGTTGTATGTATCAGTAGTTTGCTCTTTTTTATTGATGAACTTTGTTTTATTGTATGGATGGATAAGAAAAATTTGTTTATCCATTCACTTGTTCATGGAAATTGGGTCATTTCCACTTTTGAGTGGTTATGAATAGAACTGCTATAAACTGTCACATGCAGGTTTTTGTATGGATGTATGTTACTCTCTCCTTTGAATCAATACCTACTAAGAAATATCCCAACTATTTTTCAAAGTGGCTATAACAATGACATTTCCATCAGGCACATCACTGGTAAACATTTTAAGACTTCACTAATAAGAGTCTACTTCTATGGGAGAGCTTTGCTTGTAAACAGTAAAGGACAAGCTTTGGGGGATATAAATGCATTCCATCTCTCAAATTTAATACTGAGAAACTAAGTAATAGACCCATGCAATTTCTCTGTTTTTCAGCTTTTGCTCTTTAGAGAAATGCTAGTTGCATTTAATTGTCCATTAGAAAATATGCGTTTATGTATGTTGAACAGTGCTGTCCTAATAAAATTCACATAGTATTTTTTTTGCCTGCTATCCACTATACAATATGAAACAAAAACTTAGAGAAAACATGCCCTCTTCCCTCCAAAAGGGGGAGTGAGCACAAGAGACCTAGTTCTTATTTAAAATGATAAACCTATGAATGTGATCTTATGCATGAGTTTCAGTAAAATATTAGTGAGTCAGTTAGAATTGATGTTTAGATATTGGCCTTAAAATTTCTTTCACTGTCAAAAACACATAAAGCTAAAGTAGATTATTCCTAGGATAGAAGATCTGAAACCTAGAGAAAGGCAAAAGTTTTAGAATTTTATTTTTCTAACAGTAGCTAGAATTCTGCCTTTTTGATATGCTATTAGAGGAAAGACACTCAAAATCTCATAAACTATTGTGAGTTTCAAGTACCTGTTTCACACAATTCTAGATCTCCAGTTTCTGTATTATAATGTTAAATTGCAAGAGGTACTATAGGATATACAACAGCCAGTCATATGGCTCTTCTGGTCAATGAAGGTTACAAATGTGTCTCCAGAATCACCTTATAATGAGTATCACCTACAAGATACATTACCTTTTAAATGACCATAAAAGGTTCTAGTCACTTGGCTATTAGGATAGCTATCAACATTCAAGTCACTGCATTTAGATATATTAAACAAAATCTGATTTCTGACAATATGTGAATAGAGAAAATTCCAACTTTAAAACAGTTATTTTAAGTCTATTTTCTTTGGTTGCTTTGGCAGATGTAGACCAGTCTTTTCAAAATTCTGCAAGTCCAGACATTAGTCATTTCTAAGATATTTCAAAGCTTTACACCAAGGCTCAGATGGCTGTCTTTACTCATATTCCACAGCATATCAATTAAACTGCCAGAGGAAATTAGTGAAGTGCATTTTGATGACCACTAAGGCTAAAGGCAAAATTGAACGATATGCTAAATTAGATTTGATTCTTCTTATCCCCTCTCTCATTTTGAGCTAGCTCCCCTTCACCACAATCCAAGGCCCTTGTGGTGCCTTATTGGCCTCTGTAAGTGCAAAGCAAGCCCGGAAAATCTTCTCAAAAAGAATTTGTACTAAAAAATAATTTCCCTTTCACCTCTTCCCTCTCCTCAAGTTCTTTTTCTCTCAACTGATTACTCAAGAGGAAGTAATTCTGGTTTACTGAATAAAATAATTCATATTAATGTGTGAATGACTGATAGACTCAAACTTTTTGTGCTAGCTGTTTCTGTTAGTTCCCTCAGACACGTTTCTACTCTTCTCCATCCTATTCTATGGCCTGGAATATGACTTTACGGGCTGCATAAATGGATCATCTGTTCTCTGGCCTCCAATTAGATTTAGCCAATGGGAGATACTGGCAGACAGTACAAGGGTAATATAATGAGATCAGGATATTTATTTCCCAAGTTCTTTCTCTGCTGCAACACCATGGGTTGTCTAAGTCCTTCATATGTCATATCGTTTTTTAATTATTTATTTAATTTTATTTATTATTATCTTTAAAAATTTAACCAGAGAGGCACAGAGACAGAGAGAAAAGGAAAGTGAGAAAACAAGCCACCAGGTCTGAGACTTGAGCCACAATTGGTAATGTGGGAGTGTAGTGGCTTAACCATTCTGCCACCTGCCAACGCCAATAGGTGTCATGGCTTTTGTCAAGCAGCCCTCTCATACAGCTTTTTATAAGTTCTGTGTAGTCCTATTGCCCTTTTGGTCCTATGAGTACCACATTGTTTCTAGTCATGGGGTCTTATATCATCCTTTGCTGTATTCCTTTAACCCTGGCCTTTTAATGAACTTTCTTCAATTATCTCATTTAGGCATTCAATATCTTTCCTTCTAGGATTCTGAATAGGTCTAAAGGGTTATTTATCTTGTATTCTCCCTGCCCTACTCTTCTTCTCACAAAAAGAACCTGGACATCACAATTATGAAACATCATGAAACCTAAAAGAGACATAAGAAGTCTCTGCTTCTGGACATATTGATATATGAACTCTTAAAGATTCAGTGATTTCTGAATGTCTGTCAAGACAATAAAGAAATAATCTCATAATGATTGGTTCTATTTTCTGGACACTTGCTATGTCACAGGCAATTTCCATGATTACACCAATTAATTCCTCACAATGGTCCAATGTTTATTATCCCCATTTTAGTTTTTGGAAGTCTAATTATAGTGTGCCTTAGCATGGATTTATTTCTGTTTATTTTCTTTGGGATTTATTCAGCTTCTGGAGTATATAGATTTATGTCTTATGACAAGTTTGTAAAGTTTTTAGTAGTTTTTTCTTTTTAGTACTCTTTTAACCACATTCTTTTTCTGTTCTCCTTGAGACTCCAATGATACCAATGTTGGACCTTTTGTTATTTGACCACAGATCTATGAAGCTCTGTTCCTACTTCCCCCCCCCCCCAATATATTTTCTCTCTGTTGTTTAAATTGGAGTAATTTCTATCAATGTATCTTCAAGTTTGCTGATTATATCCTCTGTTATCTCCAGTGAGTTCCCCCAATGGGAGATTGAGACTCAGAATATTGAAAGGGCCTAGAGCTGTTTGCTTTCTGTGGTGTGGTTATCTTTGCTGGTGCCACAATATATCCAGCTGACTCTGCACAGTAAAAGTAAATCTATGGTCTACAAGTACAAAAAGTTTTTCTCAGACAATTTGAGGTGCTAGGGCCTCTCTTTCTAGTGCCTGCCACCCAGTGTTTCTCAGTAACAGAGCAGAATCTCAGTACCATTTAGGAAAAAGAGAACTTTGGCTGTCTATTGTCATAAGTCAACATTGCCTAGGCTTCCAGGATTGCTAGTTTTATTGGTGAGAATTCTGTTCAGTCAGAGAAAGAATAAGCCAGTCTGGGTTGCCTTTTGTTGTTAAGGTCCAAATTGGGAAATTCCGAGACTGGGTCACCTTCTTCTTCCATTTTATTTTTTGAGAGGTTTTTGTTATAGGGCGTGTGTGCTCGCCAGAGAGAGACAAAGAGACAGAAAACGAGAAATCACCCCCCCCCCCCCCAGCGGGGATGGCCACGCTGCAATCCCTTCTCTTCCATTCTCCTCCCGGGATCTTGGGCAAACACACACACACACACACATACACGTGCCCGGCGTGAGTTTTAAGCCACCAGGTCTGGGACTTGAACTGCAATCGACTATATGGGAGTCCAGTGACATAGCCATTATGCTAACTCCTGGTCCCTCACCTTCTTCTTTTGAGTAGAGTATATAAGATGCACTGCCACTGTGTTGTTCCTCTAATCTCTGGGTTCCAAACCAAATCACTTTCCTCTTAACAATATTCAGAATTCTCTTACATATTTCTTTGGATCGAAATGGTACTTAGCAGGAAAAAGCAGAGAGACAAGACTCTATGCCATCTTGTCTGCACTGTAAGTTTTCATTCCTATTTTATAGATGAGGAGGCTATAACAAAAAGGTTAAGGCACTTGTAAAAGGTCATACCACAAGTAAATAGAGCAGGAAGGACTTCAACCTGGACAACTTTTTTCCAAAGATGATTTTTTTCACCTTCAGATTTGGAGAGACTCATCAAATAAGGCATAGAGAAAAATATCTCCTCCATTGGTACTTGGAGTAACACCTTCATACAACTGCTTATTTTAAAGTATAATATAGGGGGTGGGTGCAGTTTATTCCAAGGGTGTGGTTCACATAAAAGAAGAATTTGAAGGCACGAAGTTCAAAAGAATTCACTTTGATTTAATTGAAACATTTTAAAACTAAGATTCCAGTAGTTATAATTAATTAAGTCTGAATAGTTAATTAAGTGTGAATGACCAAGCATCCCTGCCACCTGAGAATTTGGGAAAAGAAAATTGTATTAGTTTCCCTCACTTCTAAACTTGGAGGGCATTTTGCTTGAAGCCTTTTGGGTATTAGAGAAGATAACTACTTATTTCTAGTAATATTTATTATTACACTAAAAGCCATCAAGAAGGATTGTCAGATGCTTTACATAACAATCTAGCCATCTACTTCCAAATCCTTTCAAAATTCCTTAAATAATTTACAGGTCACAGAAGTAATTTGCTTTACCTTATTCCTATTCACAAAAGTGCAATTCATTACATAAACATGAACTTTAATAACATTATAAGTCATGTGATCAAATTTATATTCACCCACTTTCATCCATGTGCTTATGGGGTAGTTTTCCCTTATTTACTAGTTTTAAGGTATTTAACAGCTTTTCCATTTCCTGATCACAGTGCTATAGTATATACTGGAGAAGGGATCAAGAGAAATAGGTCTTTAAATTCCATAGTTTCCAAACTTCAAAGGATCGGGCCATTTCAAAACCCCAGCACACAACTTCACCAATAAACAGGTTCTATGGTCTTCAAATTATGACTTATTATCCTGCAAATTAAATCCAATGATGATATTTCTGTACCGAAAACTACCAAAAATGTCCCATGATTCTTCCTCCTTCCTGCTTCCCCTATATCAAGTGGTCTATGCTAATCCAAGATAGAATCTGTTTGAATTACAGTGCATTCTTTTTCTTCTTTTATGCTGCTAAAACTTGGGACCTCAAAATTTTGATTTGGCTCTGTAATGCCATTTTCCAATTGAATCTCCCTATTATCCTTTTCTTCTTGCCCCTTTCCACCACTAGTCAATATAACATCTTTCTCAGAAGCAACAAAAAATTCTATGGGGTAGCTCCATGGCAAAGCAGTAAGGGACTGCTCAGAAGCTAAATTTCACTTGGCAACTATAGTTCCTGGCCCAATCAGCCAGGTATGCACCTGAGTGCTTGGGTTCTGATGGGCTGCAGGACTGGAGGAAGGGGATCATGGTGTGATCACATCCTGTGAAAGTGCTCTTTTCTCTATTTTTCTCATGTGCACACACATGCACTTTATCATTAATTAAAAAAAGGGGGGGGTCCAGCAGGGGGTGTGGTGGTTAAGGGCGCTGGACTCCCACATGGCCTATCGTGGTTCAAGTTCTTGACCTGGCGACTTGCGACTTGCACTCTCTCTCTCCTCTCTCTCTCTCTTTGGTTAAATTTAAATAAATAAATAAATAAATTTCAATAAAATAATAATAAAAATAATTCCTTAAAAAATTAAAACTATTTTAAGCCCCCATGTATATCAACTCATGTTAATAGCTCCCCTCAGGGTCATTTGGTTCTCAAACCAGGGGTCTCAAACCCCTAAACTGCAGACCACAGCCAGTCTTCTGGGCATTACAACAGGAAGTGAATGGCAGCAGCAGACTAGCAAGCAAGGCTCTATCTGTATTTGCAGCTGCTCCCTATCTTTTGCATTCCTGCCGAGGCTCCTGTCAGATAAGCATCAATATTGGATTCTCATGGGAGCACGAAACCTATTGTTGTATGATGATTTAATTGTATATTGCAAAGTGGTAGTAGTGGAAATGAGGTGCATGGTAGATGTGGTGCACTTGAGTCATCCTGGCACTAAATTCCTTCCTCCTCTGTGGAATGATTATCTTCCACAAGGCTTAACTATATGGCCTGTAGATGGCATGGTGGTTATGGCTGACCATGTTTGGAGTTCTGGACCTAATGGCTTAAAAATTACAGTGGACACATGTGCAGGCATGCACAAAATCCAGACAGGAGAATGGAAGAGATGGGATTGTGGTATGGCCATCCCTCCAGGAGGTGATTTTCACTTTTCCTCTCTCTTTCTGGTGGTTACACACATCATATAGCAAAAACCTGAAAAAAATTAATTATAAAATTGAAAATAGGAATCCATGAGTCTATACTGATAACAATTAGATAAATGAAACAAATAAACTACAAACGAAGGATTTTGCTAACCTACAAGACTGAGTGCCAAATAGTAAATGTGAAGAGAGAAATAGGAGTTGGGAAATTATCATTTTGCAAACATTATCCTACATCAGTTCAGGCAGCAATTTTCAATGGATGCTAAATCTAGGGGACATTTTGACAAGAAGGATATTCATATGATATGAAAGCATCTCTCCATTTTTATCATTGCTTATCATTTTAAAGAAGAAAATATTGGGACCAGCAGTTAGCGTAATGGCTATGTCGCTGGACTCCCACGTAGTTAACCGCAGTTTGAGTCCTGGACCCGGTGGCTTAAAGTCACGCCGGGGGTGTGTGCATGTGTGTCCAAGATCCCGAGAGGAGAATGGAGGAGAAGGGATTGTGGCATGGCCATCTCCCCTGGGGGGTGATTTCTCGCTTTCTGTCTCTCTGTCTCTCTCTGTCTGTCTGGCGAGCACATGCACCCTATAGCAAAAACCTCTCAAAAAAAAAAAAAAAAAAAAGAAGAAAATACTAATTGTACAGTGGAGAAATCAGACAATATCTTGATTAGATTAACACAAAAAAATATAAGGAGGAATAGATGAGTAACTGCAAGCCTAGAGATATGGTACCCCAAGGACACAGAAAAACTTATGTACTATTTGAACAAGCAATGCATAAACTGAATCTATTTATGAGAACATACCAGGAAAAAATGAGCAATCTATTACAAACAAAAAGTGAAGGAACTATATTCCTCAAAAATGTCAATGTCAAGTTGTTTCTGTGGCCTAGTGGTTAAAGAAGCCAGATCTCACATGGCTGACTGGTCCTGATGACTTGAAAAACATACTGAGCATATTAGCATGCATACCCAAAATAGATAAATGGAGGAGAAGGGATTGTGGCATTACCAACACTCCACTGTGGGGTGCTTTCCATCCTTCTCTCTATCTCTCTGTTTCTCTGGTGAGCTTACATGGCCTCTGAAAAATTTTAAAAATATATTGTCAATGTCCTAAAAGACAAAAATAGTGGTGGAAAAGTTCTCATCAAAGGAGAAAATAAAAAAAAGACATGAGAGCTAACTGCAATAGCTGATCCTAGACTGGATCCTCTACTGGAGGTAAGATAAATGCTACAAAAACATTTTGGAGTCAATTAATGCAAATGCAATATAGAAAAGAGATTAGAAAAATATTGTATAATTGCTATATTTTTTTAATTTAAAAGTATACTGTTATATAAAAGAATATATGTATTCCTAAGAAATGCACACTGAATTATTTAAGAGTAAAAGGCCATGATATATGCAACTTACTCTAAAATAGTGTGGGGAAAAATAGAGAGTGTACATAAATGATAAAATATGAACAGTTAGTCGTTAACAATAAGTGAATCTCCACCTATTCAAAGAAAAAGAGGGGCCTGCAGGGGCTGTGGAGGTTAAGGGCACTGGACTTCCACATGGTTGACCATGATTCAAGTCCTGGACCTGTAGACTTTTTCACTTTATCTCTCTCTCTCTCTCTCTCTCTCTCTCTCTGTGTGTGTGTGTGTGTGTGTGTGTGTATGTGTGTGTGTGTGTCTGGAATTAGTAAAAAATAATAATAAAGTTAAATAAAACAATTATTTTTTAAAGGAAGAAGAATGTATTAAAACTATATTTACTGCCATTTGGATATAATAACTCCAATATTTTAAGGAAAGAACAGTAGGTTATAATATTTACCTATATCATATTTTGTAAATAAAAATACATATGTAATTCTAAGTCACATGTATGAATAGAAAAAAATATATAGAAGGGCATACACAAAACAGTGTTAGAGGAACATTTTCACTTTCACCCTTCCACCTTTCCCAAGTTGGCATAGAACCACACAGAGAGCATCTCCCTGAACTCATGGTTTATACAATAGGTTAAGAGAACTGGAAGCAGACATCCAGCTTCCCTAGCTTTACTTTTAGAAAGAAGTAATCTTGCCTCACAGGCAAAAGTGGGGGTAATGGAGGATATAGACATCTTAGGGGCAGGCAAGAACATAGAAAAGCAGAACTAGCTGTCACCATCATGTGAATCTTGGTCATATCTCTGCGGTTCTGGCAGCTGTGGTGCCTTACAGTGCTTTTTACAGAATATGAATTAGACCTGTCCAACTCAGGAGCCCAAAGAGAAGCACAGTCTAGATTCAGAAACCATTTCAAAGCCTTACCCAGTCAGGGAGGCAAGTTTCAACCATGCCTTTTCAGAGCATGTCCTCTGGACTCAAAAATAACAAAACTGGGTGTTGTGGCATGGTGGTGGTTAGGGCAATGGACTCCCACATGGCCAACTATGGATCGATTCTTGGACCTGGTGGCTTTCTCTCTCTCTCTCTCTCTCATCAAATTTAAATAAATAAATAAATAAATAAATAAATTAGAATAAATAGTTCTTTTTAAAAATCACAAAACTTTAGGTAGATTGAGAAAAAAATACTCAAATACATACAATCAGAAATGAATGACATTATAAATAATACTACAGAAATGCTAAGGATTGTAAGAGACTACTATGAACAATCAAATTGGATAAACTAGAAAAAAGTGGTTGAAGTCCTATAAATGTACAACCTACTGAGACTGAATCATAAAACTAGAAAATCTGAATAGACCATAATAGTAAAAAGATCGAATTAGCGATCAAATATCTCCCAACAAATAAAATCCAGGAGGGCTTTATTGCTGGATTCTACCAAACATTTTAAAAAGAATTAATATAAAATTGTTGCAAACATTTGTTTATAATCAGAATGGACCTTTTCTTCCCCTCTAGCACTTGTGGGCCTGCAGGTTCGTGTTGAGCCATGGACGTGGGTGTCTTTTCCACAGGATGGGATTTATTAAAGTTGTTGAGAATAAGGTCTACTTTAAGAGATACCAAGTGAAATTAGGAAGACCAGAAGAGGATAAAACTTATTATTATGCTCAGAAATGCTTGGTGGTTCAGGATAAAAATAAGTACAACACACCCAAATAGAGGATAATAGTTCTTGTAATTAACAGAAATATCACTTGTCAGATTGCTTATGCCCATATAGAAGAGGATATGATTGAGCAGTTTATGTGCATGGACTACCAAAATTTGTTGTGAAGTTTAGTCTGACAAATTATGCTACAGCATATTGTACTGGCCGGCTGTGGTCTTAGTCTTCTCAGTAGGTGTGGTATGGACAAAATCTATGAGGGCCAAGTTGGAAGTGTAAATGTAGAAAGTAGCAATAGTCAACCTGATGCCTTCACCTACTATTTCAATGCAGGCTTTGCTTGAACTACCACTGATAATAAACTAGGCCTGATAATTTCAGGGCCCTGAAGGGAGTGGTGAATAGAGGCTTATCTATCCATAACAGCTCCAAATGATTCCCTGGCTATGATTCTGAAAGCAAGGAATTGAATGCAGAAATATATCAGAAGCACATCATGGGTCAGAACATTGTGGATTATATGTGTTACCTAATGGAAGAAGATGCTTACAAGAAACAATTATATCGATACATAAAGAGCTATGTAACTCCAGACATCATGAAGAGATGTATAAGAAAGCTCACACTGCAACAAAGAGAACCCAGTCTATGAAAAAGAAGCTCCAGAAAAAAAGTTAAAAAGAAGAGATGGAATCATCTCAAAACTTGTATATTTATTTAATAAGGCCATCATTCCCCTGATACCAAGACCAGACAAGAACACTACAAAAAGAGAAAATTATAGGCCATAGGGCCAGAGGTGGTGTGGAGTGTAAGGTACTGGACTCCCACATGACCGATTGTGGTTTGAGTCTGGAGATATTTTTGCTATAGGGTGTGTGCACTCACTGGAGAGACAGACAGACAAAAACCAAGAAATCACACCCTCACACCCCCCCCCCCCCCCGTGGGGGATGGCCACCCCACAATCCCTTCTCCTCCATTCTTTTCTTGGGATTTTGGGCATTCATACACATATGCCCAGTGTGAGATTTAAGCTGCCAGGTCCAGACCTCAAACCACAGTCAACTACGCAGCAGTCCAGCAATGCAACCAGTACACCATCTGCTGGTCCCTCAAAAGTACTTTAAAAAAATAATTTTAGAAGGGAATACTGTATCGGGAAAACTAAAGAAAGTTGAACAGAAATAAGAGAACAACAACAAAAACCAAGACAATGGCAGCAAAATGGCAGGAAAAAATCTGCAATTATCAGTAATAATGTTGAACAATAATGATTTAAATTCTCCAATTAGGAAACACAGACTGGCTGAATGGGGGGAAAATAAACAAAATTAGAAACTCTTTATATTCTGTCTACAAGAAATACACCTCATGGATAAAGACATGCATAGACTAAAATACAGGACTGGAAAAAGATACTCTATATGAATGGAAATCAAAAAAAGGCTGGAGTCACAATACTGATATCAAACAAAATAGACTTTAAAGCAAAAACTGTAAGAGACAAAGGAGGACATTACACAGTATTAAAAGGGCTAATTCAACAAGAAGACATAACACTTATAAATATCTATGCACCCAAAATGGGAGCATCTAAATACGTGAAAGAAAGACTGCTAACTCTAAAAGGAGAGATAGACTACAACACACTAATAGTTGGGGGTCTAAATACTCCACTATCTCCATTGGATAGGTCATTGAGACAAAAATATTAAGTAAAGAGATACAGGATCTAAATAACACCAAAAATGAAGTGGACTTGACAGACATTTATAGAACTTTTCTCCAAACAACCATAAAATATACATTTTTCTCACCCCATATGGAACCTTTTTGAAGACTGAGCACAGGATAGGGCACAAAACAAGCCTTTACAGATTCAAGGACATAGAAACTATATTCAGGGAACCAGCAGTTGGTGTAATGGATATGTCACTGGACTCCCACGTAGTTGACCATGGTTCGAGTCCCAGACCCAGTGACTTAAACTCACGCTGGACACATATGCGTGCGTGCCCAAGATCCCAAGAGGAGAATGGAGGAGAAGGGAATGTGGCATGGCCATCCCCCCTGGGGGGTGATTTCTCTCTTTCTATATCTCTGTCTCTGTCTTCCTGGCGAGTGCACGTGCCCTCTAACAAAAAAAAAAAAAAAAAAAAAAAAAAAAAAAAAAAAACACACACACAAAAAAAAACAAAAACAAAACAAAACAAAAAAAAAAACACAAACAAACAAAAAAAAACCTCCAAATAAAAAAAAAGAAAAAAAGGAAAAAAACACTATATTCAGCATTTCTCCAACCATAATGGAATTAAAATATAAATTACTTTCAGAAAAATCTCTTCATACTACACACACTTATGGAAATTAACCAACCTTATCCTGAATGATATCACAACCACTAGAGAAATTAAGACTAAAGTCAAAAGATCCATTTAAACCAATGATAATGACTACAAGAGTTTCCATAATCTATGGGACACAGCAAAAGCAGTCATAAGAGGGAAGCTCATAGCAATTAGTGCAGATGCGAAGATAAAAAAGATGAAAAGGTGGCAAATAAACAACCTAACAACACACTTCAGGGAAATGGAAAAATCAACAAACAAAAAAAAGACAGGAAAAAATAAATAATGAAGATTTGAGCAGGAATAAGTTAAATAGAGAATAAATGAACTATACAGAAAATAAATGAAAACAAAAGCTGGTTCTTTGAGGAGATAAACAAAATTGATACACCATTAGCTAGACTAATTAAGAGAGAAAGGAACCAGATAAATCAAATTCTCGGTAAAACAGGCAATATTACAATAGATATAACAGAAATACAAAGGATCATTACAGAATATTATGAGTGACTATACACCAATAAACAAGAAAGCCCGATTGAGATGGATAAATTTCTGGACACATATAAGCTAAGACTGAATCAGAAGGACATAAAAAGCCCGAATAAATCAATAACAAGCAATGCAATTGAATCAGTGATAAATAACCTCCCAAAAAAGAAAAGCCCAGGTCCTGATGGTTTTACTTCTGATAGTTTTTTAATAATTATTTATTTAATGACTATTATTATTATTATTATTTTCTTTTTTTCAAATTTGCTATAGGGCATGCATTCTCACCAGAGAGAAAAAAGAGAGAGAAAAAGTGAGAAAGCAGGTTGCCAGGTCCAGGACTTGAACCATGTGGGAATCCAGCACCCCAATAGTGACTTCACCTGCTGGCCCCTTTGCTTCTGAATTCTACAAAATTTTTAAAGAAGATCTAATCCCTATTCTACTCAAACAATTTCTAAAGATCCGAAAGGAAGGAATCCTCCCAAATTCATTTTATGAAGCCTCCGTCAACCTCATCCCCAAAACAGACAAGGACATAACAAAAAGAAAACTATAAACTGGTATCTCTGATGAATATAGATGCAAATATTTGCAACAACTACTAGCAAATTGTAATATAATGACACATTAGAAAAATTGTACACCACAACAAGGTAAGCTTTATTCCAGTGATGCAAGGATAGTTCAACATAAATAAAGCCATAAATATGATATACTATATTAGCATAAAGAAAGATAAAAACCATATGATCATATCAAATGATTAAAAAAATTTGATAAAATAAAACATCCCTTCATGATTAAATCTCTCAGCAAAATCAGCATAGAAGATACATTTCTCAACACAATAAAAGCCATATATAAAAAATCTATAGCTGGGACCAGCAAATGGCATAATGGTTACGTTGCTGTACTCCCATGTAGTCTACCAGGGTTCAAGTCCTGGACCTGCATGTGTGCCCAAGATCCCAAGAGTAGAATGGAGGAGAAGGGATTGTGGCATGGCCAACCCCCCTGGGGAGTGATTTCTTGCTTTCTGTCTCTCTGTCTCTCTGGTGAGTGTACACATTCTATAGTAAAAACTTCTCCAAAAAAAAAATCCATAGCTAGCATCATACTGAATGGGGCAAGACAAGGGTGACCACATTCTCCACTCCTTTCCTTTTTTTAATTTTAATTTTAATTTATTTTATACATTTAATCACTATACATCACTTAGCTTCTAAATTTAATTTACTAAACATGACTACACTTCACATCAATCCAGTTGAGGTTAATCTATTTGTGTGTCCTATAAATGTCTTGCCTCTTTATTTTTCTCCTTAATTTCTTTCCTTACACTCTTCCCCTTCTCCCACCTTCTTCCCACATTATCTCCAGTGTCCATGACCATTTTCATTGTTTCTACATCCTCTAATCTTTCAGGTTTCACCATAGAATGTGGGCAGTCTGTATATGTTAAGTGGAGACATGCAATGTCTATCTTTCATAAGCTGGTTTGCTTCACTCGGCAGTAAATCTTCCATATGCATCCACTTTTTTAAACATTATTTTATTTTATTTTAATTTCTTTTATACATTCAATCACAAACATCACTTAGCTTGTAAAATGAATGTTCCAACATGATTGCATTTCTCACTAACCCAGTTGGGGATACTATACACATTATCATCAACAGATAATAACCCAAGGCATCAAATTATAAAACTACTGGTGGATAACACAGGAGAAACTTTCAAAGACATTGGAGTAGACAATGACTTTTAAAATAAGACTTCCAAAGCACAGGCAATAATACCAAAACTAGACAAGTGGAATTACATCAGGCCAAAAAACTTCTGCATAGCAAAAGAAACAATAATTAAAGTGAATTGGCACTCCTCAACATGGAAGAATATATTTTCAAATTATGTCTCAAATAAATGACTTATAATTAGAATGTACAGGAAACTGTTTAACCAGAATATATATATATACATATATATATATATATATATATATATATATATATATATATATTTAATATTTTTATTCTGCCATTTTACTGTACTCTTTATCACTTTCTGGAAGTATTTTTTTATATTCTTTTAGGTTTTCTATGTATATAATCATGTCATCTTCAAAGTAGCTTACCTGAAAAAAAAGGGAAAAAAAGAAATGTTTAACCCAATTAAAAGATGAGCAAATAAGCTGACTAGACAACTCTCTAAGGAAGACATACAAGCAACCAAAAAGCATATGAAAAAATTCTCAACATCCTTTATCATAAGGGAAATGCAAATCAAAACAAAAATGAAATACCACCTAACCCCAGTCAGAATGGCTAAGATTTAAAAAATAAATGATAAATTATGACAAGGCTGTAGTGAAAAGGGAACTCTCCAACACTGTTATGGAAATATAAATTAGTACAACCACTGTGGAGAACAATATGGAGGTTCCTCTAAGACCTACAAATAGAACTAACATATAATCTAACAAACAGTTCCATTCCTGGGTATTTACCCAAAAGATAGGAATACATTCAGTCAGCAAATTACTTGCACATCCTTGTTTATTGTGGCATTATTCATAATTTCTAAGACATTGACCCAACCCAAACATCCACAAACAGATGAATGGATTGAAAAAGTGTGGCAGATTATACTATGGAGTACAATTCAGCCATAAAATACAAGACCCTGCTATTTGATAGAAAGTGAATTAATATGGAAGATTTGCTGTTAAACAAAGCAAGCTAGACTATAAAAGAGAGGCATTCTATGTCTCCACTTAATATATACCGAATGTCTGCAGTCTATGTAAGAAACTGAAAGTTTGGAAAATATAAAAGCATTGAGAACAATTACAGATAATAGAGACAGTGTGGGAGCAGGGTGGGAAGCAGGGGAGGGTGATAGGGAGGGAATCAAGGGGAAAAAGAAAGCAAACATGTGAGGGACAGAAAATGGAGAATTATCTGTTGATGATAACATGTATGATAATATCTTTAACTGAACTAATATATAGTGCATGCATACTGAGAAAATTTATTTTGAAAACTGTAACAATATACAGTGATTGAACATAAAAAAAAGTTAAGCATAGAAAAAGAAAAGTAAAGTAAAAGAAAAAAAGTAAAGAAAAAAAACACCAGATCATTCACCATGATTGAGTAGGGTTTACCACTGAAATGCAAGGATAGTTTAATACCAGGACCACATAGCTGACCACAGTTCGAGTTCCAGACCTGGCAGCTTAAAACTCATGCCAGATGCATATGCATACATGCCCCAAATCTCGAGAGGAGACTGGAGGAGAAAGGATTGTGGCGTGGTCATTTCCCCTGAGGGGTGAGTTCTCACTTCTGTCTCTCTGTCTCTCTCTGTCTCTGCAGTGAGCACATGCACACTATAGCAAAAACCTCTCTCTGAAAAAAAAGAAAGAAAAATGGGACCAGCAATTGGCATAATGGCTATGTCGCTGGACTCCCGTGTAGTCGACCATGGTTCGAGTCCCAGATCTGGTGGCTTAAACTCATGCCGGACACATGTGTGTGTGCGCCCAAGATCCTGAGAGGAGAATGGAGGAGAAGGGATTGCAATGTGACCAACCCCCTTGGGAGGTGATTTCTCGCTTTCTATCTCTGTCTTTCTGGTGAGTGCACATGCCCTATGACAAAAACCTCTCCAAAAAAAAAGAATAGTTTGAGACCAGCAGATGGCAAAATGGTTACACTGCTGGACTCCATGTAGTTGACTACAGTTTGAGTCCTGGACCCAGCAGCTTAAAACTCATGCCAGGTGCATGTTCGTGCATGCCCAAGATCCAAAGGGGAGAATGGAGAGAAGAGATAACAGTGTGGCTGAAATCACTCCTGGAAGGTGATTTATCACTTTCTTTCTCCCTGTCTCTGTCTCCTCACTGAGTGCACGTGCCCTATAGCAAAAATCTCTCTTAAAATTTTTTAAAAAGAATAGTTTAATACCATTAAGTGTGATACACTTCATTAACTGAACAAAGAACAAAATCACATGATCATTTCAATAAATGTATAAAAAGAATTTAACATAATTCAACCTTCTTATGATAAAAACTCAACAAATTGAGTTAAAAGAAATGTATAACAGAATAAAGACCATATACAACAAGTCCACAGTTAACATTATTCTCAATGGTGAAAAGTTGAAGGCTTTCCCTCTAAGATCAGGAAAAAGACAAAGATTCAAACTCTCATCATTCCTATTTAATATAGCACCAGGAATCTTAGCCAGAGAAATTAAGAAAGAAATAGAAATAAAAGACATCCAAATCGAAAAGGAAAAAACAAAATTACATATGTTTGCGGATGACCTGATCTTGTACATTTAAAAAACCCTAACATTTCCAACAAAAGAAATCTATTAGGGGACCAATAAATGGTTTAATGGTTATGTCACTAGACTCTCACATGGCCAGCCATGGTTCAAGTCCCTGACCTGGACTCAAAACCCACATCAGGCATGTGTGTTCATGCCCAAGATTCAAACCATGCAGTCAGCCATGTGGGATCATCATCTCAATCACCACTCCTTTACCTGGCTCCAAATTTTTAAAAATACCAAATTAAGAGACCAATAGATGGCATAATGGTTACATTGCTGGACTCCCAAGTAGTTGACCAGGGTTTGAGTCCTGGATCCGACAGTTTAAAACTTATGCCAGACACATGTGAGTGTGTGCCCAAGCTCTTGAGGGGAGAATGAAGGAGAAGGGATTGCGGTGTGGCCATCCCTTTGAGGGGTGTCTCTGGCGATCACACATGTGCTATAGCAAAAACTCTCTTTTAAAAATAGCCAATTAGAACTAATAAAAGTATACAGTAAAGTTGCAAAAACAAAACCTGAAAAGTAATATTTCTATACTTTAACGGCAACTATCTAAAAGAAAAAAAAAAATCCAGTACACAATCCTACATATAATAGCTACAAAATGCCCGAGTTCCATGCATGCCCCTGCTTTTGTCTCCAGTGTCCTACTGATTAGCAGATGTGATCAGAACCAGCTACAGGTCCCTAGTTCAATGCCTCTCTTCTAAACTTCAGGTGGGCACAAGGGAAACCTTCTCCTAAGGCTGCAAGCTTCATATGAATTATCTTTCTTTCTTGTGTTAAGTCTATGCTGCTCAGCCCTACTACTTCAGGAACAGAAAGGCTGAGAGGATAAAACCACCTTAAGTAGTAAGACTGCAGAAACTGTTTCCCATCTTCTCTGGAGGAGATAATTTCTCTTTCTTAAAGTCAAAACTCCTGCCGTAGATTCTAGCAATATCTCCCATAGAGGAATAGAAAAACTGGCAAGGAGTTAACATACATCATAGGGAACAGCTACAGAAATCTACCTAAACAAAAAGTCTTTGACTAAGTCAGAGGCTTTGTTGTTAAGGTTAAAAGTTCTATTTTCTGCATTATATAATCTGGTGTTAATACTTTTTTTTTTTTTTTTGGAGAGGTTTTCGCTATAGGGCATGTGCGCTCGCCAGACAGAGAGAGAGAGACATAGAGACAGAAAGCGAGAAATCAACCCCCAGAGGGGATGGTCACACCACAATCCCTTCTCCTCCATTCTCCTCTCAGGATCTTGGGCACGCACGCACACGTGTCCGGCGTGAGTTTTAAGCCACCGGGTCCAGGACGTGAACCACGGTTGACTACGTGGGAGTCCAGCGACATAGCCATTACTCTAACTGCTGGTTCCCCTGGTGTTAATACTTTTGAGAGTAGTTTTGATTTCCTATATTATGGTCTTCATCACATCACCAAAAAAAAGTGAGAAAATAAACAAGAAAAATGAAGACAATGTATGGGACATACTGGACACCATTAAATTCCCAAATATCTGAATAATAGGTATTCCAGAAGGTGAAGAATCTAATAAGGGCATAGAATATCTATTCCATGAAATACTTTAGGAAACCTTCCCAAACCTAGAGAAACATTTAGACACCCAGATCCAAGAAATACGAAGCAACCTTAAACAAATCAATCTAAGAAGATCCTCTCCAAGGCACATAGTCAAATTGGTCAAAATCAAAGACAAAGACAAGATCTTAAAAATGGTGAGAGAGAAACATTAAGTTACTTACAAAGGTTTTCTATCACGCTAAAGTTGAACCTCTCAACTAAAACAATGCAACAAGGAAAGAATGGGAACACATATTCAAAACTCTAAAAGAAAAACAATTTCAACCAAGAATACTATACCTGGTAAGATTATCCTTCAAATGGGAAGAAAAAATAAAAACATTTTCAGATAAACAAAGCTGAAAAATTTTACTAACACTAGACCAACTCTTCAAGAAATACTGAAAGGAGTATTATATCAGGAAAACTAAACAAATAAAAATAAGAGAACAAGAAAACCCAATAAAATGGCTAACAAAATGGCAGGGATTATTCTGAAAATATTGACAATAACATTGATTTTTTAAAAGGTTTTTGCCATAGAGTGCATGTACTATTGGAGAGATGGGGAGAAGCAGTGAGAGAGAAAGTGAGAAATCACCCCCCAAGGGAGATGACTATGACACAAGTCATTCTCCTGCATTCTTCTCCTGGAATTTTGAGCTTGCATGCACATGCATTTTGCTTTTTTTAGGACACCAGCTACAGGAATCAAACCGTGGTTAGCCATGTGGGAGTCCAATGCCATGACCACTATGCCACCTGCTGGCACCAGTAGCCTTGAATGTTAATGGATTAAATTCTCCAATTAAAAGACACAAACTGTCCGAATGGATTAAAATCAAAAAAAAAAAAAATAGGAGCCCTCCTTATGCTGCTTGACAGAAACTAACCTCACTGATAAAGACATACATAGACTGATATGCATGGTATTCATGCTGGAAAAAGAAACGTGGTACAATGTAAAGATGTATGTGATTAAATGTAAATAAAAATATATTTAAAAAGGGAAAAAAAACATATACATAGATTGAAGTTAAAGGACTGAAAAAAGATATTCCATGCAAATGGAAATCAAAAAAAGGCTGGAGTTGTGATCCTAATATCCGGCAAAATATACTTTAAAACAAAAACTGTTAGAAGAGACAAAGAGAACACTTTATATAGGACTAACAGGGTTCATTCACCAGGAAGATATAACACTTACAACACTGGAGCACCTAAATATGTGAAAGAAAAATTACTAGATCTAAAGGAGGAGATAACCTGCATCATAATAATCACTGGGTATGCCAACACTCCACTGTCTTTCCTGCACAGATCATCTAGACAAAAAAAAAAAAAAAAAAAAAAGCAAAGAGACACAAACTAAATGAGATGGAGATGGATGAATTTATGGACTCATATAATCTACCAAGACTGAATCATAAAGACACAAAAAGACAAATGACAAGTCATAAGATCGAATCAGTGAGTCTCCCAACAAAGAAAAGCGCAGGTCCTCATGGCTTCAGTTCTGAATTCTAGAAAACTTTTTATTTTTTAGAAACCAAAAGGACTAGACAGACATATATAGAACGTTTCACCTAATAACCACAAAATACACATTTTTCTCACCCTCACAAGAAACATTTTTGAAGATCAACCACACCATAGGGCACAAAACAAGTCTTACAAATTCAAAGGTATAGAAACCATATACACTATCTTTTCTGATCACAATGGAATTAAACTTGAAATTAAGTGAAAGAAAGAGGACCCTCAAAAATACACAAGCACATGGAAACTAAAGAACCTATTCCTGAAGGACTCCACAGTAACTGAAGAAATCCAGACTTAAACCAAAAAAATCAGTGAAACCAATGATAGTGAGCACACAAATTTCCATAACAAGTGGGAGACAGCAAAAGCAATCATAAGAGTGAAGTTTATAGCAATCAGTGCTCACAAGAAAAAAATGGAAAAGGAGCAAGAAACTGGAAAAAGAACAAGAAAGTCTCTCCACACACAAAAATATCAGGAGATAAATAATAAAGATTAAAGCAGACATAAATGAAATAGAAAAGTAAAGAATTATACAGAAAATAAGTAAAGCCAAAAGCTAGTTCTTTAAGAAGATACATGAAATTGACACATCATTAGCTAGACTAATCAAGAGAAATGGAGAAAAGAAATAAATAAATAAAATTAACAATGAAATAGTACTAAAACAAACAGAAATACAAAAGATCATGAGAGAATACTACAAGTGATTATACACCAACAAATAAGGAAACCAGATGAAATGGATGAATTTATGGACTCATATAATCTACCAAGACTGAATCATAAAGACACAAAAAGACAAATAACAAGCCATAAGATCGAATCAGTGAGTCTCCCAACAAAGAAAAGCTCAGGTCCTCATGGCTTCAGTTCTGAATTCTAGAAAACGTTTTATTTTTTAGAAATATTTTTGTTATAGGGCACATGCACTCACCAGAGACACAGAGAGAGAAAGTGAGAAATCACTCCCCCCCCCAGGGGGTTGGCCATGCTGAAATCCCTTCTCCTCCATTCTCCTCTTGGGATTTTGGGCACGCACGCACATACACCCTGTGTGAATTTCAAGCCGCCAGGTCCTGGACTCAAACCATGGTCAACCATATGGGATTCCAGTGCCACAAACACTATGCCACTTGCTGGCCCCGAATTCTACAAATCTTTTAAAGCACAGGCAATAATGCCCAAGATAGTGGGATTACTTTAGGTTAAAAAGCTTCTGCACAGCGAAAAAAAAAAAACCTCAGAGTGGGAGAATATTTGCAAACCATGTCTAAGATAAGGGATTGATAACCAGTATATACAGGAAGCTCAAGCAGATTACCTGAAAAAAAAAATCAGCCAATTAAAAGATGGACAAATGAATTAAACAGACAACTCCATAAGGAAGATACATTGACAGCCAAAAAGCATGAAAATAATGCTCAACATCTTTATCATAAAGGAAATGTTGATCAAAGCCACAATGAGATATCACCTATCCCCAGTCAGAATCGCTAAGATTAAAAAAAATAAAGAATGGTAAGAAGTGGCAAGGTGTTGTAAAAGGAGAACTCTCCTACACTGTTGGTGGAAATACAAATTAGTACAGCCACTGTGGAGAACAATATGGAGGCTCCTTAAAAACCTACAAGTAGAATGACAGTATGATCCAGCAATTCCACTCATGGGTACATACCCAAAGCAAGGGAAACCTTCACTCAGAAAAACAGTTTCACATTCATGTTAATTACAGTATTATTCAAAATCGCTAAGACACAGGATCATCCCAAATGTTCAAGAACAGATGAATGAATTTATAAAATGTGGCAGATATTCTCTTTGAAATACTACTTAGACATTAAGGAAAAAAAGAGAGACCTTGACATTTGATAGAAAGTAAATGAATATGGAAGATTTAATGCTAAGCAAAGCAAGCCAGATTACAAAAGTGAGGCATTGTATGTCCCTGGTTAATATTATAATAAATGTCTCCACTCTACAGCAGAAACTGAAAGATAGGAAATTAAGATAGTAGAGAGGGCAACTGTTGATATCAGAGACAGTATGTGAGAGGGGGTAATAGGGGATGGGAGAAAGGGAATCAGGGGGAAAATATTTATCAGACACAAAAATGAAAAGTTATCTACTGATGATAATGTATGTATTAATATCATTGACTTGACTAATATGCAATGTATTCATGTTGGGAAAATCATTTTGTATGCCTTAAAAATATAATGATTATATGGAATTTTAAAAAGTTTTAAAAATAGCTACATAAAAATGAGAAGGAATACATGTAACCTACAATGTCAAACTATAAAACATTGATGAAAGAAATCAAAGAAGACACAAATAAATGGAAGGATATCCTGCATTCATAGATTGGAAGAACTATAATAATATTGTTAAAGTATCAATCATATCAAAACACTCTATAGATTCAATATAATTACAGTAAAACTCCAATATTCATTTTTAATGGAAATGAAAAAAAATTCCTGAAATTGTTGGAGCCACAAGAAGAAGAAGAAAAAAATGAGCCAAGATAATCTTTAGCAAAAAAGAACAAAGACAACACAATAACTGATTTCAAACTATACTACAAAGCTATCGTAACTAAAAGATCATGATACTGACACCAAAATAGACACATAGAAAAATGGAGTGAAATAGAGAGCCTAGAAATGAATCTGGCTTTCACAGTCAGTTGATTTTTAATAAAGGTGCCAAGAATACATAAAAGAAAAGGACAGTCTCTTAAATAAAAAATGTTCAGAAAAGAATGAAAACAGACCTTTATCTCACACCTTACACAAAAATAAACTTAAAATTTATTTAATATTTAAATGGAAAACCTGAAGCTGTATAACTACTTAGCATAATATCTTCCATGTTCATACATGTTTTCACAAGTGCTGTAACTTAATCAAGAAGAAAAGGGGAAAATGCTACATTATGGTGGTCTGGATGATTATTTTTATGGATTTGACTCCAAAAGCTCAGGTAAAAAATGTATAAATAGACAACTGGGCTTATATCAAATTAAAAAGCTCTGCACAGCAAAAGAAATAATCAACAGAATGAAGAGAAAACATAAAATGGGAGAAAATATTTGCAATTAATACATCTGATAAGGGATTAATATCTAAAATATGTAAGGAACTCAACTAAATAGCAAGAAGATAAATAATTCGTTTGCCATAGGGCACGTGCGCTCGCCAGACAGACAGAGACAGAGAGACAGAAAATGAGAAATCACCCCCCAGGGAGGATGGCCACGCTGCAATCCCTTCTCTATTCTCCTCTGGGATCTTGGGCACGCATGCACACGTGTCTGGCGTGAGTTTTAAGACACCGGGTCCGGGATATGAGCCACGGTCGACTACATGGGAGTCCAGCAACATAGCCATTACGCTAACTGCTGGTCCCCTTGAACGGACAGTTTTTGAAAGAAGGTACATGAATGGGCCAACAGGTGCAAGAAAAGTGATGAACTGTCCTAGTTTTTAGGGAAATTAAAATCAAATACACAATGAAATATTACTTCATTCCTGTCAGAAAGGCTATTATTTTGAAAAAAGTGCTAAAAAGTATTGACAAGTATGTGAAGAAAATGGGACTTTTCTATATTATTGTTGGGAATGCAAAGTTTCCTTCAGAAATAAAAAGTAGAATTACCACATGGTTCAGCAACCCCACTTTTGAGTATGTGTCCAAATAATATGAATTTATTATGTTATAGAGATAATCTTTTTCCTCACTGGATTGTCTTATGCCCTTTGTCAAAAATCAGTTGGCTGTATATTTTAGGGTTTATTTCTGTGTACTCTATTCTGTTCCTTTGGTATACAGGCCATTTTTGTGCCAGTATCATGCTGTTTTGATTATCATATATTTGTAATATATTTTGGGATCAGGGAGTGAGATACTTCCTACTCTACTGTGGTATTTCTTGGGTAATATGGAGCTTTTTATGATTCCAGACAAATTTTATGATTTTTTTATATTTCTCTGAAGAATGTCTCTGGTAATTTGATTTAGATTGTATTAAATTTGTATACTAACTTGGGTAGAATTGACATTTTCATTTTATTAATCCTTCTGATCCAAGAACATGGGATGTCTTTCCAGTTTTTTGTACTATTTTCAATTTTATTTTAGTTTTCCTTGTAGAGATCTTTCACTTCTTTGGTTAGGTTTATTCCTAGATATCTTATATTTTTGTGGCTACTGTAAATGGGATTACTTTATTCAATTCTACCTCATTCTGTTTATTTTTGGTATATAGAAATGCTATAAATTTCTGTATGTTGATTTGTATTCTTCTTCTTTATTGTATTCATTTATCACATTCAGAAGATTTTTGTGGATTGTTTTTTGGATTTTCTATGTACATAATCATATCATCAGTAATAGAGATAATTTCACTTTCTCTTTCCCTATTTGAATGCCTTTTATTTTATTCTCTTGTCTGATTGTATTGGCTAGAATGCCCAGTACTATACTGAAAAGTAGCGGAGAAAGTAGACAGCCTTGTTTTGCTCCAGTTTAGCTATGAGTTTGTTATAGATGACTTTTATTGTATTAAGAAATATTCTTTCTATGCCAATTTTTAAAAGAGTCTTAATCATGAAAAAATGTATTTTATTGAATGCTTCTTATACTTTGATTGATATGATCATATGGTTCTTACTTTTCTTCTGTTAATATAATGTATTACATTCATTGTTTTACATATGTGAACCACCCTTGCGTACCTGGCATAAAGCCTACACTATTGTGGGATATAATATTTCTATTGTGCCATTGGGTACTATTTGCTAGTATCTTGATTAGAATTTTTGCATCTGTATTCATTAGAGATATTAGTCTGTAGTTTTCTCTTATTGTAATGTCCTTGTCTGTTTTGGAATAAGGGTGATGGACATTTTTCAGAATGAATTAGGGACGGTCCCTTTCTTTTGGATCTTTAGAATTAGTTTAAGTAGAATAAGGTTGAGTTTTCTTTAAAAGTTTTGTAGAATTCAGAAGTGAAGCCATCAGAACTTGGGAATTTCTTTGCTGGGAGACTATTTATTATTGATTAAATTTCACTACTTGTTATTAGTCTATTCAGGCATTCTATGTCATTCTGATTCAATCTTGGTAGATTATACGTGCCCAGAAATTTCTCCATATCATTCAAGTTTTCTTGTTTGTTGGCATATAGTTGCTTATAGTATTCTCTCATGATCTTTTGTATTTCTCTTATGTATGTTTCATTGCTGATTTTATTTATCTGGCTCTTAATCTGTTCTTAATTAGTCTAACTAACAGTGTGTCAATCTGTTTATCTTCTCTAAGAATCAGTTTTGGTTTAATTTATTTTCTGTATAGCTTGATTTCATTGATTTATGCTCTAATCTTCATTATTCATTTTGTCCTGGTATTTTGGGGGAATTTTATTGTTGTTTTGCCAGTTCTCTGAAGCGTGTTGTTAGGTTATTCATTTGCCACCTTTCCATTTTTTTCTTGTGATCACTAATTGTTTTGAACTTCAAAGTTGTTTAATTTGCATTTCTTTTTTAAAAACTAATGTTGACTAGGTTTTCATATATTTAAGAGTCATCATTTATATTTTGTTTTCTGCAAACTGTCTAGTTATATATTTTGCCTATTTTTCCTAACATATTGTGGATCTTTTTGTTTATTGATTTATAAGAATTTATGTAGTGGGGACCAGCAGGTGGCGTGGTGGTCAGGGTGCTGGACACTCCCACATGGCTGACTGCGGTTTGAATACCGGACCTGGTGGCTTGCTTTCTCACTTTCCCTCTCTCTCTCTGTGTATCTCTCTCTAGTCAAATTAAAATAAATGAATGAATAAATAAAATTAAATAATTTTTTTAAAAAAAGAATTTATGTAGTAAGAAAAACTCGTTCACCATTTGGAACAAAACTTTCTATTCAATACCATAAGCCAAAATGAATTCTATATTAGTTTAAAGTGTTAATATAAAAGAAGAAATAAGAAAATATTACTGAATATATACAGAGACTTGTGGAAAAAAAAGAAACTTTTCAATATGAACTTAAAGGTATAATACATATAGGCAAATATTGGGTGAAATAAAATTTTTTAAATCCATATAGGATTGGCCAGCAGGTTGCTTGGTGATTAAGCTGTGGGACTCCCATGTGGATGATCACAGTTCAAGTCCCAGATCCAGTAGCTTGAAAATCACACTTAGCATGAAATGAAGAAAAAATTGTGGTGTGGACATCCCCCTAGGAGGTAATTTCTAATTTTTCCTCTTCCTAACTCCATCTCTCTCCAGTGAGTGCACGTGCCCTATGGCAAAATCTAAGAAAAAGTTATGTAGGACAAAGATGTAGGACAAAGTCAACTATAAATAAACTTAAAAAAAACACTAGCTACATATGTATACATATTAGAAAGACAGAGAGTGAAATAAAGAAAACCTGGTGAAAGTAATGAAGAATATAAACAAATGTCAATATTACCCTTGTAGTTTTTTGTAGTCTTAAAATTTTTAAATACAGGGAACCAGCAGTTAGCGTAATGGCTATGTCGCTGGAATCCCACGTAGTTGACCGTGGTTCGCGTCCTGGACCCAGTGGCTTAAAACTCACACTGGGCGCGTGTGCGTGCTTGCCCACGATCCCAAGAGGAGAATGAAGGAGAAGGGATTGCGGCGTGACCATCCCCTCTGGGGGGTGATTTCTCACTTTCTGTCTCTATGTCTCTCTCTGTCTGTCTGGCGAGCGCACACACCCTATAGCGAAAACCTCTCCAAAAAAAAAAAAAATTTAAATACAATGTTAAGAGAATATTAAAACAGAATCAATAAAAGGTCAGATAACCAAAATTTAAAACTAAAAATATTAAGCAATTACTAAAGCAGAATAAAGATTCTTATTTTAAAATTTTATAAAGTTTATGTAGTCAGTTAGAAAATCTTATTTTGGATAAAATATTTTTTATTTAATTTTTCTTTTTTTTGGAGAGATTTTCACTATAGGGCACGTGCGCTTGCCAGACAGACAGAGAGAGACATAGAGACAGAAAGCGAGAAATCACCCCCCAGGGGGGATGGTCACGCTGTAATCCCTTCTCCTCCATTCTCTTCTCGGGATCTTGGGCACGCACACACACGCGCCTGGCTTGAGTTTTAAGCCACCGGGTCCAGGACGCGAACCGCGGTCGACTACGTGGGAGTCCAGCGACATAGCCATTACGCTAACTGCTGGTTCCCTATTTAAATTTTTTTCATGTTCTTTTATACATTCAATCACATTATTTAGCTTACTTAGTTAATATTTCAACATGTGAACATTTCTCCCTAGTCCAATTGATAAAACTATAAAAAATCTTCAACAGATCTTTATGAAATAAAAATGGTGAACAACAAAAGAATGTTTAGTCAGAAAATTGCTTGCACTTTGTTTATTTGTTTATTGTGGCATTATTCACAATTGCTAAGACAGGGAACCAACTCAAATGTCCACAAACAGGTGAATGGATTAAAAAATGTGGCACATATACTCTATGGAGTACTACTCAGTCTTAAAAAAAGACTGGCATTTGATAGCAAGTGGACAAATACAGGAGATTTATTGCTGAGTGAAGCAAGCCAAGCTGTGAAATGGAGACACTGCATGTCTCCACTTAATATATACTGACTGTCCACACTCCATGATGGAAATTGAAAAACTTAGAGGATACAGAAGCATGGAAAATGGCAATAGATACTGGAGACAGTATGCGAAGAGGGTGGCAGAAGGGGGGAGAGTGTGAGAGAAAAATTAAGGAAAAGAATAGAAGGGCAAGATATTTATGGGACACAGAAATTGATTATTGTCTGTTAGTGATGATGTGTATAGCATCCTCAACTGGACTGGTGTGAGGTGTATTCATGTTGGGTAAATTCACTTCAGAAGCTATGTAATATATTGTGATTAAATGTATAAAACCATTTAAAATTTTAAAGTTCACATTATGAAAAAACTAAAGAAATAAATATTTGCAAAATACAGATGTACCTCAGATATATTGTGGGCTCAGTTCCAGACCACCACAATAAAGAAAGTATCACTGCAAAGTGAGTTGCACAAATTTTTTAATTTTCTAGTACATATAAAAGTTATATTTACACTATAATGTAGTTTATTAAGTGTGTGCGCTTTCATATGTCTTTAAAAATAATGTACAAACATTAATTTAAAAATACTCTAGGGACCAGCAGTTAGCATAATGGCTATGTTGCTGGACTCCCATGTAGTCACTCACGGTTCGAGTCCTGGACCCGGTGGCTTAAAACTCACACCGGGCGCGTGTGTGTGTGTGCCCAAGATCCTGAAAGGAGAATGGAGGAGAAGGGATTGCGGTGTGGACATCTGCCCTGGGGGGTGATTTCTCGCTTTCTGTCTCTCTGTCTCTCTCTGTCTTTCTGGCGAGCGCATGAGCCCTATAGCAAAATCCTCTCCAAAAAATAAAATACTCTTTACTATTACTAAAGTAAACTGGATACAGATGTCATGGCAGACAATGAGCAGGATCAAAAGAAATCCCTAAAACTAAAAGACAACAGAGAGCTCAGCATGACCAAATGGAAGAAGAAAAAGAAGGACAAAGACAAGACAAATCTCCTCGAAGCAATGGGAATGAGCAAAAATAATGGGGAGAAGTGGCATGGGTCGGACAAGCAGACTCTGGCCCAGGCAGCATTTGAGAAGATGCAGGAGCAAAGGGAAAGGAATCCTGAAAGCATACAAAACTCAAGAGAGTGGAGGACTCTTGTGTGTGTATATATGTGTGTGTGTGTGTGTGTGTGTGTGTGAGAGAGAGAGAGAGAGAGAGAGAGAGAGAGAGAGAGACAGATTTGCCATAGAGTGCATGTGCTTGAGAGAGACAGAGAGACAGAAAATGAGAAATCACCCCCTGGGAGAATGGCCACGCCACAATCCCTTCTCCATTCTCCTCTCAGGATTTTAGGCACACATGCACATGTGCCTAGCATTAGTTTTAAGCTGCTGGGTCCAGGACTTGAACTGCAGTCGACTATGTGGGAGTCCAGCAATGTAATCATTATTCCATCTGCTGGTCCCAAGAAAGAGTGGAGAACTTTTACAGATATCTGGATGCTCTGACTGAGCATTACAACATTCCCAAAGTCAGCTGGATGAAGTAGCCTCCTGGCCCTGGGCATTGAAGGGAACGAGAATGCAAAGCTGGGATTTTGTTTGGCTCTTTTGGCATTTTCGAGAAACATTCTTTTACACACACTCTTGTACCATCTGCAGGGACAGTGCTTTTCAAAGCTGCATTTCTTAGATCTGGGACTTAATTTAAAGCAAGACTGTCCTTTTACTCAACTTGGTTTTTCAGTACCACAGAGGAAGATAAGCCTTTTTGGTTTGGACCAGAAAGTTCTGAATTTATCTACAGGTTAAGATAATTTCTGTGTTAGTGTCTGTAAGAATGCTTTATCTCCAAATTGTATCTAACACTCATAAAACCAGCCAGCTATTATTTCCTGGGTGAAACAGGCTCCAGACGATAAGAAGATAGTGCTGGCACAGCCTGCAATGTGAAGACCCTTGCTGAACCAAGCAAGGGCTGCACTTCCAAGCTCGCTTTAGTTTAAAGCTTCTGCTATTTCATATCCCTGGGGAATAGGCCCACTCACAGCACTGAAGCTTTCAGACTGCTCCATCAGCCTAGGTGGCAGAACAACTACCTCAGGCAAGGATGGGTCTGTCTTATCTACTTGAACCCATGGAAAGGATGCAGCCCCTTTCTCCAACACACTTCTTCCATACATGTCTATAGCCATAGCAGACATTGTTCTTTGTAATACAACACAGACACAGCTTGCCTCACAACACTCAACCATGAGCTCCAAGCACAGAGTTGAAATAAACTTCTTCCAAACTCCTGTTAATGCTGATATTCTACCTCCTTGCATGAATCATGAATGTTTTCAATAATGTCTAGAATGGCAAATCTTTTCCAAAAGGTGTCCAATTTACTTTGCCCAGATACATCAGAAAAATCACTTTCAGAGAAAACACAGATATAGCCTTACAAAATGTATTCCTTACATAATATGACTTTAAAGTCAAAATTATTTGATCTGTAGGCTAGAAGACTGGATGTTGTATTAGCAGGCAAAACAAAAACAAAAATACCCATTTCTTATAAATCTCCATCAGGGATTCTGGGTGCACTGTCAAAGAACAGTAATATTCTGATATGAATCTTTTGTTCTGAGCAATAGGCCTCAACAATGGACTAAAAATATTCAGGAAACTGGACCAGCAGGTGGCATGAAGATTAAGATAGCTGGATCCCACATGGCCAGCTATGCAGTTTAAGTCCTGGAGCCAGTGATTTGAAAAGCATACCGTGTGCATGTGTATATGTGCCCCAAATACCAAGAGTAGAATGAAGAACATATTGCAGTGTGGTCACCCCTTTGGGAGTAACTTCTCTTTTTCTCTCTCTGTCTCTGGCAAGTGCATAGGTGCTATAGGAAACAGAACAACAACAACAGCAACAGAACAAACAGAAAATTCAGTAAACTATGATGTAAACAGATGTGTTACCATCTAGGTTTTGCAGTTCCATTTACAGAGCACAGGCACAATTAGATTTAGCATAATTCCTAAGGGCCTTAGTATTCTTGTAATGGTAAATGAACACTGGCTTCAACTTAAAGTCACCAGTTCATTAGCCTCTAACAAGAGAGTCAATCTATCCTTTGAAGCTTTAAAAGTGGGCATTGACTTCTCCTCTCCAGACACGAAAGTACTAGATAGCATCTTATTCAAAAAGAAGGATGTTTCATCTCCATTGAAAATCTATTATTTAGTGTCACGAACTTTATACATTATCTTAGCTAGAGCTCCTGAATATTTTTTTTCTATTTTTTTAAATTGACATAGTCTCAGGGCCAGCAGATGATGTAGCTGTTAGGTCGCTAGACTCCCACATGACTGACTGCAGCTCAAATCCTGGACCCAGTGGCTTGAAACTCACACCGGGCACATGTGCTTACATGCTCAAGATCTCAGGAGGCAAATAGAGGAGAAGGGATTATGGAGTAGCCATTCCCCCTGGGGGAGATTTCTCACTTTCCCTCTCACTGTGTCTGTCTCTGTCTCTCTCTCCAGTGAGTGCACATTCCCTAAGGCATAAACCTCTAAAAAGAGTAACTAGGCACATTCTATTTTATTTTGTATAGAGAGATTTTTGATCTAGGGCACATGCACTCACCAGAGAGACAGAGAGAGACATTTCCCTGGGGGTGATGGCCATGCCGCAGTCTCTTCTCTGCTGTTCTCCTCTCAGGATTTTCGGCATGCATATACACATGTCCAGCATGAGTTTCAAGCCTCCGGATGTGGGACTCAAACTGTGGTCAACTATGTGGGAGTCCAGTGATATTACCATTACACCATCTGCTGGTCCTTCTCTTTTATCTCTTAAAAAATTTCATAGTTTTTTAAAAAAATAATAATTATTTTATTTAATTTTATTGATCATTATTACTTTTTATTTAGAGAGAGAGAGAGAGGTAAACTGAAAAAGCAAGTCACCAGGTCTGGGACTCAAGTCACAGTAGGTCATATGGGAGTCCAGCACCCCAACCACAATGACACTCTCTGGCCCCTATTTATTTATTTTGTATTTTTTTATTCATGTAATCACTGTATATCATTATACCTTGCAAAATGAATTTTCCCAGCATGAATATACTGTATATTATTAATCCAGTTAAAGATATTATCATACAGATAATCATGAACAAATAATTTTCCATTTTGGTGTCCCTTAAATGTTTTGCTTCTTTCTTTTTCCCCTGGATAACTTTCTGCAGTTTCTACATTAGCTCTTGCAGCTTCACTTTGCACTTTTATGTTATGGAGATGGCTTTTTTCCTTCAATCTCATTAACCAGCCTCTGCTAGATTCAAATGTTTCTTCTGCAGCTTCCTCATACTTCTCAGCCTTCAGAGAATTGAAGAGTTAGAGCTTTGCTCTGGTTTCAGCTTCAGTTTTAAGGAAATGTTATAGTTGGTTTGATCTTTTATCCAGATCGTTGAAACGCTCTTTATGACAGCAATAAGGCTATTTCACTTTGTTATTACATGTGTGTTCACTGGAGTAGCACTTCCAATTTCTTTCAAGAATTTTTCCTTTGCATTCACAACTCTGCTATCTTGTGCAAGAGATTTAATCATTTCTAGCTTTTGATTTAAAGGGAAAGTTGTGCAACTCTTCCTTTCATTTGAGTACTCAGAACCCATTTTAGGGTCATCAGTTGGCCTTCTTTCAATATTATTGTGTCTCAGGGAATAGAGAGGCCCAAATAGACATAGAGGAATGACTGGTTAGCAAAGCAGTCAGAATATGAATAACATTTATCAGTTAAGTTTGCCATGTTATTGGGCACAGTTTCTGATACCCCCAAATGATTACAATACAGGAACTCCTCTGATAATGACTGAGTTTGTTTCTATGATTAGGTCATTAAGCAAATTGGTTAATAAGAGAGGAATTTAAAGGCAGATGTCTGTGTTGTGTTGTGACAGCATAGATAATGTATTTTTCAATAACTAAAATGTGATACTATACTAGAATAATGTAATTCTATCCATACACAAAGCATACATTAGGTAAGTGCCAGAAAGTGACAATGTACACAACACAATAATATCTAATGTTATCATTTTTATTTATTCTGAATAATGAAAAAGTCCAAAGGAAACCCCAACATACTAACTTCATTTTAACTTGCATCTCTTATATATTACAGATAATAAAAAATACAATCAGCAAAAGTTATAAAAATTGTGCTAAAATTTTAAAGTTAGTTTACAAAATATATATTCAGACTAATATTTTAGTCATTGAATCCTTCAAAGTGTTTTAGTAGTTCAAGGTCACTACACGAGCAAGCAGTTCATGTAGTAAATACTAACCAACTGAAAGAATGAGACAAAGACTAAGGAAAGAGATTCTAGAGACCCACATGGACTGAGAAATGGGATTCCTGAGAATCACACAGATTGAGAAAGGGGATTCCCTGCACTGGAAAACTGTTCATAAGTCTGAATGGTTGTTAGTCATTAGGTGAGGAGTGAGTAGCTGTAGTAGCATCAAAGATCACTGATCACAGATCACCATTACGGATATAGTAATGAAAAAGTTTGAGATACTGAAGAATTACCAAAATTTGACATAGAGACAGAAAAGAAACACAGGCTGAAAAAAATAGCACCAATAGACTTGTGCTACATAGGGTTTCCACAAACCTTCAATTTATAAGAACACAATATCTGTGAAGTACAAAAAAATGAGTTGTGTCTGTTTCTAGTAGCCAATAGAATAATATTATTACTATATAAAATATTCTTATAAATTAATAAGGAAAACTACATTCTCTAGTACATGAAAACAATGGACAAAGAACAGAGTCAAGCAATTTACAAAACAAGAAATACAGATGACTAATAAATGGCAACAGAAAGTTCAAGCAAATTCAACTTTGCTGGTAAAGTGCAAATTAAATAATGGTGAGCTATTTTCTATTAAGTTGGCAAAACTATGAAAAAAATTAAAATATTCTATGTTAAGTATATGGAGGAAAATGGATGCTATCTTAAAGTGCTGGATGGTAAGAAGGTAAATTGTCTTAGCTCTTTTAGAGGCGACATGGTGACGTCTATCGAAAGTCCCCAAAAGCTGAGGTCTTTTTACTTTGTAATCCTTTTTCTAGGAATTTATGTAAGGAAATAATTGGACAAATGTTAAGGGATCTGTGAACAAATACGAGTTTCATAACATTGTTTTAATTTTAAAAAATTAGAAAATTAGTAAGAAATGGACTATTTTAATTAATGCAATGGAATATTATTAAACCATTCAAATAGACATGTATATGTGAAAAGATTCAACCATTAAATGTAAAAAGATGTCCACATTATTATGTTTATATGGGAAAGTTCTGGAAGTACATATTTCAAACACATAGCAGTAGTCGACTCTAGGTGAAGAAATTTCACTTGCTTTACTTCTTGTTTTACTCATTAATATTTCTGGATTTCTATAGAATAATATACAACTTGTGTAATAAAATACACATTATACATGCAAAGTGTTTTAATAAATCAATACAAAAAGACAACAATCTCAAAGGAAAATAGCAAGAAACATAAACAAGCAACTTTTTAAATAAGCAGTGCAATAGGCAATCACATAATTAAAAGTACTAAACATCCTTAGTAATGAAATTAATGCCAGAAAATACAAAATACTATTTCTGCCCATAAAATAAACAAAAATAGCTCTTTGCAGCTGGGAGGGGTGCTACAGAGAGCGTCTCATCCCTCCCCAACATGCCTTAGAACTCTCAGGTGTGTTCATTGGGAGTTGGAAAAGTCCATCTTTGCCTGGTTCTCACGCCACCAGGACATCTGCCCAATCACATTGCTGCAAGGTGAGCTGTTTAAGACTGAGAGGAGTGCTGTACAGTATGTCTCATGCCCTCACCCACATGCCTTGGAACTCTCAGATGTGTTCACTGGGACTTGGAGAAGCCCATCTTTGCCCATACCGTGCCATTGGGATATTCACCTCAGCAACTGGCCTGACTGCACTGAAAAGTAAGGACACTTAGCTGCAGAGATACTGTGGCTCATCTCCTGCCACACACCTCTGAATTCTCAGATTTCAGTGTTTCCAGAAGCCTGCACAGGCACACGATGGGTGCCACACACCCGCTTCTCTCTTCCTGAATTGAAGTTCAACAGCTCAGCCCCAGGTGCACCTGTTTTCTAGAAACTGGAAGAACTGAATTATCCATGTCCAGAGACAACAGTGCAGGTTGCTGGGTGAGCATCAGGGAGGAAGAGCAGCAGAGAAATCGTCAATCACGTCCTCCTGCTCATCTTTGAACACTCGGGATTAACTTGAAGAATATAGGAAGAAACATAAAATTCACCTGATGACTAGAAACCATCATAGAGATACAAGAAATATGAGAAACCAAGAAAATATCTCTCCCCCAAGGGAAAACACCAATCCCTCATCATCCACAGACAATACTATGGAACTCTTAGAAATATCAGATAAACAATTCAGAATAATTCTAGTGACAAAACTAAATGAGATGCAAAAGTAAAGATACAACAAACCCCAGAAGATGCAACACAAAAGAGACAATGAGCTCCAGGACATGAGGAAGTCCTATCATGATTTGAAAGAAATAACAGACACTATTAAAAAGAATCAAATGTGACCCGACAGGTGGCATGGTGGTTAAAGGTGCTGGACTCCCACATGGCTGACAGCAGTTTGAGTCCTGGACCTGGCAGCTTGCTTTCTCGCTTTCCCTCTCTCTCTTTCTTTGTCTCTCTCTTATCGAACTGGAAAATAATAATAATAAAGTTACATAAAAAATTCCTTAAAAAGTGACTGAGGCCTTCATTTAAAAAAAAAAAAGAATCAAGTGGAATTATTAGAGATGAAGACTGTAATACAAGAAATCAAAATCTCCCTTGAAAATAATAAAAACAGCTTAGATTATGCAGAAAATTGAAACTCGAATGTAGTAGACAAAACCTCTGACCTAGAAAAAATTATCAAAAAACTAAATAAATGGGGCCAGCCAGTGGGGTGGTGGTTAAGGGCACTGGATTTTCACCTGGCTGACCACAATTCAAGTCCCCAGATCTGGCAGCTTCCTTTCTCACTTTCCCTCTCTCTCTCTCACTCTGTCCCTCTCTGGTTAAAATTAAAAGTAAATAAATAAATAATATTAAATAAGTCTTGAAAAAATATAGAAAAAAAGAAGAAGAAGAATGAGGACTATATATGAGAAATACTAGATATCATTAAGCACCCAAACATTCATATCATTGATATGCTAGGTGAAGAAATTAATAAGGGCATTAATAATCTGTTCCATGAAATACTGGAAGAAAACTTTCCAAATCTAGGGAGGCATTAAAAAATCCAGATCCCCAAAATACAAAGGACCCCAAAAAGAATCAACCCAAGAAGATCATCTCCAAGGCACATCATAGCCAGATTGGCCAAAACCACAAAGACGAGATACTAAAATTGTCTAGAGAGAAACATTAAGTTACTTAAAAAGGTTATCTCATCAGGTTAACATCAAACCTCTCAGCAGAAATAATGCAGGCAAGGAAAGAATAGGAAAATATATTCAAACCGTTATAGGAAAAACAATTTTAACAAAGATTACTAAACCCAGCGAGATTATCCTTCATTTGAGAAGAAAAAAATGAAAACATTCTCAGATAAACAAAACCTGAAAGAATTTGCCAACTTCAGGCCAGTTCTTCAAGAAGTTCTGAAGGGAGTGTCATACCAGGAAAAATAAAGTCAAACAGATTGAAAGAAGAGAACAAAAAACACACAAGAATAGGGCTAACTCAATAATAGGAACAAGTCTGGAAATATTAATAATAACGTCGAATGTTAATGGATTAAATTCTCCAATCAAGAGACACAGACAGGCTGAATGGATTAAAGTAAGTAAATAAATAAAGACATACACAGACGAAAAGTTAAGGGCTGCAAAAAAGTATCCCTTGCAAATAGATATCAAAAACTGGCTGAAGATGTGATACGGATTTCAGACAATATAGGCTTTAAGACAAAAACTGTAAGAAGAGACAATGAAGGGCATTATATAGTAGCAAAAAGGCTAATTAATCATAAAGACATGATGCTTATAAATATCTATGCACCCAACATAGGAGCACCCAAATACGTGAAGGAAAGCCTGCTAGATATAAAAGGAGAGATAGATTGTAAGATTGATCATATAGATAGGGCACAGAAACTATATCCAGCATCTTCTCTCACCATGATGGAATTAAACTTGATAATAACTTTGGGGAAAAAATTCATAAATATACAAGCACATGGAAACTAAACAACCTACTTCTGAATGACTTCTCAACTACTGAAGAAATTAAGACTGATATCAAAAGATTTATGGACACAAATGATAATGAGTACATGGGTTTCCATAATCTATGGGACACAGCAAAAGCAGTCATAAGAGGGAAGTTAATAGCAATTACTAAGCATAAGAAAAAGATGGAAAAGTAGGAAATTCCGGAGAATTTCCTCTCCAGTGTAAATTCTGGAGAAGCTGTGGTGAAAAGGGAACTCTCCTATCCTGTTGGTGGGAATAAAAATTGGTCCAGCCACTGTGTAAACAATATGGAAATTCTTCAAATTTCTACAAATAGAACTACCATTTGATCCAGCAATCCCACTTCTGGGTATCTACCCAAAGTACAGGAGAATGCTCAATCAGAAAAATACTTGCATATCAATGTTTAATATGGCATTAGTATTCATGATTACTAAGATATGGAACCAACCCAAACGTCCACAAACAGATGAATGAATTGAAAATGTGTGGCACATATACTCTATGGAATACCATTTAGCCATAAAAAAAAATGAGACCCTGGCATTTGATATAAAGTGGTCGAATATGGAATATTTATTGCTGAGTGAAGCAAGCCAGGCTATGAAAGAAAGATACTGTGTGTATCCACTTAATATATACCAACTATCTGCACTTTATGGTAGAGATTGAAATACTGGAGGACATAAAAGCAGTGAAAATAGTTATGGATGCTGAAGACAGTGTGGAATGTGGGGAGGGAAGAGAAGGTAAGAATATAGAGAAAGAAATCAGGAGAAAAAATATAGAGGCATGACATTTGTGGGGCACAGAAATGGTTTATTACTGTTAATGATAACATATATAGTATTCTCAAATAGACTGATATGAAAGTATTTCATGTTGGGTAAATTCTCTTAACAAGCCAAATGATGTATAGTGATTGAGTGTTTAATAGTAATAATAATCATCTAAAAATGAAAAGCTATTTGTTACTGTTGATGAGTATAGTAATGTCTTTGTCTTGACTGATATGCATGGTAATCATGCTAGAAAAAGAAATGTTATACTCTGTAAAGATATATATGATTAAATGTTATATTAAAAAAGAAAAAAATTATTATTGTATCAATGTACTATAAATTAAAATTTAGTGGAAATAGGAAAAATGTGTCATTTATTTGGTCAATCAATAATATTTATTGCAGGCCTAATCAGTAAACACAACAGACATAATCTCTGCCTCAAGAAAATGTAAAATTTCAGTTGAGACTTGAAAAATGAGCAGGAATACTTATAACTCGGTGAAGAATTGGAAGACACACTACTCCAAGGAAGAAACATTATCCTGTGCAAATTTCCAAAAGCAGGAAAAAACTTGAAATATTGCCATATTTTGCTAGAATATGACAGGGAGTATAGAGGAATGTTAAAGAAAATGAAGATGGAGAAACTGAAGACAAATTATGCAAAGCCTTGTAGGCATAACAATACTCTGAAGCTCAAAAAAAACAATTGGAGGAGATGACATAATCAACTGTACCTTCCAACAAGATCACTTTCCAAAATTTCCCTTGTTATACTTACAGCCAGTAAGTTTATGGGAATACTTGAAAGTTCCCAAGGACCATCCACACACATTATCTTTCCACATCTTAGTAGGTAGATATCATTTTTCTCTTTTCCATTAAGGAAGAAACCTAAGTTCACAAAATGTTAAGTGAATTCACTAAGAGTTCAGGACTCTAGTTGAAAGTACATTTGACTCCAATTTTATGTCTTTTAGTACCATACTTTGGCTACCAATCATCTCACTAGTGTTCAACTATCCATATCATCTTTCAAGTAGCTTTTATAACTTCTGTTTTAAGAAGATAGAACAGAACAACACTTTGAGATCCACTTAATTTTTTTAATAGAAAAATAAAAGTTCCATGTATCTGAAGAAAAATTGAGTGTTCCACTTAGGGGAAATAAGGCTAACAGTGGATTATTTGTACAAGGTGAACTGCACTCACTGTGGCTGATGTTGTTTTCCAGAAGTTTGATTATGAGACATGAAAAATATAATAAAATGAAATAGAAAAAGGTTAAGATAGATGCACACCAAATAGGGTACAACAGTTAATACAAGTAAACACTGCAAAATGGAAAGCACTTACCAGTAACTCAAACGTAACCAATTATTAGAGAATGTTTTCCATAGAAATTAATTTAATAGTAGCTATAGCTAAAAAAAAGAATACATCTTCAAAAACATACACAAAACTATGGAGAATGATTTGAGTAAATACAGACAAGTATTGTTTACCAGCAAGGTTATATCTATCTATAAGTGCACAATGGAAGAAGCCTAGCCATTTTGTGTACTTTGCTATCCTCATGGTTTATGGGGAGAGCCAAATGATTGAGTGAACCAGAGCAATAGCGTCAATTGTGATGATGGTCAAATGAGCAAATTAGCTATACTAACAACAAGTCAAGATGTCAAGTGAATAGGTGCTTGAATATATCCAGTAATGTTCTAGATATTGTTTGTGGGGGTGGGAAGCAGTACACTAAGTTAGAAGACATAGTCTGTACCCTAAATTAGCTTTTGATTTTCATTGAGGTTGCAAATCCTAAATACATAAACTATTGAAACAGCATAAACCAAAGTATGAACTGTAGTGTATGGCATATGCTTTATGGCTATAGAGATTGGTATGAGCTAGAATGAGCAAAATTAAGTTCAACATCAAAGGAAAGAAGATGTGAATTGTTGAAGAGAAAGAGATCTATAGCACATGTTTTCAGAATGTCTTTCAGATAAACCCTCTTTCTCTCTTCTCCTGGCAATAGTGCATAATTCCTGTTTAGGAAGAAATTCCATCCATAGTTATCAACCAAATGCTTTAGGGAGAGTTGAATCTATCTCTAGGTGTGCATCTTAATTTTTTTAAGTCAATAAAGATATTCTATCCTTCTGGAACTAGTAACTGACTGAGGGTTGGGCATGTAACCCAAGCCCAAACCAATTACTACGTCTTATTTTTCTGGGCCCAGTAATTAATTTGAAGTAGATGTTGAAATGATCCCAAAATACTAAGAGGTACATTTTCTGGGAATGCTGGAAGACAGATTCTTTCTTCCACTGGATAGTATGTTATGAAGATTCATAGCTTATAGCCATTAAAAACAAAATCATGTGTGTGGTGAGAGTAGCCCAGAGTTACCAGAGAGCTACTGTGTGGTCCTTGAGGGTTGATATGTACATTGAAAGCAGAATGGGAGACGTTCAAATGAATGTGTATCCTTGGTAACATCACTAATCTGCTAGATCAACCCTTGCCTGAAAATATTTTCTCAGTTAAATGAGCTAGTACATTCCCTTTATTGTTAGGGAAAATTAAGGTTGATTTTTTTTTTCATAACTTACAAGACAGAATCCTAACTGATACAAAACCACTACAAGTAGTATTACTAAAATTAAGATATGATTGAGACTTATTTTGTCCACCTGATTAGTGTGAGGGATCCATATTAATGAATGCTGGACATTATAAAAAACTTGAGTGACAGGGACAGAATTTGGGACTTAATTTAATAGGCAACTTGGAATCATGACTTGATTCTGAATAGTATAATGATGTGAATGACTAAGATGAGAAGGATGGATTACAAGGAAAAGAACATGAAGAAGGAAGGAAAATCTCTAGGAAGAATTAAGTGTGAGGCCTATGGTGATGATGAGGGAAATAAAGGGAAAAGATAGATGAGAAGCAATAATGCATATTTGTTAATAACATGGGTTCTGAAGATAAATTGCCTGAGTTAGACTCTGGATTCTGCTATTGCCATTTATTCTCTCCTTTATCCTACTTTGGATACCAATCTCATTACTTCTATACAACTAGTCACATCATCTTCTCATTAGTTTCTGAAACTTAAATCTTAGGAAGATTATGACATCCTTGGGTAAATTCCTTCATCTTTCTGGCCTTCAATTTTCAAATCTTGCAAAGTGGGGATAAAAATAGCACCTAGGCCATCAGGTGACATGAAGGTTAAGGCACTGGATGCTATATGGCTGACTCCATGGTCTGAGTCTGGGACACTGGTTTCAAATCACATCAGGCACATGTGTGCGCATGCCCAAAAGCTGGAGAAGAGAATGGAGGAGAATGGAGAGAAGGAATTATGGTATGGCCATCCCCCTAGGGGTTGATTTCTCACTTTCCCTCTCTTTGATTTTCTCTCGTGAGTGCACACATCTTACAGGAAAAAAAACGAAACAGAAATAAAAATAAAAACAAAACAAAAACCCACCTCTTGAAGTTGTCACTATGATTAAAAATGAAAATACATGTAAAATGCTTAAAAGGGTATCTAGCACACAGTAATGTTCAATAGACGTTAGCTATTATACAAACACTTTCTCAAGGTAGAATCTATACTATCTGGTGACTGCCTGAAGAAAATGAAATAAAAAGAAGGAAAGAGAACAAGATTAGGACACTTGTTTTTCAGTTCCAGGAGTTCCATAATAGCTGAAGCTAATTTGAGCATTTTGCTTGATCTTTTCTGAAGACTTTAATTAGTCATCTCAAAACATATGTATTTGGGTTAGATGACTTCTAGGGCTTCCCCCATGTCTAATATTTTGTAAGTCTATAAAATATAAGTAGTATTATATAATAAAAAATATAAAATAATTTGAATCATTAATTTAATATTGAGTCATCAAGTCATAGAAAAACATAGAAAAATGTGTCATAATTTTTCTGATGACCTAATACTTTTTTTAGAGGGAGATACATGCTATAGGGCATGTGCACTCACCAGAGAAAAAGAGTGACAGAGATAGAAAGCAGGAAATCACCCCCCAGGATAGATGGCCATGCCACAATTCCTTCTCCTCCATTCGCTTCTCAGGATTTGGGGTGCACATACACACACACACACACACACACACACACACACGCCTGTGAGTTTTAAGCTGCTGGTTCCAGGAGTCAAACGGCAGTCAACTACATGGGAATCCAGTAATGTAACCATTACACCATCTGCTGGTCTGGACTTAATACTTTTAGCAACTATTAATATTAATGTGGTAAATCATTTTATGGATCAAGAAAGTGAGAGTCATAGGGTTCGTATTATTTCTTTAGGAATATATAGTTGAAGACTGGACCCATGACTTGGTGGTTGGGTGAGCAGGATTTCTCATGACTGACTATGAAGTTCAAATCCCAGCCCCAGGAGTTTGAAAAACACTCCAGACACGTGTGTGTGTGTGTGTGTGTGTGTGTGTGTGTGTGCGCGCGCGCGCGCTCAAAATCCTAATGAGATGGAGAAATGGAGAAAGAATTGTGTGTGACCACATAGGATTGGGAGGTGATTTCTCTCTCTTCCTGTCTGTTTCTCTGGCAAGCACACATGTCTTCTGGTAAATTTTAAAAAAATGTATTATTGTGGCCTAGCCTTGGTGGAGTAGTTCATAGTGTACCAACCGTGGTGCTAAAAACCACATAGCTGATGGTGGGTTTCAATCCCTGGGATAATGTGAAGGCATGCTGGGTGCACACGTAGGCACACAAAATCATGAGGAGCTGGAGGATTAGGGAAAGGGGATTGTTGTGTGATGAGACTCTGTCTCTCTCTGTCTCTTTATCTGTCTCTCTTTGTCTCAACTGTATAGGTGAATCAAGCAACCAAATACAGAACTTCAGACTTGGCACTCTAAACAAACCCTGCCAACTTCATTTGAGAATTAGCATGAAAATTATAGTGCCCCTGGGACCAGCAGTTAGTGTAATGGCTATGTTGCTGAACTCCCATGTAGCCGACCACGGTTCGAGTCCCAGACCTGGTGGCTTAAAACTCACACCGGGTGCGTGTGCATGTGTGCCCAAGATCCCGAGAGGAGAATGGAGGAGAAGGGATTGCGGTGTGGCCATGCGCCCTGGGGTATGATTTCTTGCTTTCTGTCTCTCTGTCTCTCTTTGTCTGTCTGGCAAGCACACGCACCCTATAGCAAAAACCTCTCCAAAAAAATTATAGTGCCCCCTGAACTAGGGAATAGACCCATTTTCTTTTCTTTCAGTAAATGTACCAGAAATAGTAAGCATAAACAGCTTCAAGGGCCTCTATATTACTGTAAAATATTCCCATTGCCATGAAAGCAGATGGTGTGTTGTTGAAAAAGAAAAGAGTCTTAACGAAAGTGAGCTTAAATAAGTAAAGATCCTTGGATGAGATCCATCATAAGTATAATGCCACAGTGTTCTACATGCAGAGACTGTCTCTGAGAGAGGTTAGTAACAAATAGTGTTAGTAGCTTAGATTGCAGAGGGAAAAGCTACTGGTCAGTGTATGTTTTAATATGAAGACTTAAGAAAATAGTCCTAGAGACCAAAGTTAATGCCCTTGACTGAAACCCAAGGTCAAAATCTCCAGATTGACATTTTCTAAAATAGTATATTTTGTATATAATGTAAAAAGAATGAATACTCAAAATTCTGCAGAATTCAGAATTTTGTTAATAGTTGTAGGCCACACAGGAAAGCTAGGCCCCTCTTAAACAAAATCTCACTGGGGATATTTTATTTAAATAGAAAAGTCATGAGGAAAGCTAAGAGAAAATGTTAACTGGAGTAGATACCACTAAGATAAAAGAAACTAAAAAAAAGTGTGAAACAATAAGTCAGGGCTATGACAATGGTACTAAGAAAATCTTGGGCAACCTAGGATGCTAAGTTCTTTTTTAAATTATTATTTGATTTAATTTTTTTATATTCAATCACTGTATATCTTTATAGCACACAAAGTGAATTTTCCCAGTATGAAAACATTGTATATTAGACTAGTCAGAGATATTGTCATACACATTATTAACAGATAATTGTCCATTTTTGTGTTCCTGAAATGTTTTGCTACTTTTTTCCCCTTGATTCCTTCCTTCCCACCGCCCATCCCCCATTTCCCACTTACCTACCTTTCCCATTTCCTACCCTCCTTCAACACTGTCTCTAGTATCCACATTGCTCTCCATGGTTTTTTATTTTTCAAACTTTCAGTTTATGCCATAGAGTGCAAAGATTCAGTATGTATTAAGTGGGTACATACAGTACCTCTCTTTCATAGTCTGTTTTCCTTCACTTAGCATTAAATCTTCCGTATTCATCCACTTTCTGTCAAATGTCAAGGTTTCATTGTTATTTTTAAGATTGAGTAGTATTGTTGGTAGGAATATAAAGTAGTACAGCCATTGTGTAGAACAATATGGAGGTTCCTCAAAGACCTACAAATAGAAATGCAATGTGATTCAGCAATTCCACTCCTGGGTATCTACCCAAAGGATAAGAATACATTCAGTGTATTCAGAAAAATATTTGCACATCCATGTTTATTGTGGAATTATTCACAATTGGTAAGACAACCAATGTCCAAGAACAGATGAATGGATTAAAAAAGGTGTTGCATGTATACACTATGGAATACTATTTAGTCAAATTCTTAAATCAACAGTTTACATATATAGAGAATGTCAAAAATGACTAATATCTAATATTTAAAAATAAAATATACATACATATATTTTTTACTTTCTATAAGAAAAAAATAACTGAATTGGAAATATAAGCCAATATATAAAGATATATAACTAGCCTTTAAGCAATTTTGTAGAAAAAGAAAAACCAATCACTTACAACAAGTTACATACAGACTACAGAAAGATCCAACCTGGACAGATAAATAAGTATGCTGTTGTGTGTATAAGAGCCAAAGGGCATGGTATAAGCATAGAATATGTTTTTCCGACAAGGAAAAGGCAACAGAAATTTTATTAGTGCAAAGATATACTCTGTTAAATGTAAAATGTGTTAATAAAGTTAATAACCAATAGTCATTACAGAAGATTTGACAAGAATAATACAATTATGCCCCCAAAGTAGACATTAGGTAATTTTGTAATTTCAGAGGCCTTTAATTATTCATAAATAAACTGGTCAAGCATTTTATAAGGATGAAATATAAAATTAAGGTTTGATGGCCCAATTGCAGTAGCACGCTCTGAAAGATGCTGCTATGCAGCAGGTTGAGGTCACACTGGAGGGCTGGGTTCAATTGCCTGCCCACCTTAAAAGCTGGACATAGTGGCACTCACCTGAAGTCTCTACTACTTGGGAAACTGAGGCAAGAAGATTATGATAGAGTAAGACTTCATCTAAACCAAGAAGAAGAAGGAAAAAAGAAGGTTTGCATAAAATATAAAACAAATAGTCATTTCCATATTGAAATTTATAGAACTCAAAGAATATAGGTTTCAGATAACAAGCTATATCTACAGGAACCACTACATAATAGTATTTTAGTTTTGCAAACTAGCTTAAGAAAAAAACAATTATATTTTGTACGATGTAATGATGTTCAGTGAATGAATGTAAAATAAATAAATTTAAAATTAAATTAAAAAAAGAAAGAAAAGAAGAATTATCCATCACTTGGTTATTTAATTTTATAATCAGGATGATAAAATGTTACTTTTAAAAGCATATTTTTATAAATTCAAATCCTACAAAAATATTTTTCAAAATCAAGGGGCCTTATGGTGGTACTGCAATAAAATGCAAAGTTTTGTGAGGCTTACTCACGTGAGAATGTTCTGGTTCACATCCAGAGACTTTCCTAAATGTGCTGGACATGTACATACATGCTCATTATCAGGGGTTGGCAGAGGCTGGGTGTGGCTTGTAGCATGAGGACACTGTTGGGAGTACTGTCTCTCTACCCCTTTATCTCTCTCTTTCTTTTAAGAAATAAATAAACAAAAACAATACTTAAAAAAGACCAAAAATTAGAAATGTATCAAAAATAATTTAGCAATTAAACTAAATTTAAGCTCCCCATGGCTATATGGCGATGTAAAAGAGGCTTGGGGAGATATCAGGGGCCTGAGGGAAGCATGCTTCTCAAAAATGAAAAGGAAAAAAACACTGCCTACATGAAGAGAAAAGGAAATTTCAACATGGCTGGTGAAATGGAAAAAAAATTAAAATAACAATTTCAAGGATTACCCTGCAAGGTTTTTGTTTTGTTTTGTTTTGTTTTCCTTTTTTTGGAGAGGTTTTTTCGCTATAGGGCGCGTGCGCTCGCCAGACAGAGAGAGACATAGAGACAGAAAGTGAAAAATCATCCCCCAGGGGGGATGGTCATGCCGCAATCCCTTCTCCTCCATTCTCCTCTTGGGATCTTGGGCACGCACGCACACGCGCCCGGCGTGAGTTTTAAGCCACCGGGTCCAGGACGCGAACCGCAGTCGACTACGTGGGAGTCGAGCGACATAGCCATTAGGCTAACTGCTGGTTCCCAAGGTTTTTAAAGACATTGAGAGGAGGAAGTAAGTTATAGAATCAGCACTCTTTTTGGATATTCTTGTCTTTTTTCTATGTCATATATTCAGATTACACAAAATAAATACTCAGACATGACACTTGTAGCAGAGAGACCTAGTAAGGTGGCTTTCTTTTTTCTCTATAAAGGATGTCATTAAGAAGATTCCTAAGTCCAGACACAATTTGAAGTAGCAAAGTCAGTCAGAAGCATTCAACTACAAGCAGTTAAGCAGGTAAGTTCAATTCCTGATGATAAATGATGTATGCATCAAGGGCCATTTATACAAATATTTCAAAGAATCTCAATGGTGAAATGGTAGTGCAGTAGTTTCAAGTAATAGTCTGTTGCCAAAAACAGAACTGGAGGATTTTCAAGATGACCAATATCCACGAACAAGAAGTCCTGCAGAAAACAAAAAAGTCTCCTCTGAGGATTTACTTCCATAATTAGCCACCTGACAAAATGAACAGCAGGAAGTAGAGTTCAGAAATAAACACAAGTTGAGGAACAAGAAGCAACCTAACATCTATGTTTTGGGTGCTTTGGAGGTCCAACATATCCCTCTTCTCTTCCCCAAATCCTCCACCCTTGCTTTAAGCCCAGTGATACTTCTATAAAATATATTCATCTAAAATAACAGATATTATCCGATAAACTTCAGAAAAACAAAGTATTCTGAAAAATCAAAATAATCTCCATCAAGACAAAAAGCCCTGCCTGCTTTTTGGTCTTTGCAACTTTTTTTCTGGCAGGATTTCTTCAAAGAGCAAAGCAACTCTACCACTATAGAAGAGTTTCTATGTGGGTAGGAATCATGGTTCCCAAACAAGAGTGATCTTGCCAACAAGATTTTGAAATTGATTTGGAAATTCATACCTTACGATAATCATCCCAGTACTACTTCATCAGAAATAAACAATTAAATAACAAAAAAATTACATTACAAGAGGAAATGTGCTTAGGTAGTGCTATGGGAACCCCATAGGAGGATATGGTGGAAATCATAGCTCCTTACTAACATTTTTCTTCCTTTCTTGAGCACACAACTAGAAGACATTCTAGCCTCTAGTATAGCTAGATGTGGCCAGGTAAATAAGCTGTCCTCAAAATGGAAAAAAGAAGTGATGTACCCAATTTCCAATTTAGATTCTAAAACTCCAGAAAAGTAATTCTTTTCTATGCACCTTACTCCTTCTACCTGCCTAGACTGTCAACATTCAGGGCAACTTCAAAGCCATGTGTTGATTATTGGAGTACTTTCTCAGCTTAGATCTTGAATGACTTCATAGAAGATAGCCGTCTTACCAACCTAAAAAAATTCCCTCAGGCCAAGAGAGAGCAGAGTGGATAAGGTGCTGGATCTCACATGGCCAGCAGCATGGTTCAGGCGCTGGACCCAGTGGCTTGAAAACCATGCTTGGTATGTGTGCATATGTGCTCAAAATCCCAAGAGAAGAATAGAGGAGAAGGGATTGTGGTGTGGTCATCCCCCCTGGGGGCATGATTTCTTACTTTCTTTCTTTCCCTGTCTCTCTCCTGGGAGTACATGCATTCTATAGAAAATTTATTTTAAAATCTTTTCAACTCTTAAAAGAGAAAGAAGAAAACAGATTTATATTACTTATATAGGGTTAATGCAATAAAATCTGGGGGCCTATTTGTTAATGCAGCCTAGTCCATCATAACTAACAATGAGGAAGTAACTTAACCATGTCTAGGAAAGTTAGGGTAAGGCTTCACAGAGTAAGTAATTTGTAAACTGGGCCTTGAAAATGAATGTGTCAGTGAAGAGAAAGATACGTATGGCTGAAATAGAAGAATCAGATGGAGAAGAGAGAGAGAGAGAAAGTGATAAGAAAGGAGCTAGAGAGCATATTAGGATTGACTGTGAAGAGTTTTTTTTATATATGAAAGTAATTTTACATTACCTTTTGTGTACTGAGGAGATATTGAGGGTTTTAAGTTAGAGAGTAAAGCAGTGAAGATAGTAGTTGAAAAAATGGAGTCACCAATAATGATAGGTTAGACTTGTGTGTGGAGGATATTGCTCTCTCTTTCTCTCTCTTTCTTTTTCTCTCTCTAGCATGGGCATGTGCCTTATGGAAGAAAAGAATATGATACCATCAATATATCTCTGCTGAACATAATGCATTCCATATTTTAACAGTATCACTACTATCTCCCCAAAAGGAAAATGGTTCTCCCCTAATCACAAACACAGGAAAAACTCTAAAGAGAAAATAAAGATATTTCAAGATATTTCACTCATCACAATACATTTTCACACTTCTTTTTTTCAGCCTTTCATTTATCTTTATATATAGTTTGTTTTTAATTGCCAGAAGGTGTGTGTGTGCTTACCAGAAAAAGAGAATCAGAAAGACAGAGGGAGAGGGAGAAAGCACCTCCCAGTGGGGGTGGTCACAGCCCTTTCTCCATTTCTCCATCCTGTCAGATTTTGGGCAAGTGAGCACAGACACCCAGCATGTGTTTTTTAATCTCCTGGGGCTGAGGTTCAAACCATGGTTGGGCAAGTGTGAATCTGTCTTCTCTTAACCACTAGGTTTGTTGCGACCTTACACCTTCACACTTTGAAACACTGTAATTCACAGAAATTGCCAAGATGCTTTAATATGGCTTTTATTCCAATTTATTTCAGTTCTGCAGACAGAACTGAAATGTTTTGATAACATTTCTTCAAGTAAAATGGTAAGAAAAGATGCCTTTGAAAGTTTTTTCATTAAAAAAAGGCAATAAATAGTGCCAAGAGACTTTAAAGTTATCTCTTCCAATCTGATCTTCAAGAAGAAAGGAAATAAAGTGCATAGTAGTCATTATCAGGGAATTTACTTTTTTTTATTATTGACACATTGTCTCCAGCCCTTCTGGATAAACTTTATTATTCATCATGACTACCCTCAAAAAAATATAACTTTAGACCAAATAATAGAATATGTTTTCGTCCACACAAAATATAGGAAAACATAGAAACCACTATATTTCTTGTCCTCTTGAAACAGACAATGTGCTCAGACTGATCTTCCATCTAAAAAAATAACAATGGATCAAATATTTTTAAAAAGATTTTTAGTGTCTTCATTATCTGATAAAACGTGAAGAATCATTAGGCTAGGAATAAACAAAGAAAAAATGGCTACCCAGAAAGTTAACTAGAGCATTGAAGCTTTTGCATTGATAACACTTGCCAAACTACATGAAGTTAATTAATCTTTTGGAGATTTAAAGAATGCAAGTAACAGAAAGCAAAGCATAGGGTCCCCTCAAGGTGAGAAATTAGTTAGAAGGCCCTTATATAAATCCAGAACCCAAAATGTTTGAGGTCAATTTTTTTTTCTTTTTTTGGGAGAGGTTTTTGCTATAGGGCGCGTGCGCTCACCAGACAGAGAGAGACAGAGAGATAGAAAGCAGGAAATCACCCCCCAGGGGGGATGGCCACGCCGCAATCCCTTCTCCTCCATTCTCCTCTCGGGATCTTGGGCACGCACGCACACGCGCCCGGCGTGAGTTTAAGCCACCGGGTCCGGGACTCGAACCGCGGTCGACTACGTGGGAGTCCAGCGACATAGCCATTACGCTAACTGCTCGTCCCAATTTTAAGAGCAATCCATGAATAGAGGACAGCAGGTGTCATGGTGGTTAAGGTACTGGATCGCACATAGCTGACTCAGTGGTTCAAGTTCCAGACACAACAGCCTGAAAATCACACCAGGTATGTGAGCATGTGTGCCCCAAATCCTGAAAGGCCACTGGAAGAGAAGGGATTGCAGTGTGGCCATATATCCTGGGGAGTTATTTCTTACTTTCCCTCTCTCTCTCTCTGTCCCTCTTTGGAGAGCATATGTTCTCTATAGCCAAAGAGAGAGAGAGAGAGAGAGAGAGAGAGAGAGAGAGAGAGAGAGAAATCAACAAATCTGCCTCTTGAATAGACCAAAAAAATATAATTGACTACCTTGAGTCTTTGTTCTGAACAAGACAGAAAAATCATACCTGAGAATTCATAAAGAGAAGAAAGCTTCACATAGAAAGCTTACATAGAGTGCAGATTTATTCACTAGATATATTTTCCAAAGAGATCCAAAATCTCAAACAAAATATTTTATAAAGTACTTTCAGACTATTGACATTCACAGACATCTCAAATATGAAAACCTCAATAGTTTCCACTGATGAAATTCCAAGGCAAGTATGCAATTGACAATCAAAAATCACTATGTCCAAACAATTTTTTTAATAAAAAGCACCATAGAGAAGATATAGCAGGAATAAGAGACAATATAATCAAACCATAAAACAAAACTAAAATAAAGTTCCAATTTTGGAACTACAAAAAGCAGAATATAAAACAAAGAGACTTAATACATTATGAGAAATGAGAAATGTAAAATGAATAATAAACATGGCAATTAGGAAAAACTGATAGATCTCCAAAAATGGATACTATAGTAATTATAATTATAAACTTAATGGAAAAGTCTAATAGCAGATTAGACAAAAATAAAGACAGAATTAGATAACTGGAACAGAAAACTAAATACATTTTCTAAAATGCTATTCATAGAAACAACTATAGATTCACAGCACTGGGTTGGCTTGAAAACACTCCACTGCCAAATACCCTAATAAGCTAGAGGACCAGGACAGAGGTATCATGGTGTGATAAGACACTATTGGGGATGCTTCACTGTCTCTGTCTCTCTCTCTCTCTCCCTCTCCCTCTCTCTCTTTCTCTCTCTAATGCGTGTCCCTGCACTCACTTTCATGAATAAAACAGATTAACTTTTATAAAAGAGAAAGAAAATACGCTCAACATCACCCATCATGAGAGAAATGCAGATCAAATCTTGAATAAAATATCACCTCATGCCTATTAGGACAGCCACTATCAAAAGACCAGAAAATAACAAATGTTGGTGAAAATGCAGATCCCCCGGAATGCTTGTGCACTGTTGGTGTGAATGTTACATGGTACAGCCATAATGGAAAACAATATAAATTTTCCTCAAAAAGTTAAAAATAGAATTAACATATAATCTATAAATCCCATTTCCAAATATATATCCTCTCTTAATACTGATTTTTGTTTTGTTTTGTTTTGTTTTATAAGACAGCATGAGAAAGGGAGAAAAAGATATTTTTTACAGTCTTGCCATAGCACAATCCTTCCTGCTTCAGCTTTCAAGTTAGCTAGGACCACAGGCATGTGCCATCATACCCCTCCTGTTGGGTAGGAACTGAACCGGGGCCTTGCATGTAGCCTAAGTCATTGCTCAGTTGTACCTTCTTTCTTGCATTATTATAAATGGGTCTCTTAGTATGTTTGTACTGCTATAACAGAACATCTGACATTGGCTAATGTATAAACAATGGAGATTTATACCTCATAGTTCTGGAGGCTAGAAAGTCTAAGATCTAGGCACTGGCAAGTTCAGTGTTTAGTGAGAGTCAGGTCTCTGCTTCCAAGATGGCATCTTAAATGCTGCATCCTCCAGAAGGGTGGAATGCTGCATCTTTACATAGCAGAAGGGCAAGAAGGGTCAAAATTCCTACCTCAAACCCTTTATTTTATTATTCATTTATTTATTTTTAGAGAGAGACTTATGCTATAGTGAATGTGTGCTTTCTGGAGAGACAGAGATAGAGAGATAGACAGAAAGTGAGAAATAACCTCCCCTAAGGGGAGATGGCTATGTCACAATCCCTTCCTCACTCTCTTCTAGGGATTTTGGGCATGTACACACATGCATCTAGAGTGAGTTATAAGCCACCAGGTGGTCCAGGACTCAAACCATGGTTGACTATGTGCAAGTCCAGCAACGTAACCATCATGCAATCTGCTGGTCCCCCCTCAAACCCTTTTATAAGGGCATTAACCCATGACTTTAGAGTCCTCATGACCTACACACCTCCCAAAAAACCCTACTTCACAATAATGTTGCAATAGGGATTAGATTTCCAACTCATGAATTTTGAGGAAGACATTTGAACTACAGTGTCAGTGTATCCAAAAAAATACAAAGCAGGATTTTGAAGAGATATTTACACACACATGTTCATTGCAGTATAAATCACAGTAGCCAAGAGGTGAAAGCAACTCAAATGTCAAGGTGATAGAGAAATGGATAAAGAAAATAGGGTATGCATATACAATGGAATATTACTCAGACTTTAAAAAAGTAAATTTTATCATATATTACAATATGGGTGAACCTTGAGCACATTATGGTAAGTCAAACAAATCAGTCACAACAGGACAAATACTGTGATTCCACCCATATTCCATACAATACTTAAGAACTGTAAGACAATTTTTAAAGTTGTAAAATAGATGCAATGAGAATACCAGATGGAGAAGAAAGACAAAAAGAAACAGAAGAAATATTTGAAGTAATAATGACTGAGAATTTGCCAGAACTAAATGACAGACATGAAATTACAGATCTAGGAGTCTCAGAGAAAACAAGAAAAATAAATATATATTAAAAAATTCCACACCTAGACATATCATTTTGAAATTTTACTAAATCAAAGGCAAAGAACAAAACATTAAGGGAAAAACACATTACTTATAAAGAATCAATGATAAGAATTATATCAAACTTCTCTTCAGAAAGAAAAGAGAGGAGCAGAGAATACTACCATATTAAAAGAAAAGAACTTACAACCTAGAATTCTGCACACAATGAAGCTATCCTTCAAAAAGTGAAATAGAGTGACCAGCAGATGGTGTAATGGTTACATTGCTGGACTCCCATGTAGTTGACCATGGTTTGAGTCCCAAACCAAGTGGCTTAAAACTCATGCTGGGCACATGTGTATGCATGCCCAAAATCCCAAGAGAAGAATGAAGGCAAAAGAACTGTGGTATGACCATCCCCTCGGTGAGTGATTTCTCACTTTCTGTCTCTCTGTCTCTCTCTGTCTCTCCAGAGAATACACACAACCTATAGCAAAAATCTCTCTTAAAAAATTAAGACTATCTCAAAACAACAAAAATGGAAGGAATTTGTTCTCAGTAGATGTACATTGCAAGAAATGTAAAAAGAAATTCATTATAGAAAAGAAAAGTGATATAGATTAGAAACAGATCTATATAAAAGAAAATAAAACAGTATTAGTGAAGGAAAAATTTAAAGTTTAAAAGATCTTATCTTTTACTTAATTGATCTAACGGATAATTTTTTTAAAATATTAATAATAATGTACTTAGTTACAATAGCTTCTGAAAAGTGAAATAAATTATAGCTACATTATTAGGGACAGGAGTCCTGAAGGAGATGGTAATAGTTTGTTGTAAGATACTCCACTATCAATATAGCGGTATAGTATTATTTGAAAGTTGATTTTAACTATTTGTAAATGTGTATTACAAATACAAGGACAACCACTGAAAATGCTTTTTAAAAAAAGAAACATAAGAGAGCCAGTAGGTCTTGTGCTGCTTAACGTGTTGTACTTCCACAGAGCCCACATCGGTTCAAGTTCCATACCCGGTGGCTTGCTTTCTTACTTTTGCTTTCTGTCTGTCTGTCTGTATGTTTCTCTCTTTCTGTCACTCTCTCTGGTAAGCACATGTTCCCTATAACAAACTTAAATAATGATAATAAATAAAATTAAATGAATAATTTTAAAAATATATATAATTAATGTTCTAAGAGAAAAAATGAAATCATACTAAATAATTCAAACAAGAGAAGACAAAAAGAATGACAGATTTTTAAAGAAACAAGGAACAAGGGCAGAAAATATAAGAATAACAAAAGTTGTCAATATTCTTCCAAATAGATCTTTTTTTTTTTTTTTTTTTTTTTTTTTTTAGAGGTTTTTCGCTATAGGGCGCGTGCACTCGCCAGACAGACAGAGAGAGACAGAGAGACAGAAAGCGAGAAATCACCCCCCGGGGGGGGATGGTCACGCCGCAATCCCTTCTCCTCCATTCTCCTCTTGGGATCTTGGGCACGCACGCACACGCGCCCGGCGTGAGTTGTAAGCCACCGGGTCCGAGACGCGAACCACGGTCGACTACATGGGAGTCCAGCGACATAGCCATTACGCTAACTGCTGGTTCCCCAAATAGATCTTTAAATATTAGGGAGCTGGGACCAGCAGTTGGCATAATGGCTATGTCTCTGGACTCCCATGTAGCTGACCGTGGTTTGAGTCCTGAACCTGGTGGCTTAAACTCACACCAGGTGCGTGTGCGTGCATACCTAAGATCCTGAGAGGAGAATGGAGGAGAGGGGATCACGGCGTGGCCATCCTCCCTGGGGGGTGATTTCTTGCTTCTTTCTGTCTCTCTGTCTCTCTCTGTCTTTCTGATGAGTGCACATGCCCTATAGCAAAAACCTCTCCAAAAAAAAAAAAAGTCAGAGAGTTACAAATACACCAGTTAAAAGATAAGTGTTTTAAAAGATTGTCAGAGATGATCAAAAAATGAGACTCAACAACAACAACAACAAAAACTACTTTAAATGTAAAGTGTTGTGTAGATTAAAAGTAAAGAGATGGGGGCCAGCAGATGACATGTTAGTTAAGCACTGAACTCCCACATAGTCTACTGTGGTTTGAGTTCCAGACCCAGTAGCTTGAAATCCACAGCCGGCACATGTGCATGTGTGCCCAAAATCCTAAGAGGAGAATGAATAATAAGGAACTGTGGCATGACCATCCCCCTTGTTGGGAGATATCTCACTTTCTGTCTCTCTCTGTCTCTCCAGTGAGTGCCCATGTCCTATAGCTAAAATCTAAATAAATAATAAATAAATAAATAAATAAAAGTGAAGAGATTGAGAAATATGCAGCCTTCTACCACTGATTGAAAGAAAGCTGGAGAGGCAATATTAATATATAATTAATATCTGATGAAACAGATTTCAGAGCAAAGAAAACTATTAGGGACAAAGAGAGGTATAACATAATGATAAAAGCTCGGCTGTCTCTCCAAAAGGGACCAGCAGTTAGCGTAATGGCTATGTCACTGGACTCCCATGTCGTCGACCGCAGTTCGAGTACCAGACCTGGTGGCTTAAAACTCACGCTGGGCGTGTGTGTGTGTGTGTGTGTGTGTGTGCCCAAGATCCCGGGAGCAGACTAGAGGAGAAGGGATTGTGGCGTGTCCATCTCGCTTTCTGTCTCTCTGTCTTTCTCTGTCTGTATGGCGAGCGCACACACCCTATAGCCAAATCCTCTCCAAAATAAAAGCTCAGCTGTCATAAGACATACCAATTTTTAATATGTATGCATCTAGCAAGAACTCTTTTGTTAAAAATGTGCAGCAAAAATTTATACAACAGCAAGGAAAAAGATTATATATATATGTATATGTATATATATATATATATATATATACAGTATATATATACATATACATATATATACATATACATATATATACATATACATATATATACTATACTGTATATATATACTGTGTGTGTGTGTATATATATATATATATATATATATACTGTGTGTGTGTGTGTGTATATATATATATATATATATATATACACACTACTATACTGTAACAGACAGTATACGGTAATAAGATAATAAGAGTAGTAAGAGGGTTCTTCAAAAACCTCATGGAACAATTGAACTAAACTACAAGGCTTTTGAAATTTATGCTTAGTTTTTTCATTATCTGCATTTTCTATGAACTTTTTGGAGACCTCCATTACAAACACATACACAGGGACCAGCAGTTAGCGTAATGGCTATGTCGCTGGACTCCCACGTAGTCGACCGCGGTTCGAGTCCCGGACCCGGCGGCTTAAACTCACGCCGGGCGCGTGTGCGTGCGTGCCCAAGATCCTGAGAGAAGAATGGAGGAGAAGGGATTGCGGCATGGCCATCCGCCCTGGGGGGTGATTTCCTGCTTTCTATCTCTCTGTCTCTCTCTGTCTGTCTGGCGAGCGCACGCGCCCTATAGCAAAAACCTCTCCAAAAAAAGAAAAAAAAAAAAACAAACACATACACACACACACGCAATAGTCTGTTTATGCAAAAAAAAAACCACACATACAATAAGATAAAAAGCAGAAACAATGAAATGGGTACCTACAGCAATGCAGAGTGGGAAAAGATGGAGTTTGTTACACTTCTTGGAGTATAACTTTCCCTATGATTCTGAATTTTGGAACCATGTTAATATTTCACATACTCAAAAAAGATTAAAACCAACAAGGATAGGGAAAAATACAAAATAAAATGGAAACAGAACCAAAAGAAACTAACATCACTAGACAGAAGGAAGAAGCAGAACAAATCCAAATAATACTTGAACACAATATTTTGCCTATGTATCCTCATACTAAATAAAAGTACTTTAAACAAATATTAAAGTTATCAGTTTATTTATTTATTTATTTATTTATTTATTTATTTAGGAGAGGTTTTTGATATAGGGTGCGTGCACTCGCCAGAAAGACAGAGAGAGACAGAGAGACAGAAAGCGAGAAATCACCCCCCCAGGGGGGATGGCCACACCGCAATCCCTTCTCCTCCATTCTCCTCTCGGGATCTTGGGCACGGACACACACACGCCTGCTGTGAGTTTAAGCCACTGGGTCCAGGACTCAAACCGCAGTCAGCTACATGGGAATTCAGTGACATAGCCATTACACTATGTTATCAGTTTATTTTTTACAGTGGAATAGGTTAACAATTATTAAACTGAGTTCTGTATCTTCTAAAATTATGCAAATGAATAAGTATATTGTGCAATAATGGGAGCCAGATTTTTCAGCACTAGAAAAGGGAGTTACAACTATGGAAAAGGAGTAAGCCAGAATAAACCCATGTATTGGACTGGAGTTTGAGGTATCAGTGCAAACTCTTGCTTTTTATAAATACATATCATAAAGTATAATACATAATGCATAACTATAGTGCAATTAATATAACAATTTGCATTTTATTTGTATAAAAGAACATAGAAATAGATATAGATTGACCTACACGGACATAGAAGCCTTTAGAAGCAATGACATTTCAGTATCAAGGAGCACATGTAGCACTCAGGAGTCCTTAAAGAAATGGATCATTCCAGGATTGAAGCTAGAATATTAAAAGATGTATCTAGAGTACTTTGTGGGGATTTAAAGTAAAGATGTGCTCAAAAAAAAATAAGCACAACCAAAGGGACAAATATCAGTTTTTAATTTTAATTTTAATTTTTAATTTTAATATATTTTTATTGTACATTCATTCACTGTATATGATTACACCATACAAAATTAATTCTCTCATCCAGAAAACACTGAATATTGGCCCAATCAAAAATATCACCATATCTATTATCTTCAATATATAGTTTTCCATTTTGTTTGTTTTACTTCTTTATTTTTCCCCATGATTCCTTTCCTCTTACTCTCTACCATTTCCCACCTTCTGCCATTTCCCACCTTTCTCTCACACAGTCTCTGGTGTCTTCAGTTGCTCTCCATGCCATTATATTGTCCAATATTTCAGTTTCTGCCATAGAGTGCAGACATTCAGTATATATTAAGTGGGAACATACAATGCCTCTCTTTCATAATCTGGCTTACTTTACTTAGCAATAAATCTTCCACATTTGTCCACTTTCTATCAAATACCAGGATCTCGTATTTTTTAATAGCAAAGAGTATTATCTAGTGTGTATGTGCCAAACTTTTGCAATCTATTTGTCTGTTCATGGACATTTTGGTTGGCTCCATGTCTTAGCAATTGTGAATAATGTTGCAATAAACATGGATGTGCAAGTGTTTTTCTGACTGAACACATTCTTATCCTTTGGGTAGATACACAGGAGTAGAATGGCTTGATCATATGGTACTGCTATTCGAGGAAAGAATCTCCATATTGCTCTCCACAGTGGCTATATTAATGTGTATCCCACCAAGAGTGTAGGAGAGTTCCCTTTTAACCACGGCCTCACCAGCACTTATTACTCTTTACTTTTTTCAGTCTTAGGCATTCTCGTCAGGGTTAGATGATATCTCATTGTGGTTCCAATTTGTATCTCCTTTATAATGAAGAATGTTGAACATTTTTTCATATGCTTTTTGGCCATCCATGTCTTTCTTAGAGAATTGTCTGTTCAGCTCATTTTCCCAATTCTTAATGAGGTTGATCATTTTCATGGGGGAGTGGTGTGCTGTTGGAGTTCTCCTTAAGTTCTGGTGATCAGTCCCTTATCTAAGACATAGTTTGCAAATATATTGCCGCACTCTGAAGCTAATCGATTCACTCTAATTATTACTTCTTTTACTGTGCAAAAGCTTTTAAACCTGATGTAATCATATTTGTCTATTATTGGAATCATTGCCTGTGCTTTGGGGGTTATATTTTAAAAGTCTCTGCCAGTACCAATAGATTGCATAATGGTTATATAGCTGGATTTTCACATATTCACCAATGGTGCAAGTCCTGGGCCCAGTGGCTTAAAATTCATGCCGGGTGCGTATGTGTGCATGCCCAAAATCTCAAGAGGAGAGTTGAGGAGGAGGTATTGCAGTGTGGATATCCCTCCTGGGGTGGGGGGTTGATTTCTTGCTTTCTGTCTCTGTCTCTCCAGCAAGAGCAAAAATAAAAATCTATTCCTATAGCAAAAAAAAAAAAAAGACAGATGGGACCAGCAGTTAGCATAATGGCTATGTCGCTGGACTCCCATGTAGTTGACCATGGTTCAAGTCCCAGACCCAGTGGCTTAAAACACACCAGGCGCTTGTGTGTGCGTGCCCAAGATCCCAAGAGGAGAATGGATGAGAAGGGATTGCGGTGTGGCCATCCCCCCTGAGGGGTGATTTCTTGCTTTCTATCTCTCTGTCTCTGTCTGTATTTCTGGTGAGCACATGCACCCTATAGCAAAAACCTCTCCTAAGAAGAAAAGAAAGAAAAAGAGAGAAAGAGAGAGAGAGAGAGAGGGAGGAAGGAAGGAAGGAAGGAAGGAAGGAAGGAAGGAAGGAAGGAAGGAAGGAAGGAAGGAAGGAAAAAGAAAGAAAGAAAGAAAGAAAGAAAGAAAGAAAGAAAGAGAGAGAGAGAGAGAGAGAGAGAGAGAGAGAGAGAGAGAGGAAGAAAGAAAGAAAGAAAGAAAGAAAGAAAGAAAGAAAGAAAGAAAGAAAGAAAGAAAGAAAGAAAGAAGGAAGGAAGGAAGGAAGGAAGGAAGGAAGGAAGGAAGGAAGGAAGGAAGGAAGGAAGGAAGGAAGGAAGGAGGGAAGGAGGGAGGGAGGGAGGGAGGAAGGGAGGGAGGGGGCAGTCTCTGCCTACTCCAACGTCTCCAAGAATTTCTTTGGTGTTTTCCAGCTGTAGTTTTATAGTTTGAAGTCTTAGGTATAGATATTATCCATTTTTAGTTGATTTTTGTTAATGGTGAGCAGGAGGGGTCCAGTTACATTTTTCTGCTGGTAGATACCTAGTTTTACAAGCACCATTTGCTAAAGAGATTTTCCTTTCCTGACTAGGTTGTCTGGTGGCCTTTGTAAAAATCATTTGGGTCTATGTTTTGGGGTTTCTAATATATTCCCTTGGTCAACATGTGTGTTTTTGTGTCAGTACCATGCTGTTTAGGTTATCACAGCTTTGTAATATATTATGGGATCAGGGAGTGAGATGTGTCCTTCTCCACTTTTGTGCAGCATTGCTTTGGCAGTACATGGTCTTTTATAATTTCAGACAAATTCTGTGATTGTTTTTTCTAAATCTGTAAAGCATGTCCCTGGTAATTTGATTGGAATTAGATTAATTATGTAGATTAATTTGCATATAATTAACACTTTAGTTTTTTATGGCTTTAAGTATTTATTGTACAAAAATAGAAGCTTTTCAGTTTTTAAGCCATCAGCACCCTGTTACCCATTCCATTTCCATTCAAGTAAACCCACTGGTGTTCAAAGGAACTGGAGTAGTTGGCAAAAGAATGGCAGTATGATCTGTGTCTCTCTTAGAATGGCCATACATGGCCAGTACTTAGGTTTCAGGGTTTCTAAAAAGTCAGAACCCACAGAATCACTAACTCTTCATTATACCAAATTAAATATATGAAAGCAATCAAGGAGCCTAACTCCATGACTATTGCTATCATTTCTTAAGATAGTATGTTTTAAAAACCCTCCCTAAATATACAAAAAACAGGCAGATATGAAGGAATGTGTCTGGGGTTTCTCTGCCCCACGGCCCACTGCTCACTGTCCTGACCAGCTCAATCACTCTTATGAGTCCTGCACATACAGTAAGTACAATGTGGTATGGTTAGTTCCGCAGTAGGGAAAGAGATATGGTGTTATGAGAGAGGAAGCAACTCCCCATCCCAATTCAGAAGAAGGAAGGTTCTTGTGGAAAACTTAACATGTCTGTTGAGATATGAAAGGGAAGGACGCAAGATGTTTGTTTGAAGCAGTGATAACTGGCTGTGTTGGGGGGATGTCTAGGCTCGGGGCCTGGAGAAGGGGTAATAGTGGGCCAAGCAGAATGTAGGAAGTTGATGTGATATGAGTGCTTGTTCTGGACATGGGGATGAAGGACATGGAGCTACAATACTGCCCATGTCTCCAGCTTAAAACACTCCATGGATGGTGCTGCTGCTTCTCCTGAACACAGCCAGCTATGAGTTGGCCAACAAGTTCAGTTTATGGCCTAGTGAATGCTCAATTGGATAAATCAGTCAAGACTTATGGATTGATAGAAGGATATCAAGGGATTAAATATTACAGCCCAAGACTTTTGTTATTCACTTTTTTGATATCTTATTGTTGTCTTTTTATTTATATATTTTAAAATTATTATTCATACATTAAATCCCTATACATCATTTAGATTGTGAAGAGACTTTACCCAGCATGATATATTAATTCCTCCAATCCAAGATCATGGGATGTCTTTCCACTTTATTCTCATTTTTAATTTCTTTTTTCAGTTTTTCTTAATATTCCTTTTAGAGGTCTTTGACTTCTTTCATTAGGTTTATTCCTACATACCTTATACTTCTTGTGATTATTGTAAATGGGATTGCTTTTTCTCAATTCTAACTCAGTCTGCTTATTGTTGGTGTATAGAAATGCTATGTACTTTTATATGTTGATTTTGTATCCTGACACTTTACTGTATTCATTTATCACTTCCAGGAATTTTTCTGTGGATCCTTTTGAGTTTTCTATGTAAATGATCATGTCACCTGCAAATAGAGATAATTTTACTTCTTTTCCTATTTATATGCCTTTTATTTTATTCTCTTGTTTAATTACATTGGCAAGGACTACCACTACCATACTGAAGAGGAGTGGAGAAATTAAGCAGCCTTGTCTTGTTGCTGCTTTTAGCAGAAAATATTTTAGGTTTTCCCGATTCTGTATCATGTTAGCAATGAGTTTGTCATAGATGGCTTTTATTGTGTTGATAAATGTCCCTTCTATGCCAATTTTGCTGATATTCTTAATCATGAAAGGATGTTGTATTTTGCCAGACACCTTTTCTGCATCAATTGATATGATCATATGATTTTTATCTTTCTTTCTGTTAATATGGTATATTACATTTATAGTTTTCCATATATTGAGACACCCTTCCATCTCTGGAAGAAAGCCTATTTTGTCATGTTGTATAATCTTTTTGATGTGTTGTTGTATACATTTAGTTAGTACCTTGTTGAGAATTTCTGCATCTATATTCATCAGAGATATTGGTCTGTATTTTTTTTTTATATCCTTGTCTGTTATGGGGATGAGATCGATGGAGGCTTCATAAAGTGAATTTGGGAGGGTTTCTTCCTATTGGATCTTTAGAAATAGTTTGAATGGAATTGGAGATAGCTCTTCTTTAAAAGTTTTGTAGAATGCCGGGCACGTGTGCGTGCGTGCATAAGATCCCAAGAGGAGAATGGAGGAGAAGGGATTGTGGCGTGGCCATCCCCCCTGGGGGGTGATTTCTCGCTTTCTGTCTCTCTGTCTCTCTCTCTCTCTGTCTGGCGAGCGCACGCGCCCTATAGCAAAAACCTCTCAAAAAAAAACAAAAGTTTTGCAGAATTCAGAAGTGAAGCCATTGGGACCTGAACTTTTCTTTGTTTAGAGGTTATTTATTGCTGATTCAACCTCATTGCTTGATATGGATCTATTCAGGCTTTTTATGTCTTCCTGATTCAATCTTTCTTTCTTTCTTTCTTTCTTTCTTTCTTTCTTTCTTTCTTTCTTTCTTTCTTTCTTTTTTTTTTTTTTTTTTTGGAGAGGTTTTTTGCTATAGGGCACGTGTGCTCACTGGAAAGACAGAGACACACAGAGAGATAGAAAGCAAGAAATCACCCCCCAGGGGGGATGACCATGCCACAATCCCTTTTCCTCCATTCTCCTCTTGGGATCTTTGGCATGCACGCACACTCGCCTGGTGTGAGTTTAAGCCGCCGGGTCCAGGACTTGAACGCAATTGACTACATGGGAGTCCAGCGACATAGCCATTATACTAACTGCTGGTCCCCACTGATTCAATCTTTGTAGATAATATGTGTCCAGAAATTTATCCTTCTCATTCAGATTTTCTTGTTTGTTGGTATATAGTCACTTATAGTATTCTCTAATGATCTTTTGTGTTTCTCTTATATCTGTTGTACTATTGCCCTGTTTCATTGTGCATTTGATTTATCTGGTTCTTTATCCTTAATTTGTCTAGATAATTGTGTGTCAATTTTGTTTATCTTTATAAAAAGCAAAGTTTTGGTTTTATTTATTTTCTGTATAGTTCATTTATTCTATATTTCATTTACTTCTGCTCAAATCTTTATTATTTTTTTTCCTAGCATCTTTTGAGGTTTTGGTTGTTGTTTTTCCAGTTCTCTGAGGTGTGTTGTTAGGTCATCTATTTGCCATCTTTCCATCATTTTCTTATGTGAACTAATTGCTATGAATTTCCCTCTTACGAGTGCTCTTGCTGTGCCCCATAAATTATGGAAACTGATGTACTCAATACCATTCGTTTCAATGAATCTTTTTATTTTACTCTTAATTTTGTCAGTGGTTGTGAAGTCATTCAGGAGTAGGTTGCTTAGTTTCCATGTGTTATCGATTTTTTATGATATTTTCTGAAATTAATTTCAAGTTTAATTTCATCATGATTGGAGAAGATACTGAATATGGTCTCTATGCCTTTGAATCTGTAAAGGCTTGTTTTGTGCTCTATCATGTGATCGATCTTCAAAAAGATTCAGTGTGGTGGGGAAAAATGTATATTTTGTGGTTTTGGGGTAGAAGCTTCTGTAGATATTTGTCAAGTTCATTTGATTTAAGGTGTTGTTCAGATCCTGTTATCTCTTTGCTTATTTTTTGTCTAGATGATGTATCCAAAAGAGATAGTGGGGTGTTGAGATCCCCAATGATTAGTGTGTTGTAGTGTCTCTCTCCTTGCAGCTCTGGGAGTATTTCCTTCACAAATTTGGGTGGTTTCCTTCACATATTTGGGTGCATAGATATTTATGTGTTATATCTTCTCAATGAATTAGTCCTTTTTTAGTAATATATAATGTCCTTCTTTGTCTTTTTTTACAACTTTTGCCTTAAAACCTATTTTGTTTGAAATTAGTATTGCAGCTGCAGTCTTTTTTTGGTTTCTGTCTGCATGGAATACCTTTTCCCAGCCCTTCATTTCTAGTCTATGTATGATTTCATCCATGAGGTGCATTTCTTGTTGGCAACAGACAGACAATTCCTATTTTTTTGTCCATTCAGTCAGTCTGTGTCTCTTGATTGGATAATTTAATCCATTAACATTCAACATTATTATCGGTATTTCTGGGCTTGTTCCTTCTATTAAGTTAGTCATTCTCTTGTATTTTTTTTTCTTTCTCTTATTTATGTCTGTCTCTCTTTAGTTTTCCTGGTATAGCACTCATTTGAGAACATCTTGATGAGGTGGTCTAGTGTTGGTGAATTCTTTCAGATTTTGTTTGAGAATGTTTCTATTTTTTCTTCCCATTTGAAGGATAGTTTTGTGGGGTATAGTAATCTTGGTTGAAATATGTTTTTGTTCTTTCTTTCTTTAGTGTTATCTTTTTAAAAAAATAAAACTGGGTTGTTTTGCTCATGTAAAAGGATAACTGAAGCTCTGAATCACGTTATTTTAAACTTAAAATAAAAAAAACAGAAATAAAAAACTCTCTTAACATACTACTGTACTTTTCATAAAGGAAGAAAGCAAAGTAACCAAGTAGACGTGTACAGGGTGGGATCAGCAGTTGGTGTAATGGCTATGTTGCTGGACTCCCATGTACTCCACCATGGTTTGAGTCCTGGACCTGGTGGCTTAAACTCACGATAGGCGCATGTGTGTGCGTGCACAAAATCCCAAGAGGAGAATGTAGGAGAAGGGATTGTAGCATGGCAATCCCCTGGGGGGATGTCTCGCTTTCTGTCTGTCTCTCTCTGTCTTTCTGGTGGGCACACATGCCCTGTAGCAAAAACTGCTCAAAAAAAAAAAAAAAAAAAAAAAAAAAGAAGAAGAAGAAGTGTACAGGGCAAGAAGTACCTAATCTTGAGCCATGGGGAGATTCAAGGAATTTACTTTTTTGCAGAGAGGTGGAAAGTTGCTTACTCGGGTTGCTAAAGGGAGAATGTCAAAACAGAACTGGCATTACCCCCTTCTTCAAAGCAACAAGGCATCTTGAAAACTCAACTTCCTGGTGAAGTTCTGTTTTAATTTTTAAGTTTATTTATTTTTAAAATTTATTTATTATCATAATCTTGTTTATATTACATCAAATCACATATAACTTTACAGTGTATTACGTTTCTTTTTTCAGAAAGAATACCATGCATATCAGTCAATACAGAGACATTAAAATCCCCATTATCATCATTCAATAGCTTTTCATTTATTTTTTCCACATTATAATTATTATTACAATTATTCTTTTAAACATTCAATCACTATTTATCAATTTGCTTGTAAAAAGACTTTACCCAACATGAGATACTTCTGAGACCAGTCCATTTGCGAATACTATCTACGTCATCATCAATCGTTAATAAACCATATCTGTGTCCTACAAATGTCATGCCTCTCTATTTGTTCTCTTGCTATCCTTATCCATACTCTTTTCTTCTCCCATCCCATTCCACACTGTCTTATCATCACTAACAATTTTCACTGCTTTTACGCCCTCCAATATTTCAATCACTACCATAAAGTGCTATTAGTTGGTTTATATTAAGTGGATACATACAATATCTCTCTTTCATATCCTGGCTTGCTTCACTCAGCAATAGATCCTCCATATCTGCTGGTGAAGTTCTGTTGATGGTGGTAGTACTTAGTTCACCCATGTGAAAGATAGTTGAGTTTAGTAAGAAAACTCTTCAAAGGAAAACCTCTTCTTGGCAGTCATAATGAGCAATTTTAGTAACACATAATCAAATTTGCTTATGGGAGAAATTCAGCTCAAAATTTTGCAGTGGAAAGAAAGGTGGGTACAGCTTACCAGCCCCCAGTCACTGCTTTGTTCCTTTATTCCTTGTCTGGATTAGTTAGTAGTTTGAAGAAGACAAGTTCTCTTACATCCATTTTTGATGCCAGGGAAGACCAACAGGAGCAAAAGTGAGGTCTCATCCTTCACAGATTCACGTTGGTTCTATCAGGTCATGAGCCACAGTTCCCTGTTCCCACTCTGCACTCTGGGATCAGACAGAGCTGCACTTCCAGTAGTCAGCACTCATGCTCATGTCTGTCTTTCAGTTAAATCTCCTTGATTTAGCAACTCCTGTAGGTTTACCATAACTAAGACAAAAACCTCAAATGACTACCTCCCTGACTGCATGGTCACCAAGTGATGTGTCACATCAAGCATTGAAGATAAGGAACATGTAGATCCTTCAGCAAGCAGCTCATTATTAACTCCCAGAATAGAATTGGTGTTTGGTAGATTCAAGTACTTTCCACCAAGGCTGGGCTGGGAATTCATAGACACCATGTTTTTACTGGGTAAAAGCCTCTTCAAGAAAACTATTGTCCATTAGTGGCTCAGCAGTTCGCTCCTGCTCTTGAGCCAGCTGTTCCTAGCTGCAAGTGATGCTTTCTCATGTGCACATTCCTGCTCCCACTCTGAGAAAAGGTCTTCCCTCAAACTTGGCACTGATGAGGCTTCTATCCTGAGTGAACGACCAGATATTTTCAGAGGCTAGAATACTCAGCAAAGGAGCGAACACATCCTTGGGCCTCACAAAGGAAAAGCTTCTCTCCTGTGTGGATGCACAGGTGGTTCAGGTCCCCAGCTGTAGTGAACTGCTTACCACAGTTAGACTCAGACATTTTTTCTATTGTTGCTGGTTTTTGCATTCTTTGCCAGTTGTGCATGAGTAGCAGCAATCGAACTGTCATGAGCCAACTCATGAACCTAGAGAAACCACAGCATTCTACTGTCTGTGCTCTCACTGGAGAGGAAATCATCTCCTGAATCCTCTGCCTCATCCTGCACAAGCACCAAGTGTTCAGCTGAAGAATCCAGAGCTGCTCATGTTAGGTTAAGAATAAAAAAAAATTTAAAAAAATGAAAAAATGTGCTATCACTTGGCTGTAGACCTTGCAATAAACCAGGAGACTCTGTAGTGAACAAAAACTCTGGGGGCTTCTGTGCAGTCTGAGCCCTCACCTCCTCGCTGTCTGGGCACATGTTCACCTGAAGGCTTCTCAACACAGCCAAGAAAGGGACCTCCTTGGAGAATTTAGTATTATTTGAAGTATCCTGTAGTTTTCTGCAATTATTTCATGAAATAGATTTTCTATGCCCTTGTCTGTTTCTTCACTTTCCGAAATGTCTGTTTATTCAGATATTTGGACATTTAATGGTGGTTAGCATTTCCCATATGTTGTCCTCATTTTTTAAAATTATTTTTTATTCTTTCTGGTGGTTTTATCTAAGCAGAAGTTTTGTCTTCCAGATCATCGATCCTATCTTCTGCATGGTAATCTGTTCTTAATATTTCAAGGGAGGTTTTGTTCTCTTGCATCACAGTCTTTAACTCTAGAAGTTCTCTTTGATTGGCTTTTATATTGTCAGTCTCCTCCTTCAAGTTATGAAAGAACTTCCTCATATCCTGGAGTTTGATGTCTCTTTTCTCTTACATCTCATAGAGGTTTGTCACCATGAATATTCTGAATTCTTTTTCTGACAATTCAGTAAATTTCTTTTTTTCCCCAATAGTTGGAGATAAGTTACTGTGTTCCCTCTTTGGAGATATATTTCCTGGTTTTCTCATACTTGAGTATCTTCTCTGATTTTTAGTCATTTGGTGATGTATTCACTTTTTCCTTATTTGTTGGAGAAAGTCTCTGCAACTGTGAACTCATGTGTTTCCCTTTACTATGAGTTACTTCTGTGCCAAAATCTCTCTTCTGCTGTGGTTTACAAAGTGTTATCCACAGGAAGATTTTTGAGTTCAAATTTATGAAGAGGAGTTTCTCTCTTTTTGATGCTGGTTCCATAGGGGGTGAGGATTTCTTCAAGTCTCACAATATTCAGATGTTTGCCTACTATGCACCTAGACCTGTCTAAGCCCTCAGTGAGTTTAGGCTTTCTGGCTCTGGAACCAGGAGTGAAGGTTGGAAGGGAGGGGATGTGGCTTGAGCTGTTCAGCCCTGACCCTGGTCCCTGAAGTAGGCAAGGGGTTTCAGATGGAGATGTCTGCTTAAGAGGCCTGCATTTTCCCTGTCTTTTCTAGCCATGGAACTGGGAGTGGAGGTTGAAAGAGAGGGGCTGCAGCTTGGGCTTCTCAGCCCTGACCCTGGTCCCCCCACAGGTATCATTTGGAAAGAGCTTTCACTGGCTAAATAGAGGACTATTTGAATATCAAAGTAAATAATGATGTAAATGAATTATAACCTATAAAATAAAATAAAAACATATGAACCTATACTATTGTAAGTAAATAAATATATACATAAATAAAAAGGATAAAACCTTATCCTAATACAATACTGACTAATAAATGTAGAAAGAATAATGGATTCAAAATATCACAGTTTGTCAATCAACATCCTAATGATTTACTCAGGCAATAATCTTTAATGTGTAATAAAAAAAGTTTATAGGAGTAACAGGACATTTTCAGGACTTAAACAACCCCATTAAAAATTTTAGTATAGGGCCAGGATGGAAGTTAAAGCAGCTGGATCCCACATGGTTGACTCAGTAGCTTGAAAATCATGCTGGGTATATGTATGTGCATGCTCAAAATCCTGAGAATAGAGGAGAAGAGATTGAGCCATGGTTATCCCACTAGGGGGTGATTTCTCACTTTCTCTCTTTCTCTCTGACTATCCCTCTGGTGATTACACACACCCAATGGCAAAAATCTAAAATTTAAAAAAATTTAGAAAATAAAAATTTTGCTCTAAAGCTGCATTAGTAAAGACAGGATGATTCTGGCTTAAGAATAGACATCAGTGATATTGTGGTCTGACCATTGCCCCAAAATTCATGTGTTGAAAATCTAATTCCAAATGAAACAGTGTTAAGAGGTGAAATCTTTTAAGAGGTATTTAGTCATGAGGACTTCACACTCATGAATGAATTAATGTCATTTTTAAAAAGAAGAAAAAAGAGTTTACCATATATAGAATGCATCAGTGTGGACCTCAGAGTGCAGTGCTTATTAGACAATTGAACCTGCTGGCATCTTAATTTTGGAATTCTTAGCCTCCAGAACTATGAGAAATTATTTTTTTTCTTTACAAATTACCTAAGCTCAGGTACTCTATTATAGCAGCATAAAACAGACTAAGAAAAATGAAAAAGAGTAGAAAACATAGAGATACATAATTAAATTTATACAAAATTGATGTTTGTTAATATTGCCAAACCAAGTTACTAAGGGAAAGATAGGTTTTTCAAGAAATGGTGCTGAGACATTTTTTTTAAACTACCAGTTCTTTTTTTCTTTTTCTTTTTCTTTTTCTTTTTCTTTTTCTTTTTCTTTTTTTTTTTTTTTTTTTTGAGAGGTTTTCTCTATAGGGCGCGTGCGCTCGCCAGACAGACAGAGAGAGACATAGAGACAGAAAGCGAGAAATCACCCCCCCAGGGGGGATGGTCACGCCGCAATCCCTTCTCCTCCATTCTCCTCTCGGGATCTTGGGCACGCACGCACACACACGTGCCTGGCGTGAGTTTTAAGCCACCGGGTCCGGGACGTGAACCGCGGTCGACTACGTGGGAGTCCAGCAACATAGCCATTACGCTAACTGCTGGTTCCCAATTTTTTTAAAGCTTTAAAAACTTATTTATTTATTTTACTTAGTATTATTATTTTAATTTGTTATAGAGCATGTGTGCTCACCAGAGAGTGAGAGATGAAAGAAAGAAAAAGAGAAAGCAAGCCACCAGGTCTGGGACTCAAACTGCAGTCAGCCATGTGGGGGGAGTCCAGCACCTTAACCACCATGCCATCTGCCGATCCCTAAATTTTGATAAACGTATGTATAAAACAAAGTGAGCCTAGATCATTACCAAAAGACATATACAAAATTAATTCCATATTGATTAAAGCTTAAAATACAAGAATAAAATTTGTATAAGTAAACACAGAGAAATCTTTTTGACCTTGGTCTAAACAAAATTCTCTTAATATGACATCAAAATATGATACAAGAGGGACCAGAAGTTAGTGTAATGGCTATGTCGCTGGACTCCTACATAGTTGACTGCGGTTCGAGTCCCAGACCCGGTGACTTAAATTCACGCCGGGCGTGTGTGCGTGCGTGCCCAAGATCCCAAGAGGAGAATGGAGGAGAAGGGATTGCAGCGTGGCCATCCCCTCTGGGGGGTGATTTCTCACTTTCTATCTCTCTGTCTCTCTCTGTCTGTCTGGCAAGCGCACGCGCCTTATAGCAAAAATCTCTTCAAAAAAAAAAAAAAAAAAACAGATATGATACAAGAGGGACCAGCAGTTAGCGTAATGGCTATGTCACTGGACTCCCATGTAGTCGACCGTGGTTCAAGTCCCGGACCCAGTGTCTTAAAACTCATGCCGGGTGTGTGTTTATGCGTGCCCAAGATCCCAAGAGGAGAACGGAGAAGGGATTTCGGCGTGGCCATCCCCCCGGGGGGTGATTTCTTGCTTTCTATCTCTCTGTCTGTCTCTGTCTGTCTGGTGAGCACATGTGCCCTATAGCAAAAACCTCTCCAAAAAAAAGAAAATATGATACAAGAGAAAATAACATTAATTCATTGGAACTCATAAAATTTAAAATAGTTTTCTCTTCAAAAGATACTAAGAAAATAAAAATTACATTCCAGACAATAAAAATTATATATATGATAAAACAATATTATCCAGAATATATAAAAATCACTTACAACACAATAATAAGATAAATAACCCAATAAAAACATCAGAAAACTATTCAGACACTTCACCGCAAAAGTTACACAAAAGATATTCACCATCACTAGTCATTGGCGAAACACAAATCAAAACCAGAAGTAGACACTACTTCACACCCCCTGTGTTGCTCATTGGTAATTTTAACTCATATTTTAACTTGTATTTGAACAACACAATTTTTTTTTTGGAGAGGTTTTTTTGTTTTGTTTTGTTTTGTTTTTTGTGGGTTTTTTTTGTTTTTGTTTTTTTTTTTTTTTCGCTATAAGGCACGTGCGCTCGCCAGACAGAGAGAGACATAGAGACAGAAAGCGAGAAATCACCCCCCAGGGGGGATGGCCACGCCGCAATCCCTTCTCCTCCATTCTCCTCTCGGGATCTTGGGCACGCACGCACACGCGCCCGGCGTGAGTTTTAAGCCACCGGGTCCAGGACGCAAACTGCGGTCAACTACGTGGGAGTCCAGCAACATAGCCCTTACGCTAACTGCTGGTTCCCTACAACACAATTTTTTGTGTGTGAACCGACCTTTATTATTACATTACCTACAAACCATGCATGAATGCCTTGAAATAGATTTTCTTAGAATAAACCCATTTTTACTCAGCACAATTCAAAGCGAGAAATATTAATCCTTTTTGGTGTAGGAAAAGCTTTTCATAAGTCCCTAAGTGATTTACACAAAATGTACAATGGACTCTAGTTTTATAGAAGTTTTGGATTAATTTTACCAAGCACCAAGGTGTGCCACAATAGTTAAGGGAAGGCAGAGGCAAGTTAACAAAACGTTACTAATACAGCAGTATATTGCAGATGGAAAACAGCCACTGTATTTACTGACCAAATTACAAAAATAATCATGGTGGATACCTTAGTTAATCTTTCTAATAAGTGTGCTGATCTGGTCTTCCCTATTGTCAGTATCTCCACCTTCCACAAAATGGGTGGTCCTTTTCTTCATTCCACCTCATGGAGAAGATAATTTGAAGGGCCACAGGATGTTATTTGCTTCTTTGAAGCATTTCCCAACAGTATAGATTTCATGACTCAGACCCTCCATGCAAATGATGCCAAATTTACCAAGAGATTGAACAATAAAAGAGTAATCTGTCAAAGTAATTCACTTATTGATTTTGCCATAACCACACTTATAGATTAGTTCATTTACTGACTTCAGACTCATGTACCCCCATGCAATATGTGGTTCCACAATTCTCAGAATGTTAACTGAGACCTTATAGAGCTTAACAATGGTGACAAAGAAGCTGCAACCCCTTTTGAAACTTTGGGCTCACTCCATTGATACCTCTGATCCTGACAACAAATGCCAATTTCAGTCCTGCATGTCCACAGAAGTTGCCAGCTTTTCTTAGCTTCCTGGCCATGTGAATCTCAGTTCTATACATCTACCTATATTCCTTTTGATAGTGTTTAGTTTTTTCATAGTTAAGCTTCCTCCTTGCCTTTCTTATTTTTATTAATTAATTAATTTATTTATATACATTCAATCACATTGTTTTGCTTACAAAGTGAACATTTCAATATGTGAACATTTCTGCCCAGTCCAGTTGATCAAAATATCTTCAACAGGTAACACCACACCTCCCCATTCCATCAATTCTCTGCCTCTGTATCCCTCCTCCAGCAAACTTCTTTCTCAGGTGCTTGATCTTCAGCTTCGCAAAATTTCTTCACTTTTTAAAAGAGTTTCTGGCACAACAGGAACGTTTTTCTTGTTGACTTCTGCCGCAACAGGAACGTTTTTCTTGGTTTCTGTCGCAGCAGGAACCTTCCTTTTTGTCTCTTGAATGCCCTCCATGGTTTCAGCTGGAAAAGAGCCAACACAAATATTTTGAAACCCTTTATCTCAATTTGCTCCTTTCCTGACTTATGAGTCATTTTCATGTATTCTTTTTTATGCATCTTTTTTTTTCTTTCTTTTAATTTTATACATTAAATCGCTATACATGACTAAAGCTTGTACAGTGAATTCACCAAACATGAATACACTTCACAACAGTCCAGTTGAAGAAAACTATGCATGTTATCATCAACAGACAATCATCCATTTATGTGTCCCATAAATGTCTTGCCTCTTTTTTTTCTCCTTGATTCCTTTCCTCTCACTCTTCCTACTTTAGCCATCTTCACACACTGTCTCCAGTATCTGTAACTATTTTTCATGCTTCTATATCCTCTAATCTTTCCATTTTCACTATAGAGTGCAGACAGTTGGTATATATTAAGTGGAGACATAGAATGTCTCTTTTTCATAGTCTGGCTTGCTTCACTTAGCAGTAAATCCTACATACGCATCCACTTCTATCAAATGCCAGGGTCTTGTTTTTTTTTTTTTTTTTTTTTTTTTTTTATGACTGAGTAGAACTCCACAGAGTATATTTACCACACTCTTTCAGTCCATTCATCTATTCATGAACATTTGGGTTGGTTCCATGCCTTAGAAATTATGAATAATGCCACAATAAACATAGATGTGCAAGGAATTTTCTGACTGAGAATTCATCTATCCTTTGAGTGCCCATGCAGGAGTGGAACTGCAGGATCATAAGGTAGTTCAATTTGTAGATCTTTGCGGAACCTCCATATTGTTCTCCACAGTGGCTGGATGAATTTACATTATCAACAACAGTGTACAAGGGTTCCCCTTTCACCACAGCCTTGCCAGCAGCTATCATTTTTTTTTTTATCTTAGGCATTATGACTGGGGTTAGCTGGTATCTCATTGTGGTTCTGATATGCATCTCCCTTATGATGAGGGATGCTGACCAATTTTTGATGTTCTTTTTGGATGTTCAGGTGCCTTAGGGAGTTGTTTGTTCAGTTTATCTTCTCATCTTTTAATTGGGTTGATTGATCCTTGTTGAGTTTAACAAAAGTGATGAAGAAGCTGTAATACCTTTCAAACCTCTGGGCTCACTCAATTGATTCTTCTGATCCTGATGATGAATTCCAATTTGGATTCTGCATGTACACAGAAGTTTCCAGCTTTTCTTGCCATCCTGACCATGCAAATCTCAGTTCTGTACATCTGCCTATATTCCTTATGATAGTGTTGATCTTTTTCATAGATAAGCTTTTATGAATTCCGGTAAATTCTGGCTATCACTCCCTTATCTGTGGCATAATTGACAAAAATATTCTACTATTCTGAGGGTTCTTGATTCACACTAATTACTTTGTGTAGAAATTTCTTAATCTGATGTAATCCCACTTGTCTATTTTTGGGATTATTGCCTGTGCTTTAGGGGTCTTATTTAAGAAGTCTTTGCCTACTCCCCTGTCTCCCAGAGTTTCCCCAGTGTTTTCTACCAGTAGTTTCACAGTTTGAGGTCCTATGTTTATTTTCTTGATCCATTTTGAGTTGATTTTGTTAATGGTGAGAGATAGGAGTTCATCTTCAACTTTCTGCAGGTAGATACCCAGTTTTTCTGGCACCATTTTCTAAAGAGGTTTTTCTCTTTCCCACTGGATCGACTGGTGACCTTTGTGAAAACATCAGTTGGCTTATATATTTTGGTTTATTTCTAGAGTCTCTATTTGGTTCCATTGGTCCACATGTCCATTTTTGTGCCAATACCATCCTGTTTTGATAATCACCACTTTGTAATATATTTTAGAGTCAGGGAGTGAGATGCCTCCTACTCCACTCTTCTTGCACAGGATTGCTTTGGCAATATGGGGTCTTTATGATTCTGGACACATTCTATGATTATCTTTTCTAGATCTGTGAAGAATGTCTGTGGTACTTTGATTGGTATTGCTTTAAATATGTAGACTAATTATGGTATAATTGCCCTTTTGATTATATTGATTATTCCAACCCAAGAACATGAGATGTCCTTCCACTTTTTTGTGTCATTTACAATTTCTTTTTTTAGATTTTCATAGTTTTCCTTGTAGAGGTCTTTGACTTCTTTGGTTAGATTTATTCTTAGGTATCTTATACTTTTATGGTAAATAGAATTACTTTTTTCATTTCTGCCTTAGTCTGCTTGTCATTCATATACAGAAATGCTATAAATTTTTGGATGTTGATTTTGTATTGTGCTAGTTTACTATATTCATTTATCACTTCCAGAAGTTCTTCATGGAAACCTTTGGGTCTTCTATGTATACAAAGATATCATCTGCAAATAGAGATATTGTCACCTCTTCTTTCTGTATTTGAATGTCCTTTATTTCACTCTCTTTTCTGATTGCACTGGCTAGAACTTCCAGCACTATATTGAAAAGGAGTGGAGAAAATCGGCAGCCTTGTCTTGTACCACTTTTTAGTGGAAAAGCTTTCAAATTTTCCAATTTAGTATGATGTTATCTATGGATTTTTCATGGATGGGTTTTATTGTGTAGCGAAACAGCCCTTTTATGACAATTTTGCTGACAGTCTTAATCATGAAGGGGTTTTGTATTTTATCAAACTTTTTTTCTGCATCAATTGATATGACAATATGATTTTTTTCTTTCTGTCTGTTAATATGATGTATTACGTTTATAATTTTGTGTACGTTGAACCACTCTTGCATTACTGGAATAAAGCTTATCTGTTCATGATGAATAATCTTTTTTATATGTTGTGGGATACAATTTGCTAGTATCTTGTTGAGAATGTTTGCATCTATAATCATCAGAGATACTGGTTTGTAGTTTTCTTTTTTGTCTGTCATGTTCTTATCTGTTTTAGGGATGAGGGTGATGAAGGCTTCATAAAAGGAATTTGGGAGGGCCCCTTCCTTTTGGATCTTTAGAAATAGTTTGAGTAAAATGGGTGTAAACTCTTCTCTAAGAGTATTGCAGAATTCAGAACTGAAGCCATCAGGACCTTGACTTTTCTTGTTGGGAGGCTATTTATTACTGATTCAATCTCCTTGGTTGTTGTAGATCTATTCAGGCTTTCTGTGTCTTCCTGATTCAGTCTTGGTAGATTATATGTGCCCAGGAATAAGTCCATCTCATCCAGGTTTTCTTATCAGAGTATAGTCACTCATAGTATTCTCTAATGATGTTTTGTATTTCTGTTATGTCTGTTGTAATATTGCCTGTTTTATTACTAATTTGGTTTATCTGATTCCTTTCTCTCTTAATTAGTTTAGCTAATGGTATGTCAACTTTTTTGATTTTTTAAAAGAATCAGCTTTTTCTTCACCTATTTTCTGTGTTACTCATTTATCCTCTATTTCATTTATTTTTGCTTGGATCTTTATTATTTTTTTCTGGCATTTTTTGAGGTTTTGGTGTTGTTATTTCAGTACCCTGAGGTTTGTTGTTAGATCATCTGTTTGCCATCTTTCCATCTTTTTCTTGTGCACACTAATTGCTATGAACTTCCCTCTTGTGACTGCTCTTGCTATGTCCTGTATATTTTGGAAACCCAGGTACTCATTATCATTGGTTTCAATGAATCATTTTATTTCAGTCTTAATTTCTTCAAGAATTGTGAAGTCATTCAGGAGTAGATTGATTAGTTGCCATGTGCCTGTGTATTTTTGAGTTGTTTTTTTTTCTGAGATTAATTTCAAGTTTACTTCCACCATAGTTGTAGAAGATGCTGCATATAGTTTCTATGCCTTTGAATCTGTAAAGGCTTTTCTTGTGCCCTATCATGTGTTCAATCTTCAAAAAGGTACATATGGGACCAGCAGTTAGCGTAATGGCTATGTCGCTAGCATCCCATGTAGTCGACCACGGTTCAAGTTCCAGACCTGGTGGCCTAAACTCACTCCAGGCACATGTGCATGAGTCCCAAAATACCGAGAGGAGAATGGAGGAGAAGGGATTGTGGCGTGGCCATTCCCCCTGGGGGGTGATTTATCGCTTTCTATCTCTCTGTCTGTCTCTGTCTTTCTGGCGAGTGCACGCACCCTATCTCCAAAAAAAAAATAAAAATAAAAATAAAGGTACATATCATGCAGGGGTAAGAAAAAAGTGTATTTCATGGTTTTAGGGTAGAAGGTCTTATAGATATCTGTCAAGTTCATTTTATTTATGGCATTGTTTACATCCTGTATATCTTTGCTCATTTTTTTGTCTAGATGATACATCCAGACAGAGAGTGGGGTGTTAAGATCCCTAACAATTAGTGTGTTGCAATCTATCTCTGTTTTCATATCTAGCAGTCTTTGTTTCATATATTTTGATGCTACTGATTAGGGTGCATAGATATTTATAAGTTTTATATCTTCTTGATGAATTAGTCCTTTTACTACTGTATAATGCCTTCTTTGTCCTGTTTTCAAGTTTTTGTCTTAAAATCTTTTTTTCTAAAATTAGTATTGCAACTCCTGCCCTTTTTTGGTTTCTATTTGCATGGAATACCTTTTTCCAGTCCTTCACTTTTAGTCTATTTATGTCTGCATTCATGAGGTGCATTTTTTGTTATTTCTTGTTGGAAACAGATAGAGCGTTTCTGTTTTTTTCATCCATTCAGCCAGTCTATGTGTCTTGTTTGGAGAATTTAATCCATTAACATTTAAGGTTATTATTGATATTTTTGGACTTGTCTCTATCATTAAGTTAGCCATTTTCTTGGTTTTGTTGTTGTAGTTACTGTTCTCTTATTTCTGTCTGTCTCTCTTTAGTATTCCTGGTATAGCATTCCCTTCAGAATGTTTTGAAGTGCTAGTCTGGTGTTGATAAAATCTTTCAGGTTTTGTTTATCTAAGAATGTTTTTTTATCTTTTCTTCTCATTTGAAGGATATTCTTTCTGAATATAATAATCATGGTTGAAATTGTTTTTCTTCTAACACCTTGTAATTTCCCATTCTTTTCTTGCTTACATTGTTTCCACTAAGAGGGCCGATGTTAGCCTGATGAGATAATCTGTGATTTTGGCCAATCTGGCTATGATGTGACATGGAGAGGATCTTCTTGAGTTGATTCTATTTTGGATCTTTTGTATTTCTTTTGGCTGGTTGTTTGAATGCTTTCCTAGGCTTGGAAAGTTTTTTCCAAGATTTCATGGAATATATTATCAATGCCCTTATTAATTTCTTTACCTTCTGTATATCAATTATTTGTATGTTTAGGCATTTAATGGTATCTAGTATTTCTCATATATGATCCTCATTGTTTCTTCATTCCTTTTGGTGATTCTTTTCTAGATCAGAGGTTTTTGTCTGCCAGATTCAAGATTTGATCTTCTGCATGATCTAATCTACTATTAATACTTTTGAGGAAGGTTCTGTATTATAGCTTCAAACAGTTCCATTTGATTCTTTTTTATGGTGTCTATTTTTTCTTTAAATTGTGGAAGGACTTCATCATTTCCTGTAGTTTGTTTTCTCATTTCTCTTGCATCTCCTGGAGTTTGTGGTCTGTTTTCTCTTGTATCTTATTTAGTTTTGTCACAGTGGATATTCTGAATTGTTTATCTGACATTTCCACAAGTTCTTTTGTTCTTTCTGTGTTCTTTTCCCTTTGAGGAGAGATATTTTCTTGGTTTCTCATATTTCTTGTGCCTCTTTACTAGTTTCTGGTCATCTGATAGATTATACATTTCTTTCTAATTCCTTAGAGTTAATTTTGAATGTTCAAAAGTATCCAGGAAGAAGTTAGCCATGGTCTCTTACTGCTCTGTCTCCCTGACACTTACCCTGCACCCTGCATTGTTGTTGGTGAAACTGGATATTCTCATGACCTACAAGTTTCTTGAGAACAGATGCACCTGGGGCTGAGCTATAAGGTTTTAACTGAGAAAGATCATGGAGTCTCACACACCATGTACTTCAGAAAACTATGAGGTCTGAAAGTATTCCTGAGTGTTTAGAAGGCAGCTAGAGGTCTAAAGCGGTCTCCTGCCTCAGTTGCTATTGCTTGTTGCCACTGCGTAGGTTCTGGAGCTAATGGTGGAGGAGGAAGATGTAAGTGGAAATGTCTGAGCACCTGGAACACTTGAAAGACAATGGAGGTCCCAAAGCAATCTCTGGGCTCATTTTTCTTGCTCCATTGTCATGCATTTTAATTTTCCATATAAGTTAAAAGCAACAAGACATTACTAGAAACATTAATTCCTTTTTTGGCGCACATATTTTATTTTCACTGTTCATTATTTTTTCATCTCCAATGTTTTATCTGTATCACACTTCTTTCTGTTGTAATAGCATCCTTTACTATTTTTCTTAGACTGGATTTGCTTGTGGCAAATTCTCTTAGTTTTTCAATGCTTGGAATTTATTGAGCTGCTGCCTGTGTATATACTGGTGGCATTGGGACCATAGAGGCTTCAGTAAATCAGTGGAACATGGCCACTGACTGAGAGGAAGTCCAATCACTACCATCCCTAAAGCCTGCAGATACCTGTGCAGTGGGCACTGCCTGTGAGAATTGTCTGTAGAGAAAGGAATCAGGTAGGACCTTCAGGAGTAGGAGGAAGTTGGTAGTAACTTTTAGTTTGCATGGTTTCTACTCATAAAAGTAGAGAGGAGCTACCTACCTGAAGTTGGTGAGACTCTGAAAACGCCCCCCCCCCCCACCTCATCCAGACAAGAAAAACTAGAATAAGCTCTCCTCTGAGACTCTGAACCCCATGCTCCCACCATGGCATCCAGAACTCCTTCCAACAGAAGAGCAATGAAAGTAGCATGAAGATAACACACTTTGTAGGGAAGTACAAAAGCAAACAGCTTTAAGAGAAAAAAATAATAATAAAATCGATCTCTTCAGCCTGCTCCCACCTCAAGTTAGCAAGCCCACCAGCAGGTGGAGCTCCATTTACAAACAAGTCTCCACAGCCCAAAAGGAGCAGAGTATGCAAAAGAGAACACCCCCACTCCAACAGAGACTGGAGCTCCATTTACAATCAAGTTTCCACAGTCCAAAAGGAGCAGAGTATGCAAAAGAGAGCATCCCCACTCCAACAGAGACTGAAGAATTTGAGCACTACCCCCCCCCACACCAAATCTGGCAAGCAAGACAAGTTTGTACTCCCTCTCCTATCATACTCAAGTTCTCTCTGATCTGAAAGGAATGGTTGAACACTGGCCCCTCCTGAACCACCTGGTCAGGGACACACCTGAGAACTAGGGTAGTTCTCCCCCACCAGCACAATGGAACCTACTCCAAAAACTAGGAAGAAGTGAGTATTTCACCAGATCCATTAAAAATCAACAAAAAGACATAATAAATGTGAGAAAACAAGGAAATATCTCTCCTCCAAACAAACACAATAACTCCTCACCAGCAATGGATAACAGACCAGAAATCACAGAAATGCCAGAAAAAGAATTCAGAATATTTATCATAATAAAAATCAAAGAGATGCAAGAGAAAATGAACAATAAATTTTAAAAAAACAGAAAAATCATTCTAAGATATAAAGAGTAATTCCATAAAGAGAAAGACAACCCCCAAAATGGCCCAAACAGAACTTCCAGAGATGAAGAATAAGATATACAAAATAAAAATCCTCAAAAGTATTAACAACAAATTAGACAACACAGAAAAAAGAATCCCTGAACTTAAAAACAAAACCTCCAATTTAGTCCAAGCTACCAAAAACAATTTAATTTTTTTAATTAAAATGAGGGAAACATAAAGGAAATTCTAGATACCATTAAGTGAGTGATTATTTGCATAATGTGTGTTACAAAAGGTGGAGAAATGGGCAATGGCTTAGAAAATATATTTCATAAATTACTATCTGACCATCTGAAAACTTTCCAAGTCTAGAGAGACGTACAGAAATAGAGATCCAGGAAAAAACAAAGAACACCAAATAGATCTAATATTAGAAGATCCTTTCCAAAGCACATATCTAAATTGGTAAAAATCAAAGACAAAGACGATATTCTAAAAATGGGAAGAGAGAAATGTCAAGTTACTTATAAATGTTATCCCCTTAGACTAACCTCAGACCTCTCATCTGAAACAATGCAGGCAAAGAAAGAATGAGAACATTTTTTATGCTGTGATGATGCTTAGGGAAAGAATGTAAATTAACTAACAAAAAAAAAGTTTCAGAAAAAAAATCTATTCAATGACTGCAGTAAGATATATAGCCCCAGCTAGGTGCTACTTTATAGGATGCCTAAAGTTAGACTTGTGTTCATGGAAATGTATATATCAGCTGTGTTTGCTATGAAAATATTTAGGTTAATTAAGATCTTTAATAATACAATAAAATGTGGGGGAAAAACAATATAGAAAGTAAACATAGATACCAGAGACAGTGTGGGAAGAGAGTGGGAGATGGCAGAGGGTAAGAGATAGGGAATCAAGGATGGGGAAAAAAAAGCAAAACATACAGGAAACAAGAAATGGAAAATTATTTGTTGACAATAACATGTATGTTGATGTGCTTGATTGAGACAATATACAGTGTACTCTGGATGGAAAATATCATTTTGTATACTGTAATGATGTACAGTGAACGTAAATAAATAAATTTAAATTTTAAAAAAAGAAAGAATGGGAAGACATATTTAAGCCTCTGAAAGAACACAATTTCAAACAAGAATACTATACCTGCCAAGATTATCCTTTAAACAAGGAGAAATAAAATTATTCCTGGATAAACAAAACCAGAAAGAATTTACTGATACTAGATCAGCTTTTCAAGAAATACTTAAGAGAATACTACACCAGAAAAGTGAAAAGAAAACAAATAGAATTAAGAGAACACACACACATGTGCACACGTATACACACACACACACACACACACACAAGAAGATGACTAACAGAATGGCAGGGAAAAGTTCATAAATAGCAATAATGTTGAAGGTTAATGATTAAAATTCACCAATTAAAAGACATAGATAGGCTGAATTTTTAAAACAAAACAGAACAAAAACACTAAAACCAAAGAAAAGGGGGGAGCCTTCTACCTGCTGCTTACAAGAAATATGCCTCACTGATAAAAACACTGATTAGAAGTGAAGGGGATAAAAGAGGGAAAAAAATAAGTGAAGGGCAGAAAAAAGTCATCTTATGCAAAGAAAAACAAGAAAAAGGATTAATTCACCAAGATGATATAACAATTATTAATATATACACACCCAACTCTGGGACACCCAAATACATAAAAGACTGAAAGGGAGAGATACAGTGCAACACAATAATATTCGGGAATTTCAATGTCCACTGACACCACTATATATGTCACCTTGACAAAATGTTGTATTTTATCAAACACGTTTTCTGCATAAATTGATATGATCATATGGGTTTTCAAATCTTTCATTCTGTTATTGTGATATATCACATTTACTGATTTGCATATGTTGAACCATCCTTGTATCCCTGGGATAAAGTCTACCTTGTCATGGCATATAACATTTGTGGTGTGCTGGTGGGTTTGATTTACTAGCACTTGAGGATTTTTTTTTTTGCATCTGCATTCATCAGTGATATTGGTCTGTAGGTTTTTTTTTGTTGTTATATCCTTGTTTGCTTTTAGTATTAAGGTGATTGAGGCTTCATAGAATGATTTTGGAAGGGTTTCTTTTTTTGATGTTTAGAAATAGTTTGATTAGAATTGGAGTTAACTCTTCATTCAAAATTTTGTGGAATTCATGAGTGAAACCATCAGCACCTGGGCTTTTCCTTGTTGTAAGACTATTTATTACTGATTCAATTTCATTCTTCTTATTGCTCTATTCAGGCTTTCTTTTTCTCCCTGGTTCAATCTAGGTAAATTTTGTGTGTTCAGAAATTTGTCCATCTCACCTAGGTTTTCTCTTTAGTTGGCATATAGTCGCTCATAGTATTGTGTCATGATCTTTTTTGTTCTTTTTTTGGAGAGGTTTTTGCTATAGGGTGCGTGCGCTCACCAGACAGACAGAGAGAGACAGAGAGATAGAAAGCAAGAAATCACCCCACAGAGGGGATGGCCACGCCGCAATCCCTTTTCCTCCATTCTCCTCTCAGGATCTTGGGCAATTGAAGACATTTGTGTAGGCAAAGATTTCTAAAGTACATGCAACATTTCCAAAATAGACAATTGAGAATACAGTAAATGGAAATGCTTCTGCAAAACAAACCAAAAAAAAAATGGGGAAAAATATTTGCTAACTATGTTTCAGATAAGGAAAATGGGCAAATGTGCTGAAAACACAATTGTATAAGGAAGATATATGAATGACAAAGCATGTAATGAAGTGGTCAACATCTCTTGTTACAAGGGTAAATACAAATCAAAACCACATGATTTACCACTTAACCCCAGTCAAAGTGGCTATGATCAAAAAAAAAAAAAAAATTAAAAATGGGACCTGACAAGGCTATGATGAAGGGATTCCTCCTACACTGTTGGTGGGAATGTAAATTAGAACAGTCACTTCGGAAACAATATGGAATTTCCTCAAGACACTACAAATAGAATTACTGTATGATCCAGTGATTGCACTCCTTGGTATCTACCCAAAAGATGGTAAAACATTAAGTCAGAAAGACACTTGCACATCCACTTTTATTTTAGTATTATTCACAATTGCTAATACATGGAATCTACTGAATGCCCAAGAATGCATGAATGAATGAAAAAATGGAGATTTCACCTTCCAGACCCAAGATCTAGAATGGAGAGGCAAAGCATAGGGCCTTTGAGAAGTCATCTACATTTGAGCTGTGAGCAATCCCTTTCAGGGGTTAGGACAACTAAAGATTTTCTGCTCAGACTTTACTCTCCAGAGTCAAGAGCTAGTGTGGTAGGGCACCCTCTGTACTCTTCTTTCTGTCGTTCTCTAAATTTTTTTATTGTTTTTTATTCTTAATGTAAAGCACTCTGTGGCTCTCAGTTTCTCCTTGCTAATTCTCACCTTTACCCTCTCCCACTTAGGAGAGGCAAAAGTCAGACCCTTTGAGAAGCCATCTGCATTTGAGCTGTGAGCAATCCTCTTCATGTGGCATGCTTGTGTGCTGTTCTGTTTTTATATTTTGCTTTTTACAATTTCTTTTCTCCTTTTATTATTTTTTTCTCCTTTTTTTCTTTCTTTGTTCTTTTTGTGTTTCTTTTACCTTTATCATTTTACTGCTCAGCCTCCACACACTGAGTACCTAGACAGGTCTAGATGCACAGTAGATAAACTTCTGAATACAATTAAGGACAGAATAATCCTCAATTCCCACTGAATCTGCTGCAAAAAGGGAGAAAAATGGAACTGCAGAGCGACCATTGATCACCTCCTGCATGCCTCTGAACACTCAGATTTAATTTGAAGAAATTAGGAAGAAACATATAATCCATCAGATGACCAGAAAATACTGCAGAGGCCCAAGAAATGTGAGAAACCAAGAATATATCTCTCCATCAAGGGAAAAGAACAACTCATCATCCATAGGCAATACAATGTAGTTCATGGAAATGTCATATAAAGAATAGAATATTCATAGGGACAAAGCTAACAAAGTTGCAAGAGAAGAGAGACAATGAACTCCAGAAGATGCAGGAGAAAAGACAACGAATTCCAGGAAGTGAGGAAGTTCTTGCATGAGTTGAAAGGGAAAATACACACTAAAAAAAAGAATCAAACAGAACTGTTAAGAAATGAAGACTGTAATAAAGGAAATCAAAACCTCCCTTGAAGTATTAAAAGCAGATTAGATTATGCAGAAGATCAAACCTCAGATATAGAAGACAGAACCTCTGACCTAAAAAAATTCACCAAAAAGACCAAGAAAATAACCAAAAAAATAAAACGAGAATAATGTACAAGAAATACTTGATACCATTAAACATCCAAATATCCAGATAATCAGTATTCCAGAAGGTAAGGAAACTAATAAGGGCATTGATAATCTATTCCATGAAATCCTGGAAGAAAACTTTCCAAACCTTGAGAGGCATTCAAATACTCAGATCCAAGAAATACAAAGTACCCAAATAAAATCAACCCAAGAAGGTCTTCTCCAAAGCACATCATATCCAGATTGACCCAAACCACAGAGAAAGACAAGATACTAAAATTGTCAAGAAAGAAATGTCAAGTTACTTATAAAGGATATCCCATCAGAATAATAGCGGACCTCTCGGTGGAAACAATGCAAGCAAGGAAAGAATGGGAAAATAAAATTTTAAGTGAAAAACAATTTCAACCAAGAATACTATACCTGGCAAGATTATCCTTCACATGGGAAGGAAAGACAAAAACGATCTCAGATAAACAAAACCTGAAAGAATTTACCAACACCAGATCAGCTCTCCAAGAAGTTCTGAAGGGAGTGCTATACCAGGAAAACTAAAGACACAGAAATAAGAGCCCCCAAAACAACCAAGAAAATAAACAACTTAATGGTAGAGACAAGTCCAGAATTGAATGTTAACTTCCAGAATTTAAACAGAAAGATCAGACCACAATAGAAGAGAGATTAATTATATGTGACTGAACTGGTGAAATAGAATTTTATGACTTTGAACTAAAACATTACTGATTTTCGTCTATGGTTTGTTTTCCAGATTTAAAGAGTTTTGTCTTCTCTTGAGCTGTTGATATGTTCACCTACCTATTTGAACAGAATCCTAACCTTTTCCCTGGTTTTAAGTCTTAAGCAAATTTCTCTTAACATTTTTGATTTTGATTTATTAAAGCTAAGCCAATTTTTCTTGAAATTAAAAAATACATAATAAATTGCCTATTTAATTATCACAGTATGCTATGTAGCCTCAGCAGCTAGGTGCTACTATATCATATGTTCATTCTACTTATTGAATTTTATGCCTAAAGTCATACATGTATCACAGATATGTATATACCAGCTGATCTTGCTATCGAAAGTATTTAGATTAGTTAAGACATTTTGTGAATCAATAAAATGTGGGGGGGGGAAGGCATGGAAAGCAACTACAGATACCAGAGAAAGTGTAAGAGGAGGGTGGAAAATGGCAGAGGGTAAGAAGTAAGGAATGGAGGAGGGAGAGCAAAATATATAAACAAGAAATGGAAAATTATTTGTTGATAATAACATGTGTGGTAATATCCTTGATTAAGTCAATATACAGTGTATTCTGGATGGGAAATCTCATTTTGTATGCTGTAATGATGTACAGTGAATGAATGTAAAACAAATTAATTTAAAATTAAAAAAAAAAAAAAGTCAACTAGGTGAGTAGCCAGTGGCAAGGTGGTTAAAGCAGCTGGATTCCATATGGCTGACTGCAGTTTGAGTCCTAGACCCAATGGCTTAGAAATCATGCTGGAGTGTTTGCAAGTATGCCCAAAATCCCAAGAGGAGAATAGAGATGGGATTGAAGCATGGACATCCCCCTAGAGAGTGCTTTCTCACTTTCCCTCTCTCTGTCTTTCTCTGGTGAGCACACATTCCCTATAGCAAATTTTTTAAAAAAGTAAGCTCAAATATGAGATTAAGGATGATTATTGCTTTTTCCTAGGCTATATTTTTCTCTGAGTCATTTTTATAATAATAATATAAATTGTTCAGTGTATTTTATACATTTACTTATGTAGGCTTTTTGATTGTTGATGTATTTTTATTTTGTCTTATTACATAAGATATCTATGATTGAAATTCTTTGCCAAAGTCTGTTTTAAAAAACTCGTGTTGGGACTAGCAGTTAGTGTAATGGCTATGTCGCTGGACTCCCATGTAGTTGACCACGGTTTGAGTCCCGGACCCAGTGGCTTAAACTCACACCAGGCGCATGTGCATGCATGCCCAAGATCCCGAGAGGAGAATGGAGGAGAAGGTATTGCGGTGTGGCCATCCCCCCTGGGGAGTGATTTCTCACTTTCTGTCTCTCTGTCTCTCTCTGTCTTTCTGGAGAGCGCATGTGCCCTATAGCAAAACCTCTCTAAAAAAAAGAAAAAGAAAATTCATGTTAACTCACTTATTAAAGAAATTAGGTAATTTTTTTAAAAAGATGAAAGATAAAAAATGATGAAAATATGGAAAATAGGGCTCTCTTGAGCAGCATTAAATGTAAATTAGTATATCCATTATGAAAAGCTGTATCAAATTTCCTCAAAAATCTAGAAATAAAATTACCATATGATCCAACAAAAAATTTAAAATGCAGCACATAAACACTATGTAATACTATTATACTCAGCCATAAAGGATAATGAGGTCTTGTCATTTGATATAAAGCAGATGAATATAGAAGGTAATACTAAGCAAAACAAAATCAGACTATGAAAGGCAAACATTGTATATCTCCACTTAATATATACAAATATCTGCACTTTATGTCATAAATTGAAAGATTCAAAGATAAAATAGTAAGAAAGGCAAGTATAAATTTCAGAGACTGTATGGGGGGGTGCATAGTACGACGTGAATGAGAGGAGTTCATGAAAAAAGCATTTAACAGACACAAGAATGTAAAGTTGAAAATTATATATACTGTAATATCTTTGATTTGATTGTCATACATTGCATGTATGCATTGAAAAATCATAATGTATGCTATAAATATGTACGATTAAATGCAAATAAGAAATCATAAAATAAACTTAACAAAAAGGTCTTCATTGCATCTTCTTTCTTTAAGAATATTTTAGGTGGATATAGAATTCTACTTGGCATTCTTTTTTTCTAGTACCTTAAAGGTATCATTTTATTAGCTTTCAGTAATTATGTTAGAAGTGAAAAGTTAGTATGATTTTTATTCCTTTTTTTAGTCTTAAAACAGACACTCTGTTTATTTATTTATCAGATTACAAAAATAATCATGGTGGATACTTTAGTTCATCCTTCTAATAACTCTATTGATCTAGTCTTCTCTCTTGCCAGCATCTCCACCTTCTACAAAATGGGTGGTCTTTTTCTTCATTTCACCTCATGTAGAAGATAATTTGAAAGGCCACAGGAAGTTATTTGCTTCTTTAAAGCATTTTCCAACAGTATAGATTTCATGAATCAGATCCTCCATGCAGATGATGCCACATTTACCAAGATATCGAGCAATCAAAGAGTTATCTGTCAAAGCAATTTGCTTCTTAGTGATTTTGCCATAACCATGCTTGTAGATCAGTTCATTTTAACCATGCTTGTAGATCAGTTCATTTACTGACTTCAGGTTTGGGTACCCCCATGCAATATATGGTTCCACAATTCTCAGAATGTTAATTGAGGCCTTGTTGAGCTTAACAAAGGTGCCACTAAAGATCTGACGAAGACGAAGAAGCTCCAACACCTTTAGAACCTTTGTGTATGCTTCATTGATACCTCTGATCCTGATGACAAATGCCAACTTGGGTTCTGCAGGTACATAGAACTTGTCAGATTTTCTTGCCATCCTGGCCATGTGAATCTCAGTTCTGTACATCTGTCTATATTCCTTATGACAGTGCTTAGCTTTTTCATAGATAAGCTTCCTCCTTGCCTTTTGAAGCATCTTCTGAGCAAACTTCTTTCTCAGGCTCTTAATCTTCAGCCCCACAAAATTCCTTCACTTTTTCTTAGGGGTTTCTGGCACAGGAGGAACCTTTTTCTTGGCTTCTGCCACAGCAAGAACCTTCTTTTTCTTTTCTCGAATGCCCTCTATGGTTCCAATATAAAAGAGCTGAATTTTGTTCCTTTTAAAGTAACTTCATTGCTTCTCAGTTTTTTGTCTAAAAGAAGTGTAAAGAAACCTCTATTTTTCCTCTGGCTGCTTTTATGATATTATCTTTAATGTTGGCTTTCAACAGTTTACTATGATAGGCCTAAGTGTATAGTTCCTTATATGTATCTTATTTAGATGACTTAATGTATGTCATCAAGTTGGAAAATTCTCAGCCATTATTTTCATAAATATTACTTCAGTCCTATTCTTTGTCTTCTCTCTTTCAGAAACCTCTTCCACACATATGTTAGACTATTTTTCATGCATTCTTTACGGTTTCTGTGTTTTTCATCTTATATTCATACTACATTCTGGATATTTTCTTTTGACCTATCTTTCAGTTTACTAAAAAATTCTTCAGCTAGGTTTAACCTTCCATTAAAACATAGTCATGAAATTTTTAAAAATATTATAGATAGATTTTTGCTACAGGGCATGTGTGCTCACTGAAGAAACAGAAACAGACAGATAGAAAGTGAGAAATTATGCCTTAAGGGGGACGACCACACTGCAATCCCTTTTCCTCCATTCTCCTCTTGGGATTTTGGGAAAACATGCATACATGTCCGGCATGAGTTTCAAGCTGCCAGATCTGGGATTAAAACCATGGTCGGCTATGTGGAAGTCCAGCACCTTAACCACTACACTATCTGCTGGCTTCCAGCCATAATATTTTTAATATTCATTATCATAGCTTTTTCAAATCTGAAATATTGGTTTTGTTATTTTTCAAATCTCATATATTTTAAAATGGTTTTTATTCTTCTTTTACCAATATTCCAAATATTGTTTTATGAGTATGGTAGATATTTTAAAATTTGTGGATGATACTTCATATTTCTGGTTCCCCTGTGAAGATGTTGTTATTATCTATATTTCCTGCTGGTTCCTGTTCATATTAATTTTTTTTTCTGGCATGATTTTACTTTATTTTAAACACTGTAATTAAAATTTTTCTTAAAATATTGACATTTAGGATAATATTATCTTTCTCCAGAGAAAATTTACTCTAGGGACTTGTAGAACATAAGAAGATGTAATCAATTTACTATAATTTCAGTAACTCATATTATTTGAAGCTGGGCTGCAATCCCTACAAAAGTTAATCTATTTCAAGATTATTCTTACTTCTATGGTGACGCCTAAAGGGTCCCAACTAAAAACATGTAATTACCCATGCTTCTCATTTCTTAGTACTCTTGGACTCTAAAGTTTACAAACCACCCCATAACCCCAGACTTAAGAGTTTTTCTACATTTCAGCTTTGTATCTCTGCCATGTCTTATAGAATTGAAAACATCTCAGGAATAGCAGACTCAAAAGGGCAGTTCATATTTCTGGATTTTCATCTTCTCCCCAAATCCAAATCCGTTTTTTTTTTTTTTTTTTTTTCACTACCTTGTTAATTCTCTGATATATTGAACATTTAAATTATTTATTTTCTTGTGGCTGTCCTCAGTGGGAGCTTTAGTCTAACTTACTGAATCTGCAATTGCCAAGAGCAGAAGTTCCCAGTAAAAATTTTAAATCTACAATATTTTTAAAGAAATATTAATTCAATTTATTATTTTTTTAAATTTCCGATAGGATATGTCTGCTCTCCAGAGAGAGAGAGAACATGAGAAAGCAAACCATCAGACCCAGGAAGCTTGAATCATGGTCAGTTATGTAGGAGTCTAGTGCCTTAACCACCATACCACCTGCTGGCCCCATAATTCTACAATATTTTTAGGGGTGTTTGTTTAATTGTTGTTGTTGTTGTTTGCCTTAGGGCATGTGCACTGACCAGGGAGAGAGAGAGAGAGAACAAGAGAGACAATGAGAGGGAAAATGAGACATCACCTGGGATAGCCATGATGCAATCCCTTCCCCTTCCTTCTCCCGGGATCTAAGGCATGCATGCACCCACACCTGGTATGATTTTCAAGCCACTGGGTCTGCAACTCGAACCCCAGTAGACCATGTGGGAGTCCAGTGACATAACCGCTACACCATCTGCTGATCCCAATAATTCTACAATTTTTAACATGAGAAGACAGTCAAAGATAACCTAATAACTTTCGTTTGTGAATGACAGCAACCCAAACACATAGAAGAGATCAATTTGGAGTGAACAAACCCTACAGTGTATTAAATAGGCTCCAGAGTCAACTTCATGTAAATGACAGATTACCTCTTCTTTCCCTACCTCAAAATAGCAAATATGTAATGGTGGAATAATAACAAGATAAATCTCAATAAAAACTGCCATTCAAGTAAGGTAAGAATGAAAATAGGTGGTTGATAATCACTGCTCTATAGTAATCGTCAAATCCCATTAAGCATAATAATGGTGTCCCTACCTTAGCAGTGAAGTAAATTCCTTTGTAGTTCTCCTCTATGGTGATGATTCTTTTGTTTTCCCCATACTCTTCAGGTATACCCTCTGATGGATCTTCCTTGCCTATTTTCTTCATGAGTATATAGGAAGTGAGCCTTAGGTGGATAGTACACCCTTCTTTGGGGACTGGGAAGTTTCTATGGTCTTTGTCTTGTCAGAAAAATTTGGGAGTGCAAGAAGGATGTTAAATAATCACAGTTACCTTTAGTTCCACTTCACCCATATTGTTAAATTGAAATATAGTTTAATTACTATAAAATTCACACTTTTCGTTATACAGTTATATGTCATTTTTAAAAGGCATGTAATTGTGCTAGTGGTTGCCCCTTTGTAGTCAGTCCCTCTCCCTGGCCCCAGCCCCTGGCAACTACTGATTTGTTTTCTGTCCTTTGTTTTGCCTTGTCCAGGATTCATTTAAGTGGACTATACAATGTATAGACTTTGAGTCTGTCTTCTTTCATTAAGCATAATGCATACACAGATGTTTCAAATGTGTTCAGGTTGATGTAGAAACCAGGGCCTTCAATTTGGCTCCAGTATCAAACAGTAGCATGTTACCACCTATGCCACCATAGCTGAGCATCACAGGGATCTTTGGTGCCCTTGTGTCACAGCCTTGGTTCATACTTCTTTGACTATTCAACTTCCTCAACTTGTAGGCATCTAGTCTCATTACTCTGGTTAGTCCCATGAGAGACTAAATACATACTAAGATCTTTTCTAGACTTAGTTTTTAGTTCCATCTTTGGTCTTTCATTTATTGGTCTCTGTGTTTTTCTTGACCCTTTCAATCTCCACCTAAAGATGGATATCTAGAGGTCATCTAAAAATAGGTTTGAATATGGAAAGAAATTCCTTCTTTGATTTTTGTTAGATCACATTGTCAAAAGAGAACAACTAAATGGAGCCTCATGAAACATGCTTGGGACCAAAATTTTCTCTCCTAATAATACTGTCTATTGTTTACCACTGTTTCCTTCTCCTGGTTATGTAAACCTGTGTAAAATTAGATTATAAACCTCAAGCATATCATGGCTCCATTTGGCTCTCTCTGGAATACATGTCTCTCACTTAAGACAACTCAGTAACTAAAAGTAGAGCACAGTAAAAGACATACTAACACTATGAATTTTTTTTTATTGTTTTTGCTCTACAGTGTGTGCATTCACCAGAGAGATACAGAGACAGTGTGAGGAAAAGTATGAAATGATCCCACAGGGGGATGACCATGCCACAATCCCTTCTCCTCCATTATCCTCCTGGGATTTTGTGCATGCATGCATGCCTGGTGTGATTTTCAATCCACCAGGTCTAGGATATGAATAGCGGTATATCTTGTGGAAGTCCAGTGCCTTAACCACCATGCCATGTGCTGGGTCCCACTATGAATCTTTTAAAAATTTCCTCTAACACTGCAAGTTCAGTTAACAGCATGTTATTATTTCCAAGATATCCTAGATGTATCCAGCTAGTAGTGTAGTGATTAAGGTACTGGATTCCACATGGTTGACTAAGCAGTTAGATTTCTGGCCCTGTCATCTTGGAAAACATGCCATGTACATGCATGCCCAAAATCCTGAGAAGAGAATGGAGGAGAAGGGATTGTGATGCGTCCATCCCTCCTGGGGTGTGTTTTATCACTCTTCTCTGTCTCTCACTTCCCACTGAGTACATGTGCCCTCCAGCAAATTTTTAAAAATAAAAAAGAATATCCTATGTAACCATTTTACCTTTAACAAAAGTCTACCAACATTTCATTATGAAAAATCCTTGCCACCACCTATCTAGCCATTTCCACTTCTGGAAGATATTAAGAGGCAATATATTTTCTCTGTCTCATCCAGAGAAAATAATTATAAATATAATCAATATTCCTAGTGGTATTTGGGAACTAGTAAGAGGATTCTATTTGAAAAGGAACATTTAGTAAACAGCAGATGGCGTGGTGGTTAAAGTGCTGGAAACTCATGTGGTTAACCACAGTTTGAGTACCGGACCTGGTGGCTTTCTTTCTCACCTTTCCTCTCTCTCTGTATTTCTCTCTGGTCAAATTAAAATAAATGAATGAATAAAATAAATAATTCTTTCAAAAAAGGAATGTTTAGATAATAAAAAAGAATTTTAGGGAAATAAAAATATATAGGTGGAAATAAAATATTCAATAAGAACAGAGTAAAAATATGAAACATGAGACAGCAAATAAAATTCAGGACTTAATATATCTGAATGAATTTAAAGCATATTTGGAAAGTGGGTGGAGAAAAGAGGTTGATATAATTCTAATAAGATAGAGAATTCAAAGATTTTATATATATATATATATATGTATATATATATATATATATATATATATATATATATATATATATTCTCCCCACCCAAGCCAACAGTTAGATGTTTTACAAAGGAAGCCAAATCCTACATGGCCAACCAGGGTTCAAGTCCCAGCCCCATGGGCTTTAAGAATACACAAGATGTGGCAGTAGGTGTCCAGGATGCTGTCAGGATAGGAAATTAGAGGAAAAAAAAATTATAGCATGACCAAGACCTACCGGTGTGCTTTGGGAGTTTCTCTCTGTTTCTCTCTCATACACACGCCATCCAGCATTTAAAAAAGAAGTTTTTGTGAAGAGGTTTTTGCCTTTGGGCACATGTGCTTGCTGGAGAGAGAGAGAGAGACAGAGACAGTGAGAGGGAAAGTGAGAAATCACTCCCCCCGCCAAGGAGGATGTTCATGCCACAATCCCTTCTCCTCCATTCTCCTCCCAGGATCTTGGGCACACATGCACACATGTCTGGCGTGATTTTCAAGCCACCAGGTCTGGTATTCAAACTGTGGTCAGCCATGTGGGAGTCCAGTGACATAACGTATATGCCATCTGTTGGCCTCTACCAGCATTAAGTTCTTTAAGAAAATAATTACAAAGAAAACACTGAGACACAGCGTTACAGAGGAAATTGAAAGTATCATTGTGTATTACCCAGATCATCTGTTAGATGCATTTACATAGTGAAGACAAAACACAGTATATTTACAATAGGAAAGTAAAGGAATAGCAAAACTGCATGCATGTATAATTTGCATGAGTGACTATGTGAAAAAGAGCAACATATTCATCTTCCATTGTAAGAAGTCAACAGATGCCTAAAGTTGAACAAACAAGACATAGCAATATAAATGAACATTTAATTCAGAAACAATGAACTAAATATCTAAGATAAAAACTTAAGAGTTCAGCCAGCAGGTGGTGTAGTGGTTAAGGCACTGGACTCCTACATAGCTGACCATGGTTTGAGTTGGTATGTGGAGACTTGCTTTCTCACTTTCCCTTTCTCTTTCTGGTGAGAGTACGTGCCCTATAACAAATTAAAAGAATAATGATAATGAGAAAATTAAATAAATAATTCTAAAAATACCTTAATTGTTGAATTTGATTGTCTCTGAGAGGAAGAAAAGGGGGGAGAACTGCTGTTTTTGTTTGTAATTTTTTTAATACATTTAGTCACTGTATAGCATTACAGCATACCAAATGAGTTTTCCCATCATGAATATACTGTATATTGGTTCAGTCAAAGATATTACCATACGCATTATCATCAACAGAAAATGTTACATTTTTCTGCCTTCTTAAATGTTTTGCTTCTTTTTTTCTTTTTTCTCCTTGATTCCCTCCTCACCCTCCCATTCCCCACCCTCTTTCCACACTGTCTCTAGTATCATTATTGCTCTCTCTGCCTTGGTACCTTCCAATCTTTCCGTTTCTACCATAGAGTGTCAAAATTCAGTATACTGAGTGGGGACATACAATGAGTCTCTTTCATAGTCTGGCTTGGTATGCTTAGGAGTGAATCTGCCATTTTTGTCCACATTCTTTCAAATGAAAGGCTTGGGGTTTTTTGTTTGTTTGTTTTTTGGGGATTTTTTCATAGTTTAATAGTATTATATAGTGTATATGTGCCACACTTTTTTAATCCATTCATCTGTTCGTGGACATTCAGGTTGGCTCCATTTCTTAACAATTGTGAACAATGCTGCAATAAGCTTGCATGTTCAAGTGTTTTTCTGACTGAATATAGTCCTATCCTTTGGGTAGATACCCAGGAGTGGAATTGCTGGATCATATGGGTAATTCTATTTGAAGGTCTTTAACGAACCTCCATATTGTTCTCCACAGTGGCTGGACTAATTTACATTCCCACTAACAGTGTAGGAGAGTTTCCTTTTCTCCAGAGACTCATTAACACTTACCATTCTTTATTTAGCTTATTTATTTATTTTTAGAGAGATTTTTGCCATAGAGGCAGAGAGAGAAATTGAGAAATCACCTCCAAGGGAGGAATGGCCATGCAACAATCCCATATCCTCCATTCTCCTCTTAGGGTTTTGGGAATGAAAGCACGCGAACCCAGTGTGAGTTTAAATCTGCTGAATCTGGGACTCAAATTGTGGTTAGCCATGTCGGAGTCCAATAATATAACTATTATGCCATCTGCTGGTCCCTCATTCTTTATTTTTTAAATCTTTTTTTTTCTTTAAATTTATTTATTTTTTTACATTAATTCAGTATACATCATTACAGCATAAAATGAATTTTCCATCCAAAATACACTGTATATTGGCTCAATCAAGCACATAAACATGCATGTTATCAGCAAATAATTTTCCATTTCTTATGTCTTGTATACTCTGCTTTTTTGTTTTGCCATCCTTGATTCCCTATCCCTCACCCTCTGCCATGTCCTACCCTCCTCCCACATTGTCTCTGGTATCCATGGTTGCTTTCTATGCCTTTCCCCCCATTTAATTGATTTGCTAATGAACTTAATTAGTCTAAATATTTCTAATAGCTAGCGCAGCTGATATATACCTATACATGAACCCAAGTCTGACTTTAGGCATAAACCTCAGTGAGTAGAATGAACATACTATAAAGTAGTACCTAGCTGGGGCTATATAGCTTACTGCAGTCATCAAATATACTTTTTTTTTCTCAGTCTCCATGGTGGATTTTTATAGGCTAGCAATTTTCTCTTCTACGTCTGAGATTCTATTTTCTGTATGATCTAGTCTGCTTTTAATACTTTCAAGGGAGATTTTGATTTCCTGTATTATAGCCTTCATCTCTAACAGTTCCACCTGATTCTTTTGTAAAGTGTGAAAGTCCTCTTTTAGATCTTGCATGAATTTCCTCACCTCCTGGAACTCGACAACTTCTTTCTCCTTCCTCTTCAGCAGTTCCTTATCTCTCTTCTCTTCCATCTCTGTTAGCTTTGCCATTATGAATGTTCTGAATTCTTTATCAGACATTTCCATTGAACTGTGTGTGGATGAAGAGGAGTTATCCTTTTCCCTTGGAGGAGAGGTATTTTCCGGCTTTCCCATTTCTTGTGGTCCTGCAGCGATTTCTAGTTATCTGTTTGATGGTCGGTTTCTTCCCAAACTTGGAAGTTCAATCTGAGCATCGAGGCGTGTGCAGAAAAGGAAACAGAAAGAGAGAAACAACAGCAACAACAGCAAAAAAACAAATAAGAAACAGAAAAAGAGAAGAAAAGAGGAAGATAAAAAACTTTTCAATAAAACTAAAAAAATTAATATTTTAAAAAAATTCAGTAAAAAACAAAAATTGGAAAAAGCAAAAATTCTAAAAGCAAAAATTAAAAAAGAGATAAGACAGAGACAGAGACAGAGGTAGAGAGAGACAAAGACAGGTACAGAGACAGGAGGCCTGAAAGGGGTCTTCCTACCACGCGAGTTTTGTGTGCTGGAAGCCGAATTATCAGCGGGAAATCTTGATTCCTGTTTCCCCAAAATGGCTAGTTCGCTGGATCCATGAAGCCTGTTTTTTTTAATCTTAGCCATTATGACTGGAACTAGGTTTTATCTCATTGTGGTTTTATTTGCATATTTTTTATGGTAAGTGAGGTTAGACATTTTTTTCATATGTTGTTTGACTGTTTGTATGTCTTCTTTAGAAAGTTGATCATTCAGCTCATTTGGCCATCTTTCAAATAGATTTAATTTTTTTTTGGGGGGGAAGGTTTTTGCTATAGGGCGTGTGTGCTGGCCAGAAAGAAAGAGACAGACAGAAAGCAAGAAATCACCCTCCAGGGGGGATGGTCACACTGCAATTCTTTCTCCTCTATTTTCCTCTCTGGATCTTGGGCACACACGCACATACACCTGGCGTGAGTTTAAGCCACCAGGTCCAGGACTTGAACCGGTGTCGACTACATGGGAGTCCAGCGACATAGCCATTATGCCAACTGCTGGTCCCGGAGTTGAAATTTTTTTTAAGTTTGCCTAGTTCCCTGTATATTTTGGTTCTCAGTCCTTTATCTGATGCATAGTTTGTAAATATATGCTGTTGTTGAGGGGTGTCAATTCACTCTAGTTACTATCATTGTGTTTTTTTGTTGTTTGTTTTTGTTGTTCTTTGCAGGGGGGGTGTTTGTTTTTCTGTGGGGAAGCTTTTAATATGATGTAATCTGGCTCCAGGTGCTAGTCCCTCTTGCTTCCAACCTCCACCCCACCATTCTTCCTGGCTCCTGTGTGGCAGAAGTAAGTGAGCGAACCAAGGCCAGAGATCACATTAGAGCCCGTGTACTCTTTTCATCCACTCAGGTGCCAGTCCTTCTTGCTTCCAACTTCTGACCCACCATTCTTCCTGGCTCCTGAGGAGCAGAAGACAGTGAACTGAGGCCAGACACCACCTTTGAACTTGCATACTCTTTTTATTCTCTGCAGGTGCCAGTCCCTCTCGCTTCCAAGGTCTGCCTTGCATTTCTTCCTGGCTTTCGTGTGGCAGAAATGAATGAGCAAACCACCTTGAAAGCTATATTCTCTCCCATTCATTACAGATTTGATAGTTTTATGAACTGTGTGGTGTTTGGTGAGCACTGTGCGACCCCTACTTTTGGTCTCAGTTGAAATCCTGTGGCTCAGCCCCAGATGTATCTGTTTTCTAGAATCTGGGAGGCACTTGGAACATCCAGTTCCAGAATCAAAAGTTCCGGTTACAGGATGAGCATCAGGGAGATGGGGCTGCAAACGGATCCTGGTCACATTCTCCCACGTGCTTTTGAACACTAAAAATTAACTCTAAAAAATTAAGAAGAAATGTATAATCCATCAGATGACCAGAAATCTGTGCAGAGGCACAAGGAATACAAGAAAACAAGAAAATATCTCTACTCCAAGAGAAAATAACAATTCCTCATCCTCCAAATACAGTACAATGAAACTTGTGGAAATGTCAGATAAACAATTCAGAATGTTCACAGTGACAAAACTAAATGAGATGCAAGAGAAAAGAGACAATGAACTCCAAAAGATGTAAGAGAAAAGAGAAATCAAATTGCAAGAGATGAGGAAGTCCTTCCATGATTTGAATGAAGAAATAGACACCATGAAAGAGAATTAAGCAGAACTATTAGAGATGAAGGATATAATACAGAAATCAAAACCTCACTTAAAAGCATTAAAAGCAGATTAGATCATACAGAAGATCAAATCTTGGCTGTAGAACACAAAATCTCTGACCTCAATAAAACCCCAAAGATATGTAAAATAACCAAAAAATGATGATAATATATGAGAAATACTAGATTCCATTAAAGGTCCAAATATCTGAATAATTGGTATCTCAGAAGGTGAAGAAACTAATAAGGGCATTGAAAATCTATTTAATGAAATCTGGGAAGAAAAGCTTCCAAGACTAGAGGCATTCAAATATACAGACCCAAGAAATACAGAGGACCCCAAACAGAATCAACCCAAGAAGATCTCCAAGGCACATCATAGCCAGAATGGCCAAAATCACAGACAAGGACGAGATACTGTAATTGGCAAGAGAGAAACATCAGGTTACTTACAAAGGTTATCCCATCAGGTCTACACTGGACCTCTTATCGGAAATAAAGAAAGCAAGGAAAGGATGAGGAAAGATATTCAAGTGTTAAATGAAAAACAAGTTCAACCAAGAATACTATATCTGACAATATTATCCTTCATATGGGAAGAAAAGATTAAAAAACATTGTCGAATAAACAAAAGCTAAAAGAATTTACCAAATCCAGACCAGCTCTTCAAGAAGAAAGGAGTGCTATACCAAGAAAACTAAACAGCCAGACAGACAGAAATAAGAGAAGAAAAAACAACCAAGAAAATGACCAACTTAACAGTAGGGACAAGTCTGGCAATATAAAATATAATGTTAAATGCTAAAGGTTTAAATTCTCAAATCAAGAGACACAGACAGGCTAAATGTATTTTAAAAAAATACAGAAATACTCCATCTGTTACCTATATGAAACCTACCTCATAGATAAAGTCTTACATAGATTAAAAGTGAAGAGCTGGAAAAATATATCCCATGCCAACAGAAACCAAAAATGTGCGAGTCACAATACTGATTTCTGAAAAAACAGGCTTTCAGACAAAAACTATAAGAGACAAAGAACAGCATTATTTAATAGTGAAATGGCTAATTCATCAAGGAGATATAATGCTTATAAATATCTCTGCACCCAATTCAGGAGCACCCAAATATGTGAAAAAAAGACTGCTAGATCTAAAAGGAGAGATAGAATGGAAGACATTAATTGTTGGAGAACAAAACACCCCATTATCTTCTTTAGACAGGTCAACAAGACAAAAAATAAGCAGAGATTCAGGACCTAAGTGATACCATAAGTCATATGGACTAGACCGACATCTTTAGAACTGTCCATCTCCAAACCACAAAATATACATTTTTTCTCACACCCAGCATGGTACCTTCTCAAAAACTGACCACCTGAAAGGGCACAAAACAAGTCTTTACAGATTCAAAAACATAGAAACTATATCCAGCATTTCTCTGACCATGATGGAGTTAAGACTTGATACCAATTTCAGGAAAAACTCAAAAATATACAGATAAATGGAAACTAAATAACCTACTCCTGAGTGACGGCACAACAATTGAGAGATTAAGATTAGAAAACAAAAGATCCATGGAAACAAATTATAATGAGTGGACAAGTCTCCATAATTTATGGTACACTGTAGTCATAAGAGGGAAGTTCATAGCAATTAACGCACATAAGATAAAGATGTAAAGGTGGCCAATGGACAGCCCAACATCATGTCTCAGGGAATTAGAAAAACAGTTACAAAAAAATTCAAAAAGTGCCAGGAGAAAATAAATGATAAAGATTCAAGCAGAAATAAATGAAATAGAAAATAAACTATACAGAAAATAAACGAAAGCAAAAGCAGGTTCTCTGAAAAGATTAACAAGATTGGCACACCATTAGCTAGACTAATTAAGAGGAGAGAAAGGAATCAGATAAACCAACTTGAAATGAAATTGAAAATATTACAACAGATAGAGTCGAAATACAAAACATCATGAGAGGATACTATGAGCGACTATGTGGCAACAAACAAGAGAACCTGGATGAGATGGACAAATTCTTAGACACATATAATCTACCAAAATTGACTCAAGAAGACCTAGAAAGTCTGAATAGACTCATAACAAGCAATGAGATTTAATCAGTAATAAATAACCTTCAAACAAAGAAAAGCCGAGGGCCTGATGAATTCCACAAAACTTTTAAAGAAGAGGTAATTCCCATTCTACTCAAATTATTTCTAAAGATAGAAAAAGAAGGAACCCTCCCAAATTCATTTCATGAAGCCTCCATCACCCTCATTCACAAAACTGATAAGAATATGACAAGAAATGAAGTCTACAGATCAATAACTCTGATGAATAATAGATGCAAAAATTCTCAACAAGATACTAGCAAATCATAGCCAACAACATATAAAAATGATTATCTATGACGACCAGATAGGCTTTATTTCAGTGATGCAAGGGTGGTTCAATATACACAAAACCATAAATATAATACACCATAGTAACAGATGGAAAGACAAATACCATATGATCATTTCAATTGATACAGAAAAAGCATTTGACAAAATACAATATTCCTTCATGATCAAGATTTTCAGCAAAATCTGCATAAAAGAATCATGACTCAGCATAATAAAAGTCATCCATAAAAATATATCGTTAACATTATACTGTAACATTATACAGTAAAATTGGCATAGAAGGGTAATTTCTCAACACAATAAAAGCTATCTATGAAAAAAACCCATAGCGAACATCATCCCAAATGAAGAAAAGCTGAAAGTTTTTCCAATAAAAACTGGTGCAAGACAAGGCTGCTCCCTCTCTCCACTCTCCACTCCCTTTCAATATAGTGCTGGAAGTCCTAGCCAATGCAGTCAGACAAGAGATGAAAATAAAAAGTGTTCAAATAGGGAAAGAAGAGTTGAAATTATCTCTATTTGCAGATAACATGATTGTATACATAAAAGACCCAAAGGTATCCCCAATAAAATTTTCTGAAGTAATAAATGAATACAATAAAGTGGCAAGATACAAAATCAACTTACACAAATCTATAGCATTTCTATGTACAATCAACAAGCAGACAGAGGCAGAACTGAGGAAAGTATTCCAATTTACCATAGCCACAAAAAGTATTAAATACCTAGGAATAAATCTAACCAAGTACATCAAGACCACAACACGGAAAACTATGAAAATCTTTAAAAAGGAATTGAAAAGGATACAAAAAAGTTGATGGACATACCTTGTTCCTGGATTGGGAGAATTAATGTAATCAAAATGGCAATTCTACCCAAAATTATCAACATAATTAATGCAATCCTTATAAAAATGCAAGAGACATTCTTCACAGATCTAGAAGAGACAGTCATAGAATTTGTCTGGAATCATAAAAGATCCTGTATTGCCAAAGCAATCTTATGCAAGAAGAGTGGAGTGGGGAGTATTCACACCCTGACCCCAAAATATGTTACAAAGCTTTGATAACCAAAATAGCATGGTATTGGTATAAAAGCAGACATGTGGATCAATGGAACAGAATAGAGACCCCAGAAATAAACCAAAAAACATACAGTCAACTGAGCTTTGACAAAGGATACCATTCAATCCAGTGAGAAAAGGAAAACATCTTTAGAAAATGGTGCTGGGGGACCAGCAGTTAGTGTAATGGCTAAGTCACTGGACTCCAATGTAGTCCACCACAGTTTGAGTCCCGCACCCAACTGGCTTAAACTCACACTGGGTGCATGTGCATGCATGCGCAAGGTCCCAAGAAGAGAATGGAGGAGAAGGGATTGCAACATGGCCATCCCCCCAGGAGGGTGATTTCTCACTTTCTGTCTCTCTGTGTCTCTCTGTCTTTCTGGTGAGTACATGTGCCCTATAGCAAAAACTTCTCAAAAAAAAAAAAAATGGTGCTGGAAGAACTGGGTATCCACCTGCAGAAAGATAAATCTGAACCCCTATCTCTCACCATTAACAAAAATCAACTCAAAGTGAATCAATGATCTAAATTTAAGACCTCAAACTATAAAATTACTGGTGGAAAACACTGGAGAACTCGGGGAGACATTGGGGTAGGCAAAGGCTTTTTAAATAAGACCCCCAAAACACAGGCAATAATCCCAAAAATAGACAAGTGGGATTACATCAATTAAGAAGTTTCTGTACAGCAAAAGACACAGTAATTAGTGTGAATGAACAACCCTCAGAATGGGAGAATATTTTTGTAAGTTTTACTCTAAATAAGGGACTGATAACCTGAATACAGTGGGTACTCAATTGGCTTACTGGAAAAAAAATGAATAACACAAAAGATGGAAAAAAGAGATGAATGAACAATTCTCTAGGAAGACATATGAACAGCCAAAAACCATACGAAAATGCTCAACATCCCTCATCATAAAGGAAATGCAGATCAAAACCACAATGAGGTATCACCTATCCCCAATCAAAATGACACAGAATAAAAAAATAATAATAAATGCTGGCAGGGATATAGTGAAAGAAGAACTCTCATATACTGTTGATGGGAATGTAAATTGGTCCAGCCACTGTGGAGAACAATTTGGAGGTTCCTCAAAGGACTACAAATAGAACTACCATATGATCCTTCAATTCCACTCCTGCTTATCTACCCAAAGGATAAGAGAACACTCATTTGGAAAAGTGCTTGCACATCTGTGTTTATTACAGCATTATTTATAATTGCTAAGACATGAAACCAATCCAAATGTCCATGAACAGATGAATGGATTGGAAAATTGTGGCATATACTCTAAGAGTACTACTCCTTCCTAAAAGACCCTGAGATTTGATAGAAAGTGGACAAATATGGAAGATTTACTGCTGAGAAAAGTAAGTCAGGCTATGAAAGAGAGACATTTTGGACCAGCAGATGGTGTAATGGTTACACTGATGGACTCCCACGTAGCTGGCCACAGTTCAATTCCCGCACATGGCAACTTAAAACTCACATGGGGTACATGTGCGTGCCTGCCCAAAATCCCAACAGAACAGAGGAGAAGGGACTGCAGTGCAGTCATCTCTCTTGAGGAGTAATTTCTCCCTTACTGTCTCTCTGTCTCTTACTGCCTCTCTGGTGAGTGCATGTGCTCTACAGCAAAAATATCTCTTAAAAAGAGAGAAAGAGAAACATTGTATGTCTCCATTTAACATATACTGATTGACTGCACTCTATGGTGGAAACAGAGAGATTAGAGGACATAGAAGCATTGAAATTGGTTATAGATACTGGAGACAGTATGGGGAAAAGGTAGGATAAGGGGGAGACTGTAGGGAAAGAAATTAAGGAGGAAAATAGAGAGGCAAGACATTTATGGGGCACAGAAATGGATTATTATCTCTTTTTTTTTTTTTTTTTTTTTTGGAGAGGTTTTTGCTATAGGGCGCGTGTGCTCGCCAGACAGACAGAGACAGACAGAGAGATAGAAAACGACAAATCACCCCCCAGGGGGGATGGCCACGCCGCAATCCCTTCTCTTCCAGTCTCCTCTCGGGATCTTGGGCACGCGCACACACGCACCCTGTGTGAGTTTCAAGCCACCGGGTCCGGGACGCGAACCGCTGTCGACCACATGGGAGTCCAGCGATATAGCCATTACGCTAACTGCTGGTCCCAGAAATCGATTATTATCTCTTGATGATAATGTGTTTGTATCCTCAACTGTACTTTTGTGATGTATATTAATATTGGGTAAATTCAACTTACAAGCTAAGTGATGTATAGTGATTAAATGTATAAAATAAATTAAAATTCAAAATATGGAATCCCACTTCTCTAGTTTTGGAATGATTGTCTGTGCTTTGGGGTTTTATTAACAAGTCCTTGCCTACCCCAGTGTCTCCAAGAGTTCTCCCTGTGTTAACCACCAGTAGTTTTATAGTTTGAAGTCTTAGGTTTTAGATCTTTGACCCATTTGGAGTTGATTTTTGTTAATGGTGATAGAAAGTGGCACAGTTTCATCTTTCTGCAGGTGGATACCCAGTACTTACAGCACAATTTGTTAATGAGGTTTTTCTTTTCCTCACAGATTGACTGGTGTCCTTTGTCAAAAATCAGTAGGCTGGGGAACAGCAGTTAGGGTAATGGCTATGTCGCTGAACTTTCATGTAGTAGACCGCGGTTCAAGTCCTGGACCCGGTGGCTTAAACTCACTCCAGGTGCGTGTGCGTGTGTGCCCAAGATCCCAAGAGGAGAATGGAGGAGAAGGGATTGTGGCATGGCCAACCCCTCTGGGGGGTGATTTCTCACTTTCTATCTCTCTGTCTCTCTCTGTCTTTCTGGTGAATGTACGTGCCCTGTAGCAAAAACCTCTCAAAAAAAAAAAAAAATCAGTAGGCTGTATGTTTGGGGTTTATTTCTTGGGTGTCCATTCTGTTCCATTGGTGCATGTGCCTGTTTTGTGCCAATACTATGCTGTTTTGATTATCACAGTTTTGTAATAATTTCATAGTCAAGGAGTGAAATGCCTCCTACTCTGATCTTCTTGCACTGTATTGCTTTGGCAATACAGGGTCTCTTTTATGATTCCAGAAAAATTATTGTTTTTTTTTCTAAATCTATGAAGAATGTCTCTGGTAATTTTATTTATATTTCATTAAATTGGTATATTAACTTGGAGAGAATTGCCATTTTTATTATATTAATCCTTCCAAAACAGACACACGGAATGTTCTTCCACTTTTTTGTGTAATTTTCAATTTCTTTTTCCAGATTTTCATAGTTTTCCTTGTAGAGGTCTTTGTCTTTTTTTCACTAGGTTTTTTTCCAAGGAATCTCATGCTTTTTCTGGTTAATGTATATATAATTGCTTTCTTCGATTCTACCTCAGTTTGCTCATTGTTAGTGTATAGGAAGGTATGGGGCTGGTAGGTGGTGTGGTAGTTGAGATGCTGGATTCCCACATGGCTGACAGTTATTTGAGGTCTTCACCTGGTGACTTGCTTTCTCAATTTCTCTCTCTCTCTCTCTCTCTCTCTCTCTCTCTCTCTCTCTCTCTCTCCCTCTTTCTGGTCAAATTTAAAAATAATAATAATGATGATGAATAAAATTAAATAAAATTTAAAAAAGAAATGCTATTGATTTTTGTTAATTAACTTTGTATTCTGTCACTTTACTGTATTCGTGTATCACTTCTAGAAGTTTTCTTTGTGGATTCTTTTGGATTTTCTATGTATATAATCATATCATTTGGAAATAGAGATAATTTCATTTCTTCTTTCCCTATTTGGACACTTTTTATTTTCATGTCTTGTCTGAGTATATTGGCTAGAACTTCTAGTACTGTATTGAAAAGCAGTAGAGAAAAGTGGGCAGATTTGTCTTGTTCCAATTTTCCCCCATTCAGTACTATGTCAGCTATTGGTTTTTCATATACGGCTTTTATTGTATTGAGAAATGTCACTTCTATGCTGATTTTGCTGAGAGTCTATCATGAAGGGATGTTGTATTCTATCAAATGCTTTTTCTGCATCGATTGATATGACCATATGGGTTTTATCTTTCTTTCTGTTAATTTGGTGTATTATATTTATGGTTTTTCATATGTTTTTTTTTTTTTTTTTTTTTGGAGAGGTTTTTCGCTATAGGGCGCGTGCGCTCGCCAGACAGACAGAGAGAGACATAGAGACAGAAAGCAAGAAATCACCCCCGAAGGGGGATGGTCACGCCGCAATCCCTTCTCCATTCTCCTCTTGGGATCTTGGGCACTTACGCACATGCGCCCGGCGTGAGTTTTAAGCCACCGGGTCCGGGACGCGAACTGCGGTTGACGACGTGGGAGTCCAGCGACATAGCCATTACACTAACTGCTGGTTCCCTGGTTTTTCATATGTTGAACCACCCTTGCATCCCTGAAATAAAACCTATCTGGTCACAGTGTATAATCTTCTTTATGTGTTGTTGGATACCATTTGCTAATAGCTTGTTCAGAATCTTTGCATCTATATTCATCAGAGATGTTGGTCTATAGTTTTCTCTGTTATGTCCTTGTCTATTATGGGGATGAAGGTAAGGGAGGTTTTATGAAATGAATTTGGGAGGCTTCCTTTCTTTTGAAAATTTAGAAATAATTTGAGTAGATTGAAGGTAGCTCTTCTTTTAAAAGTTTGTAGAATTCAGAAGTGAAACCTTCGAGACCTGGACTTTTTTGCTTGGAGGTTATTTGTTGCTGAGTCAGTCTAACTGATTGTTATGGATATATTCATATTTTCTATCTTCCTGATTCAATCATGGTATATTACATGTTTCCAGAAATTTGTCCATCTCATCCAGGTTTTCTTGTTCACATATAGTTGCTCATAGTATTCTCTAATGATCTTTTTAAAAGTTCTGTTATAATATTGCCTGTTTCATTACAAATTTGATTTATCTGATTTCTTTCTCTCTTCTTTATTAGTTTAGCTAATGGTGTATCAATTTTGTTTCTCTTCTCAAAGAACCGGCATTTGGGTTCATTTATTTTCTGTACTATTTGTTTATTCTATATATTTTTTATTTCTGCTCAAATCATTCTTTTTTCCTGGAATTTTTGTTGTTGCTGTTTTTCCAGTCTCCTGAGGTGTGTTTTAAGGTTGTCTATTTTGCTACTTTCTCATTTTTTTTATGTTCACTATTTTCTTTTTTCTTTTTTCTTTTTTTTTTTTTTTTTTTTTTTTTTTTTGCTATAGGGTGTGTGCGCTCACCAGACAGACAGAGAGAGACAGAGAGAGACAGAGAGATAGAAAGCGAGAAATCACCGCCCAGGGGGTATGGCCACGCCACAATCCTTTCTTCTCCATTCTCCTCTCCGGATCTTGGGCACGCATGCACACGCGCCCGGCGTGTTTTAAGCCACCGGGTCCGGGACACAAACCGCGGTCGACTACATGGGAGTCCAGCGACATAGCCATTACGCTAACTGCTGGTCTCTATGTGCACTATTTTCAATGAACTTCCCTCTTTGTCTGTGTCCAATAGATTATGAAAACTCTTGAGGTCATTTTCATTGGTTTCAATTAATCTTTTTACTTCAGTCTTAATTTCAGTGGTTGTGAAGTCGTTCAGAAGTAAATTGTTTAATTTCCATATATTTGTGTATTTTTGAGTGTTCTTTATGAAATTAATTTTGAATTTTATTCCATCATTGTTGGAGAAGATGCTGGATATAGTTTCTATGCCTTTGAATTTATAAAGCCTTGTTTTGTGCCCTATCATGTGTTTAATCTTCAAAAAGGTTCCATGAGGGGATGAGAAAAAAAGTATACTTTGTGGTTGTCAGATGGAAGATCCTATAGATGCCTTTCAAGTCCATTTGATTTATGAGATTGTTCAGATCCTATACATTTTTGCTTATTTTTTGTCTGGATGATCTGTCTAAGGAGATAGTGGGGTATTTTCGATCCTCAATGGTTAGTGTGCTACAGTTTCTCTCCCTTTAGATCTAACAGTCTTTCTTTACTTATTTCAATGCTCCTGAGTTGGGTCCATAGATATTTATAAGAGTTACATCTTTTTGGTGAATTAGCCCTTTCAGTACTATATACTGCCCTTGTTTCTTCTTACAGATTTTGCGTATTTTGTCTGATATCAGTATTGTGACTCCAGCCTCTTTTTGATTTCCATGTATTTCTTTATCCATGAGGTACATTTCTTGCAGGCAGCATATAGAGAGTTTCTGGCTTTTTAGCCATTCAGCCAATCTGTGTATCTTGACTGGAGAATTTAATCTATCAACATTCAACATTATTATAGATATTTGTAGATTTGTTCTGCCATTTTGTTAGCCATTTTCTTAGCTGTTTTTTGTTCTTTTATTTCTGCCTGTCTCTCTTTAGTTTTCCTGGTACAGCACTCCCTTCAGTACTTCTGAAGATCTAGGGGACCAGCAGATGGTGTAATGGCTACGTCGCTGGACTCCCATGTAGTCAACTGTGGTTCGAGTCCCAGATTTAGTGGCTTAAACTCACACCGGGTGTGTGTGTGTGCATGCCCAAGATCCCAAGAGGAGAATGGAGGAGAAGAGATTGCTACGTGACCATCCCTCCTGGGGGGTGATTTCTCACTTTCTGTCTCTCTGTTTGCCTTTCTACGAGCACACGCACCCTATAGCAAAAAAAAACTCTCAAAAAAATAAAAGATAACATTTTTTAAAAAAGAAGAGCTGGTCTGGTTTTGGTAAATTCAGGTTTTGTTTATCTAAGAATGTTTTTTTATCTTTTCTTCTCTTTTAAAGAATATTCTTGCTGGGCATAGTGTTCTTTGCTGAAATTGCTTTTCTTTTAATGCTTTGAATATATCTTCACATTCTTTCATTGACTGCATTATCTCTATTGAGAGGTCCAATGTTAGCCTAATGGGATGACCTTTGTTAAGTAACTTGAAATTTCTTTCTTGCCATCTTACAATCTTGTCTTTATCTGTGATTTTTCCCAATCTGACTATGATATGCCATAAGAAAGATCTTATGTTGATTCTACTTGGGGTCCTTTGTATTTCTTGCATCTGTATGTTTGAATGTTTCTCTAGGTTTGGAAAGTTTTCTTCAAGTATGTCATGAAATAAAACTTCAATGTCCTTATTAAACTCTTCACCTTTCTGTATACCAGTTATTCATAAGTTTGGGCATTTAATGATATCTAATATATCTTGTATGGTACCCTCATTTTTTGTAGTTATTTTTTCATTCTTTTTGGTTTACTTATCAGAGATTTTGTCTTCTAAATCTGAGATTTGTTCTTCTGTATGATCTAATCTGCTATTAATTTTTCAAAAGGGTTTTTGATTCTCTGTATGACAGCCTTCATCTCTAATGGTTCCATTTGATGTTTCTTATGGTGTCTATTTGTTCTTTCATATCACCGAAGGACTGTCTAATCTCCTGGAGTTTATTGTGTCTTTTGCCTTGGATCTCATTTAGTTTTGTCACTAAGAATATTCTAAATTGTTTTGCTGATATTTCCATGAGTTCTGTTGTGTATCTATGGAAGATAAGGAGTTGTTCTTTTCCCTTGAGGGAGAGATACTTTCTTGGTTTCTCATATTTCTTGTTCATATGTACTGGTTTCTGGTCATCTGATGGATTATACATTTCTTCATAATTTCGTGGAGTTGATTCTGTAGTGTTGTGGGAGGAGAAGTGCTCTATTGCTCTGGACTGTTCTTCAGAAACAGCTTCATCTTCCATTCAGACAATGATGTATGTAGCCAGCTTGAGGTGCTTGGTTCTCCCCCCCCACCGGCCCCGCCAAAGTCTCAGGACCAGATGTACTTGGGACTGAACTGGAGGATGTAACTGGTAGTTTCCAGGCAGTAGAGGGAAGTGAGTCACAGTCTCTCAGCAGCTCCATCACTGTGCCATTGAGGCAGGTTCTGCACTGTAGCTGGGACCCAGAGAAATCCAATGGCATGGGGCACAGGGAAAAATGGGACCCTTGAAACCACAACACACACCTGGGAGTTTAAAGGTAAGTGGGGAGAGGTGAATCATGATCCCTCAGCAGCTCTGTCACTTTGTGCCCCTGAGGCTGGCTCTGCAGTCATTTTGTTTTATTTTATTTCTTTAAGAGGTTTTTGTCATAGAGTGTGTGCACTCACAAGAGAGAGAGAGAAACAGTGAGGGGGAAAGTGAGAAATCACCCCACAGGGGGCATGACCACACCACAATACCCTCTCCATTCTCCTCTTGAGATCTTGAGCACACGCACACATGCACGTACTCCGGGAATAATTTTCAAGTCACTGGGTCCAGGACTTGAACTGTAGTCAGCCATGTGAGAATACAACAACATAACCACTACACTATCTGCTGACCCCTTTTAAAATTTTTTTGACAAAGGGCACATGCACTCACTGGAGAGTGACAGAAAGAAGAAAAGTAAGAAATCATTCCCTGGGGAAGGATGACCATGCCATAATCTCTTCACTTCCATTCTCTCTTGGGATTTTGGGCATGCACACACACACACCTGGCATGAGTTTCAAGCTGCTGGGTCTAGGACTCAAACTGTGGTCAGCCATGTGAGAGTCTAGTGCATTAAAACTGTGCCACATGCTGGCCCCAAGAACTACTGTTTTTATAATTAAAAAACAAACTTTATAGAACTATTTAATTTTTAAAACCATTTGTCCAAATGCAAAGATAACAATAACATAAATATATTCCTGCCAGAAAGTTACACCCTAGGTGTAGTTATAAATTAAACAGAAGCACCAGAACTTGGCATCCCATCTTTCTCATGGCTATCAATCATATATTACAATGGAGGGCCTGGTAGTCTTTTGGAGTTTTTCATTAGTTTCTTCTTTATGTCCTACCTAATTTTAAATGGCAAGATAGAATCTTGGCAAATTAAATGAGAAGACTGGTTGAAAGCAGGCATAATGATCTTCAGAGAGCAAATGATAAGCAAGGAGAACAGAAAAAAAAATTTAATGACATACAGTATAGCATTCTTTATTCATCTGAGAAATAACAGCAACAGAAGGCACATCAATTTGGTTTGTGTAACTATTAGAAATTGAAAGACTATATCCAAAAAAAGTTTTCAAGATAACTGCACAATAATTTTAAAAAGGATTATTCAAAAATTATGAACCATCTTTATACATGTACTGATTTTGTACAACAGAGTCCTATAGTCCTAACCAAATATAAACATAGCTACAACTGGAGTCTAGATATTGGTACAATGGTAAATTGGGACAGTCCACAATGTAATCTCACAATCCTACATGGGAAGTTTCTCAGTATAAATCGAGAGAACTCCATGAATACACTGGGCACACACTTGCCCAGGATACAGGCTGGCTAAAGGCAGGAGTCACAGTGAAATTATCCTGGTGGAGGATTTCCCTCTCTCTCACTCATGGAAGAAATAAATATACTAAAACAGGGTGCTGGCAGGTAGCTAGGTCAATAAGGCGCCGGACATTCACACGTGGCCAACCACGGTTCAAGTCCCAGACCTGGTAGATTGCTTTCTCACTCCCTTTCTGTGTCTTGCTCTGGTCAAATTAAAATAAAATAAAATAAATGAATGAATAAATAAAATTAAATAAACAGTTCTTTTAAAAAAGAAAAGAAATAAATATACTAAAACAAAGATATCTACAAACATTAGTTAATTCCTATTATATATGACAGCATTTATCACAGAGTGGTTTAATACTATATTTGAAACTAAGTAGGACAAAATATTCACGATTGTTTTCAGGAGCTTCATTCACCTACCCTCCTCCAACCTTACCTCAGAATTGCACAGTATTAAAATATTTTTAAGTAAAATGATAATTTTTAGTTACCTAATAGGTGACAGTACCTAACAGGTATTTGATTAAGATGAAAGACTGATCTGAGAAAGTAGTGTGGAATTTGACAAAAAATTAAATTTGCAGTGTTTTTTTCCTTCTGAAGAATTATTTATTTATTTATTTTTATTATTGTCCTAATTTTTATTATTTTCAATTTGATCAGAGAGAGACAGAGAGAGGGAAAATGAGAAAGCAAGCCAGTCCAGGATTTGAACTTCAGTTGGCCATGCCCAGCACCTCAACCACTATACCACCTACTGACCTCAGCAGTGGTTTTTCAAAATACACATTTAAAGGTCCAACCCTATACCACAGTGGTTAAATACTGTGCAGAGGGAGCTGACCCCACATGGCTAACTATAGTTTGAAAAACACACCAGGCGTGTGTGTGTGTGCCCAGGATTCTGATGGGATGGAGAAACTGAGGAAAAAAGATTTGCTGTATCACAAAAACCCAGGGGGTGGCAGCTCTCTCTCTCTCTCTCTCTCTCTCTCTCTCTCTCTCTCTCTCTCTCTCTTTTGCTCTCATGCATGCACATGTGCCCTTTGACAAGTACACACACTCAAACACACACACACACACACACACATTTAAAGATTGGGGTGATAATAATCATGCTGAAAATGACAAGGGTCAGAAATTATGTTGATACATAGATGTATTTTGTGTGAATAAATGTAACATGAAGCTATTCAAACATTCTGCTTTACTAATTATAGTTATACAAAATAATTTGTGCCTACACTAAAAGATGAATAAATAAATGAAGTCTTGTAGAGTTTAATGTTCAGCGAGTCTATTTTCTATAAAAATGTTTAAGTTCATAAAAATGACACTAAATTTGTTCATACTGAAAACCTTGGGAGTTAATTTTTAATTCATCCCATCCCTCACACTCTAAAGTCAATCAGTAAGCAAGCTATATAGAATTTACCTTCCAAATATATTCCAGTTTTGTCCATTTACCTCTGCCTCCACTACTATCTCCATCATCTAAGCCATCTTTATCTGGAGGACTACAATACAGTCTCCAATTTACAATGATTTGGCTAATGATTTTTCAACTTTATGATGGTGCAAAAGATACACAGTTAGTAGAAACCCTATTTTGAATGTTGAATTTTGATCTTTCCCAGGTTAGCAATAAATGGTACATACTCCTGTGATGCTGGGCAGCAGCAATGAGCCCCAGCTCCCAATCAATCACTTGATCATAAAGGTAAACAACCAACACTCTATAGTGTATTGTGTAACCAGATAGTTTTACCCATATGTAAGGTAATGTTAAGTGTTCTGAGCACATTCAAGGTAGGCTAATCTATGCTATGATGTTTAGTAGGTTAGGTGTATTAAGTGCATTTTTGGCTTAACATTTTCAACTTATAATAGGTTTATCTGGATCTAAGTCAAGGAATGTCTGTACTCTCATGTTGGTCTCCCAACTTTCACTTTTGGCCACCTACAGTCAAAGTGGCAGTCAGAGTTAAATTTTTCTTTAACTCTTTGCTAGAAGGCATGTGTGCTCACCAGAGAGAGAGAGAGAGAGAGAGAGGGGAGAGAGAGAGAGAGAGAGAGAGAGAGAGAGAGAGAGAGAGAGAGAGAGAGAAAGTGAGAAAGCACTCCCCCAAGGGGCATGATCATATTGCAATCCCATCTCCTTCATTTTTCCCTCCTTTCAGGATTTTGGGCACACAAACATAAGTGCCCAGTGTGTTTTCCTTTCTTTGTTTTTTATCAATAATTTTTATTAGTGTATTTTCAAAGGTACATATAATCCTGAGCTAATTCATTTAGACATTTATCATTTACTCTTTCAAGTTTGCATGTATTTTACTCCAAAATTTTTGATAAGTAAATTTTTTTTTACTAACTAGGAACTTAGTTTAAAATATTAGGTTTACTCCTGGAATTACCAATTAATTTTCTCAGATCATCTCATTGTGTAATTTCATTACATTAAAGACTCTAGAACATTACTTTTCAATTAAGCAATTTCTTTTCCAAACCTGCAAAAATGAGCAGTGCAAGAGCTGATTCCATAATTACTAATGAATTCTTAGAAAATTATGTAGCTCTTTATCTCTGATCTATTTTCTTGAGTAAATTGGGTAATTTTCTGACCAATTGTATTTGAGAAGGATGGTAAGAGTACATCTAATATAATCAATTTAGCTAGTGTAAAATGTCATAAATTCTCTTCATATATAAGTAGTAATAACTATCTTACCCCAATAAGAAAAATGTACCATGATATAATGAAAAGGAGCACAATCCAATGTAAATATATTTTGATTAAGGGGTTAAGAATTGTAAAACAAGTGTGAAATAATTCCTCCTGTATATATAAAGGAACACACATAACATTACATTCCATAAATCTGAATAAGGTTTTTAATATTTGGGAAAATAAAAACACAAAAAAATTCCTGTGATCTTTGAGAAAATACATTTATCCAACATCTCCAACTGTAGACAAATAAATATTTCATTCTTGTACTTTAAATCACCAAAAAAATATTGTATCTTTTTTAATTTTATTTTATACATTAATCACTGTACATCACTTTGCTTATAAGTTGAATTTACCCAACATGAATACACTTCACACCAGTCCAGTTGAGTATATATAACACATTATCATCAACAGATAATAACCCTTTTCTGTGTCCCATAAATGTCTTGCCTCTCTATTTTCCTCATTAATTTCTTTCCTTGAACTCTTTCCCTTCTCTCACCCTCCTCCCACATTGTTTCCAGAGTCTATAACCATTTTTGATGTTGCTATGTCCTCTAATCTCTCAGTTTCCACCATAGAGTATGGAGAGTCGGTATATGTTAAGTGGAGACATACAATGTCTCTTTATCATAGCCTGGCTTGCTTTACTCAGCAACAAATCTTCCATATTCATCCACTTTCTATCAAATGCTAGGGTCTTGTTTTTTTATGGCTGAGTAGTATTCCATAGAGTATATGTGCCACACTTTTTCAATTCATTCATCTGTTCAGGGACATTTGTGTTGGTTCCATGTCTTAGCAATTGTAAATAATGCTGCAATAAACAGATGTGCAAGCACTTTTCTGACTGAGCATTCTCCTATCCCATGGGTGAAATTGCTATATGATATGGTAGTTCTGTTTGTAGATCTTTGAGAAACCTCCATATTGTTGTCCACAGAGGCTGGACCAATTTACATTTCCATGAGTGGTGTAGGCAAGTTCCCCTTTCACCATATTCCTGCCAGATTTTATCATGTATTTTTTTTTTCACCATTCTGACTGGGGTTAGTTGGTATCTCATTTTGGTTTAGATCTGCATCTCCCTTATGATGAGGGATGTTGAACATTTTGTTATATGCTTTTTGGCTGTTCATATGTCTTCTTTGAGAGTTGTTTGTTCAGCTCATTTCCCCATCTTTTAATTGGGTTAATAATTTTTTTGATAATCCACTTCAGTTCTCTGTGTATTCTGGTTATCAGTCCCTTATCTATAGTATAATTTACAAAAATATTCTCCCATTCTGAGGGCTGTTGATTCACACTAATTACTGGGTCTTTTGATGTGCAGAAACTTCTTAATCTGATGTAATCCCACTTGTCTATTATGCCTATGCTTTGGCAGTCTTATTTGAGATTATCCCTGTGCTTTGGCAGTCTTATTTAAGAAGTCTTTGCCTACCCTAATGTCTCCCAGAGTTCTCCAGTGTTTACCAATATTTTTATATTTTGAGGTCTTAGATTTAGATCTTTGATCCACTTTCAGTTGATTTTTATTAATGGTGAGAGATAGGAGTTCAGATTAATCTTTCTACAGGTGGATAACCAGTTCTTCCAGCACCATTTGCTAAAGAGGTTTTCCTTTTCCCATTAGATTGACTGTTATCTTAAGTCAAAGATCAGTTGGCTGTTTGTATTGGGGTTTATTTGTGGAGTCTCTATCCTGCTCCATTGGTCCACATGTCTGTTTTGTGCCAATACATGCTGTCTAGATTATATCAGAGGTTTGTAATATATTTTCGGGTCAGGGAGTGAGATGCCACCCACTCCACTCTTCTTATGCAGGATTGTTTTGGCAATATGGGATCTTTTATGATTCCAGAATAATTTGATGATTGTGTTTTCTAGATCTGTAAGTCTCTTGTAATTTTGTAGGAATTGCATTAAATATACAGATTAATTTGCGTAGAATTGCTATTTTGATTACATTAATTCTCCCAATCCAGGAACAAGGGATGTTCTTCCACTTTTTTGTGTCCTTTTTAATTTCTTTTTAAAGATTTTCATAGTTTTCCTTGTAGATGTCTTTAACTTTCTTGGTTAGATTTATTCATATGTATCTTAACTTTTTGTGGCTATAGCTAATGGGATTACATTCTTCAGTTCTGCCTCTGTCTGCTTGTTGTTTGTATATAGAAATGCTATATATTTTTTAAAGTTGTTTCTGTATCCTGACACTTTACTGTATTCACTTATTAGTTTAAGAAGATTTTCATGGGGATTCGCAGTTGGTGTAATGGCTATATCGCTGGACTCCCATGTAGTCGATCACAGTTCAATTCCCAGACCTGGTAGCTTAAACTCATGCTGGACATGTGTGCTTGTGTGCCCAAGATCCTGAGAGGAGAATGGAGAAGAAGGGATTGTGGTGTGGCCATCCTGCCCTGGGGTGTGATTTCTCGCTTTCTGTCTTTCTCTTTCTGGTGAGCGCACGCACCCTGTAGCTAAAACCTCTGGGAAAAAAAAAAAAAAAGGAAGAAGGTTTTCATGGAGACCTTTGGGTCTTTTATGTACACAATCATGTCACCTGCAAATAGACATAATTTCAACTTTTCTTTCCCTATTTGAATGCCTTTTACTTCATTTTCTTGTCTGATCACATTGGCTAGGACATCCACCACTATAGTGAAAAGAAGTGGAGAAAGTGGGCAACCTTGTCTTGTACTAATTTTTAGTAGAAAAGTTTTCAGCTTTTCCCCATTCAGTATAATGTCAGCAATAGGTTCTTTTTATAGATGCCTTGTCTTATGCTGAGAAATTATCCTTCTATGCCAATTTTGCTGAGATTACTAATCATGAAGGGATGTTTATTTTGTCAAATGCTTTTTCTGCATCAATTGAAATGATCATATGGTTTTTATCTTTCTTTCTGTTAATGTGGTATATTACATTTATCATTTTTCATATCTTTAACCACTCTTGTGTTCTTTGAATAAAGCATACCTGGCCATGATGAATAATTTTATTATATGTTCTTGGACATGATTTGCTAGTATCACACTGAGAATTTTTTGCATCTATATTCATCAGAGATAATGACCTGTAGTTTTCCTTTCTTGTCATATCCTTATCTGTTTGGGAAATTAGGGTGATGGAAGTTTTGTAGAATGAATTTGGGAGGGTCCCTTTCTTTTGGATCATTAGAAATAATTTGAGAAAAATAAGGATTAGTTCTTCTGTAAAAGTTTTGTCAAATTCATGGGACCAGCAGTTAGCGTAATGGCTATGTTGCTAGACTCCCATGTAGTCGACCGCGGTTCACGTCCTGGACCCGATGGCTTAAACTCATGCTGGGCATGTGTGCGTGCGTGCCCAAGGTCCCAAGAGGAGAATGGAGGAGAAGGGATTGGGGCATGGTCATTCCCCCTGGGGGGTGATTTCTTGCTTTCTGTCTTTCTGTCTCTCTCTGTCTTTCTGGCGAGGGCATGCGCCCTATAGCAAAATCCTCTCAAAAAAAAAGTTTTGTCGAATTCAGAAGTGAAACCATCAGGGCATGGGCTTTTCTTTGTTGGAAGGATATTTATTACTGATTCAATCTCATGGCTTGTTACATGTTTATTCAGGCTTTCTACGTCCTCCTGAGTCAATCTTGATTATATGTGTCCAGGAATTTGTCCAAGTCATCCAGGTTCTCTTGTTTGTTGGTGTATAGACGCTCAGAGTATCCTCTAATGATGTTTTGTATTTCTATTGTGTCCGTTCTAATATGGCCTGTTTTATTGTGAATTTGATTTATCCGGTTCCTTTCTCTCTTCTTCTTAATTAGCCTAGCCAATGGTGTGTCAATCTTGTTGACCTTTTCAAAGAACCAGCTTTTGCTTTCATTTATTTTCTATGGAGTTTGTTTATTTTTTATTTCATTTATTTCTGATTGAATCTTTATTATTACTTTTCTCCTGACACTTTTTGGATTTTTTGTTATTGTTTTTCCAATTCCCTGAGGCATGATGTTAGATTGTCCATTAGCCACTTTCCATCTTTTTCTTAAGTGCACTAATTGCTATGAACTTTCCTCTTATGACCGCTTTTGCAGTACTCCAAAGATTATGGGAACTCATCCACTCATTATCATTTTGTTCCACGACTTTTGCAATTTCATCTTAATCTCTTTGGTAGTTGTTACGTCATTCAGGAGTAGGTTATTTAGTTTCCATATATTTGTGCATTTTTGAAGACTTTTCTTGAAATTGATATCAAGTTTAATTCTATCATGGTTGGAGAAAATGCTGGATATAGTTTCTATGACTTTGAATCTGTAAAGGCTTGTTTTATGCTCTTCCATGTGGTCAGTCTTTGAGAAGTTACCATACAGGAGATGAAAAAAAAGTATTTTTGTAATTTTTGGATGGAAAGTTTTATAGATGTCTGTCAATTCCATCTGATTTATGGTATCATTTAGGTCCGAATCTCTTTATTTTTTGCCTCATCGATCTGCCTAAAGATGATAATGGGGTGTTGAGGTCCCCAACAATTAGTGTGTTGCAGTCTATCTCTTTTTTTAGATCTAGCAGTCTTTTCTTCACATATTTGGTTGCTCCTACATTGGGTGCATAGATACTAATAAGCATTATATCTTCTTGATGAATTAACCCTTTTACTAGTATATAATATCTTCTTTGTCCCTTCTTATAGGTTTTTTTTTTTTTTTATTTTCTGAGAGGTTTTTGCTATAGGGCATGTGCGTTCACCAGAAAGACAGAGAGAGAAAGAGAGATAGAAAGCGAGAAATCACCCCCTAGGGGTGGCCATTCCGCAATCCCTTCTCCTCCATTCTCCTCTCGGGGTCTTAGGCACACATGCACACACACCTGATGTGAGTTTAAGCCACCAGGTCTGGGACTCAAACCACAGTCTACTACATGGGAGTTCAGCGATATAGTCATTACGCTAAATGCTGGTTCCCCCTTCTTATAGGTTTTGCCTTAATGCCTATTTTGGCTGAGATCAGTATCATGACTCCAACTTTTGTTTGGTTTCCATTTGCATGAAATGTCTTTTCCAGCCCTTCAATTTTAGTCTATGTATGATTTTATCCATGAGGTGGGTTTCTTGTAAGCAACACACAGAGGGTTTCTGGTTTTTTGTTTGTTTGTTTGTTTGTTTGTTTGTTTTTTTAATCCATTCATCCAGCCTGTGATTTTTGATTGGAGAATTTAAGCCATTAACATTCAATGTTATTATCAATACTTCTGCACTTGTCCTTACCATTAGGTTGGCCAATTTATTGCATGTTTCTTGTTCTCTTATTTCTGTCTGTCTGTTTAGTTTTCTTGGTATAGCACTCCCTTCAGAATTTCTTGAAGAACTGTTCTGGCATTTGTGAATTCTTTCAGGTTTTGTTTCTCTAAGAATGTTTTCATCTTTTCTTCCCATGTGAAGGATAATCTGGGTATTTTATTAATCTGGGTATATGCTGGGTATTTTACTCTTGATTGAAATTGGTTTTCATTTGACACTTTGAATATATTTCCCCATTCTTTTCTGACTTGCATTGTTTCCAACGAGAAGTCCAGTGTTAGCCTGATGGGATAACCTTTGTAAGTGACTTGCTGTTTCTCTCTTGCCAGTTATAGAATCTCTTCTTTGTGGTTTTGGCCAGTCTGTCAATGATGTGCTGTGGAGAAGATCTTCAAGGGTTAATTTTATTTGGAGTCCTGTTTCTTGGGTCTGGATGTTTGAATGCTTCTTTAGGCTTGGAAAATTTTCTGCCAAGACTTCATATAATATATTCTCAATACCCTTATTAGTTTCTTCACCTTCTGGAATACCAATTATTTGGATGTTTGGACATTTAATGGATTCTAATATTTCTCCTACATTAATCTCATTTTATTCTTTGGTTGTTTTCTCTATCTTTTCAGTGTTGTTGTTTCTTTCCCCCTAGGTCAGAGATTATGTCTTATATATCAGAGATTCAATCTTTTGCATGGTCTAATCTGGTTTTTATACTTTCAAGGGAAGTTTTTATTTCCTGTATTACAGCCTTCGTCTCTAACAGCTTCGCTTGATTCTTTTTTGTGGTATCTATTTCTTCTTTCAAATCACGGAAGGATTTCCTCATCTACTGTAGTTCATTATCTCTTTTTTCTTACATCTTCTGGAGTTCATTGTCTCTTTTCCCTTGTATCTCATTAAGTTTTTCTACTGTGAATATTCTGAATCCTTTATCTGGCATTTCCATGAGTTCCATTGTGCTGTCTATGGATGATGAGGAATTATAATACTCCTTTAGGGGAGAGATATTTTCTTGGTTTCTTATATTTCTTGTGTCTCTGTGGTGGCTTCTGGTCATCTGATAGATTATACATTTCTTCCCTGTGACCTGTACTTTTGTTGATAGGACTGTGTGTCCGAAATACCTCCTAGATTCTAGAGAACAGATGCACCTGGGGCTGAGTCTCAGGGTCTTAGCTGAGGAAGAAAGTATAGTTCTGCAGAGCACAATGCATGTCAAGTACTTCAGGGAACTATGGAATCTGGAGCGGACAAATGGGGTGCACAGGTCCAAGGAGGTCTCTGGCCTTGGTTCACACATTCACTTCTGCTACGCAGGAGTCGGGAAGAGAGGTAGAGTGAAAGTTGGGAGCAAGAGGGCACCTGGAGCAGAACCAAAATATTGCATCTTTCTACAAACTACAAAAAAACAAATATACAGTATCTAGATTTTTTTTCTCTGACAAGTGTCAAGTCTTTGAAGGAACACTCAAGTTTTCCTGAATAAGGTCACTATAATCTTAGGTTAAAGTTACTGTTATCAGTTCAAGCAAAATGCATATTGCTTAGATTTTAAAGTAAGTAACTTTGATACTATTTAATTAAAATGTAGGTATAAATGTGAAACTATTATAGAAACATTTATAAACACTTCTTGGGAATACTCATAGATCAGTAGGTAATGAAATAGCTGACAAAAAGTAATGAAAGGGACATATCATAAGTAAAGTTTAATAATAAATCAAAAAAAGTTTAAGAAATGTAAAAGAACATGAAAATACATCTTTATTCTTTCACAGTTTGAAACCTATCATCTAAACAAACTATTTACATATAATGTAGTACAATGATCATCTGTTCATAATAGACTCCAGAAGTCTTGAAACTATTATACATAGAGCAGAATGGAATCCATTAAGATAAATTACTTTTTTTTTTTTTGGAGAGGTTTTTGAGGCAGTGTGCTCACCAGAAAGACTGAGAGACACAGAGAGACAGAAAGCAAGAAATCACTCCCCCCCCCCCCCCCCAGGAGGAATGACCATGCTGCAATCCCTTCTCCATTCTCCTCTCCGGATCTTGAGCACTCACATACATGCGCCCAGTGTCAGTTCAAGCCACCGGGTCCAGGACTCAAACCACAGTCGACTACAAGGGAGTCCAGCGACATAGCCATTATACTATCTACTGGTCCCAGGATAAATGACTTAAGATATCCAGAGTAGCTTATCGAGAACTGCTAGACACTCTCACCAGCATCAATGCTTCATAAGAAAGCTTATACAAAACTGTGTTCTGGATAAGTGACTCTTATAGCTCCCCAATAATAAGCTCAAATAAGGCAGATCATACATAAGTGATAACAATTGCCCAAGAAACATAGGTTGCATAAAATCACCTTGCAAAATCTTGCATGCCAACAGTTAACCCAATTTTAATGAAAATACATATGATTCCAATGGTAATATATGCACAGCAACATCTTTACAGAAGTGCTCTATTCACTGAAGAGTTTTTTACAGTGTGGGCATTTTGCCAGACTGTTGAACCTCATTTCCTTCCACAGAAATGTGTTTCCACAGTGCCCACACACAACCTTTGTACCTTCTGGTTGGATTGGCAATGCAGGTTGAGCTGGATATTCTTCAGAAATAAGCATTACTGGGCCAAGGTTAATTATGCATCTACAGTTAGGTCTAGGACATCTTATTCACTGAGATGTGTTCTTACAAATGAGGAGACAATTACAAGGGCATCTAACATATTTCTTCCTTGTCAGGGGATTTTTCACTGGTTTAGCTTTATTGCAAACTGTACACTTAACCACATGCTGGTGAAGCTTGCCATCCAAATTGATTAGAGACTAGTACATGTGCTAGTTTATTACTGGAATACTACTGGCATCTGGACTGGCAATGGGTGTATATGGAGGTGACAGTTCTGCTCTGGGGTTACTCTATTGAAAGTACAGTGGGGCAGTGGAATTGACATTTCCAAAATGGGTTATGCTGACAGCAGAGGCAAGTGTTTATCCACCCCATCAACAGCCATGACTGCAGCAGCTGCAGGGCCAGAGGGAGGCTGAGCTAGGATTGTGGCTTTGGCGGAGGTAGTGGCTAGGGGTGCTGCTGCTGCTTCTGCTGCTACCTCTGCTAGGACCTGGGATATGTCTGCCCAGTATGTTTTTCAAGCCACCAGTCCAGGATTTGAAACACAAATTGGGTCATGTGGAATCCAGCTGCCTTACCCACCAGAGCACAGGCTGCCCCCCGAGTTCACTTTTTAAAACATAAATCAGAAAATGTCACTCTCTTGCTAAAACCTGTCCAATGGATCTATAGTAAATTTCAGACTCTACCATGACCTATAAATATCACCCCAAAGTCACACCTGTTTTCATGTCTTTGTACTTTCTATTTTTCTGCCTGGAATTCTTCTTCTGATCTTTGCATGACTAGTTCTTTCTTGGCTTGTGCATCTCAGAACAAAGTCCTTTTTTTTTTTTTCAGAGAGAGCTTTCCTAAACACCCAAAACAGTTACATTTTCTGTCATACCACCCAATTACATTTTCATCACAATACTTGCAACTACCTGGTATTTCTAAGAATTTATTTGGCTCCCCTACTAGAAATAAACTCCATAAGAATAAAGACTTGTCTATATTTTATCACTGCCATATCTGCACTATTTTAAAACATTATCTGGAACATAACTGATTTACAATAAATATATATATATTTTTGTTTCTCTATAGGACATGTGCACTCACGAGAGAGAGAGAGAGAGAGAGAGAGAGAAATAAAGTGAGAAATCATCTCCCATGGAGATACTCATAAAGCAATCCCTTCTCTGTTCTCCTCTCAGAATTTTGGGCATCCACTCACACACATCCAATACACTTTTCAATCTGCTGGGTCTGGGGCTTGAAGCACTTCATTGGCCATGTGGGATCCAGCCTCCTTAACCTCCAAATTTGAGAGATTCCAAATTTGATCGTGGTGTCATGATCCGCCCCCAGCCTCAGTCAGCCCAGATCACCAGCAAACACATTCCCAGTATACTCAAGGAGATCTCCAGACATGAACCAGAATCTTCTCATGTGGGATTGCCTTGCAATGCACTGCAGTTTACTGTTGCCACCATCTGGCTCCACAGTTTGCAATAAATGTTTTCAAATAAATGAATGGAAATAAAAAAGGGATGAATGAGGGGGCCAGCAAGTGGTGTCCTGGTTTTAAGGTGCTGGACTACCACATGGCCAACCTGAATTCAAGTCCAAGATCTGGCAGCTTGAAAATTTTGAGAGCAGAATGGAGGGGAAGGGATGGTGGCATGATCATATCCCCTAGAGGACGATTTCTCACTTCCTTTCTCTGTCATTCTCTGGTAAGTGTGTGTATCCTATGGGAGGAAAAAAAGCAAACCTAATAAAAGAGGGAGAAAAGAACAGAAATTTGTAGTTTAATGGTTTAAGATTTTCAGTTGTTAAGATTTTGCTCTGAAGACACAGTAATGCTTTCTCTTTGTGGATGGTTCAAAATAAAGAACAGGATGAATATATAGAAACTGAAGGATATATGTCTGTCCTCTCTCTTCCTGTATCAGAAACATTAGAAGTTGGTCTTAACCTATCATTTTTCAAAAGGGTAAACTAGGATCAAATAACCTACATAGGATCCAGATACAGTGTGGGAAGAGGGTGGGTGAAGCACATTTAGAAGAAAAATAGAAAGGCAAAGCATTAATGGGACGAAGAAATGAGGTATAATCTGTTGAAGATAACTTTATAAAATTATCAGCTGGACTGCAGAGAAATGTACACATATTGGAATATTCACCTTACAAGCTAAATAACTTGATTGAATGTATAAAAGTACTTGAAATAAAAATTTTAAAAAGAAATTATACAATAAAAACTCTATGAAAAAATTTTTAAAAAGAAATAAGCAAAAAAAAAAAAAAAGATTGTATGGCTAATCTGTACCAGAAATGAGGCTAGACTCCAGCTCTCCTGAGTTCAGATATAGTGTTCTTTCCACACATCTTTCATTCCTAAAAATCAATATTGTGGTCATTATCAAATACTGATTCTATTATGGCATACAAAGTTTAAAAGGCAGGTCATCTAACTAGTGAGGAGACAGGAGGAATTAAAGAAATAACCCTTTACTTATGAGTGTGTTGTGTGCTATAATGAAATACCTGAAATTGTAAAACAAAGATAAATCACACATGTACATTCCTCATGAAATCATAACCCTTTGCCAAAGCTGAATGATGACATTTAGAAGTTAGAGCTGTATTGCAATACAGTTGGTAAAAGTAATTTGTAACACTGCAAAATGTCAAAGACATTGATTAAATTTTAACATATTGGACTTTCAAATCACAGATTGTGTAGAGTAAATCAGTTTCTACTTCAACTAATAGATATTTAAAGAAATCTTTTTCAAATATTGGGTCATACTTTTATTTTAGGACTAAGCCTATAGTTACAGTAAATAGAGCATTTTTTTTTTTTACTTATTAAGGTCAAAATAACAAAAAATCAACTTAACCAAGATGTGTGAAAACTTCCAAACTTTATTTGCAGAATGAATGATATTTTAAAAGATTTCCAAATCACACTACGCTTTCAAATTTATATTTCAATGATTTAAATTATACAAGATCCTAAAATCTACAGGTAATGATTTTAACTGTCTCCAAATCATATACAAGACAGGAGACTGCGATCTTTATATCCTCCAGCACATTCTTTGGGTATAAAACACGTTAGACAAAGGAGTCACAAGCTATCAACATGTGACATGTATGCATTTGCAAATGAAGCAAAAGTATTAGGTAACTAGCACAGAGCTAGGCATTGCAGGGAGCATAAAAGATCAACAATAGATTATATCTATTTTCAAGAAATTAGAAATCTTGTTGATTAGAAAAAATTTACATTAAAATCACAATTATATTGTACTCATATACAGAGAAAAATCATACAAAATGAATAAGCTTTAAGAGAAAAGTTAACTCTTCCTTGATAAATATCAGCTTATACAATTAAGTACTGTAGATAGAGTTTCTCAGCTTACACATCTCACTTTTTGGAGTGCTCTCAGCTTTGATTCTATAACTCCCCGAAGATTCCAGGGGAGTGCTGAACCATGTGACAAAAATCTTCAGGTGGATCTTGAAACACTCTCATGAAATCTTTTCTAAGTAGGCAAACATTTTGCTTTTTTTTCTTTTTGGTACTGAAAGCACGAACTTTTTCTGGTCCTTTACTTTACAAAGGACACTTCTTTTCAGATGAAACTGTTAACACTTTTTTTAAACGCTATATTCAAATGTTAACATTATTCCTTTCTGAAAGGTAATTAATAAAAAGAAATGATTTATACTTGATTGTTGATTTTGAATCAGTGTAAAGTATTGATATGCTTCCCTCTTTGGACCTCTTTTGTGGTGTCAGGTAAATTACATCGTATATATGTATAAAATACATATATGCAGTTTAAATAATTATAAATTGGGTGCCTATGTAATTATTACTCAGATTAAAAAACATGACCCTATGTATTTTTTAAAGAGCTTTTTGCCTTAGGGCGCATGTGCTTGCTGAAGAGAGATAGAGAGAGACAGGGGCAGTGAGAAGGAAAGTGAGAAATCATCCCCCAGGGAGACTGGCCACACCACAATCCCTTCTCCTTCATTTTCCTCCTGGAATCTTGGGCATGCATGCACACATGCTGGGTGTGATTTTGAAGCCACCAAGCCTGGGACTCCAACCATGGTTTGCCATGTGGGAGTCCAGTGACATGACTACTATGCCATCTGTTGGTCCCAACCCTATGTATTTTTAATGCATGTCATAGAAGGAGGGGACTATGGAAGAGTCTGAATTTCCTTGTTCCCGGGTCAAAATGAAAGTTTTATCTCCTTGTTTCTCTTTTGACTTCTTAGTCTCAATTTTGGAAAAGTTTCTGAAATAAATAGCATGAACATTTTATCTTCCTAACTACATTCTTTATATAATCGTTCATGATCCTCCCTGGTGATTTATTTAAAGGGAGAGTAAAATATATAACTAATAAAGAATGAAATATTTTTAACTTATGCTGGTGATATTTTTATAATTATGATTTATTGTCCTATACTGTTGTGCTTTTTTTAATAAACCTCATGTGAAAATTTTTCACAGGGAGGAATGATTAACAAGCCCAAGCAGAATGTGTTCTTTCTGATTCTCAACTGCAGTGGCCCCAAATACTGAGTTCATTGAATGACTGATATTTCATCTTTGGCAAAAAATATTGCAGTCTTCGGGGGCTTATCATTTTATGCTGTATTTTGCATTTAGGTAAAATTCTTCACTCAACAAGCAGTTACTGAGTTCAATGCAGTATTAGACAACAGGAAGAGGTGAAGGAGACAACTGCAAAGAACTTTCAATTCATAAACAATGATGGGATGGTAGAGTACAGACTGAATACAGAAACTCAGGAAACTTAAAATCTTTGTATTTCAAATGTGATTTGTAACATGATTGTTTCAAACTTGCAGCGCATGTTACCAACAAAATCATAAATAAATTGTGGTTGATTTATAAATATGCCAAAAGAAATTCATTTAATTGACAATATATGTAAATTCTTTCTGTGTATTTGTTATAAAAATATAGAAAACAAAAATGTTGTAAAACAAGTAGACAAATATTGGAAAAGTGATTACAAAATAAGCTTATAAAATATATCTATACAGGGACCAGCAGTTGGCATAATGGCTATGTCATTGGACTCCCATGAAGTCAACCGTGGTTTGAGTCCTGGATCCAGTGGCTTCAACTCACACCGGATGTGTGTACATATGTGCCTAAGATTCTGAGGGGAGAATGGAGGAGAAGGGATTGCGGTGTGGCCATCCTCCCGGGGGGTGATTTCTCACTTTCTGTCTCTCTGTCTCTCTTTCTGGTGAGTGCACACACCCTATAGCAAAAACTCCTATCTCTAAAATACACACACACACACACACACACACACACACACACACACATTGTGAATGCTGATACTTGATGCTTGAGAAAGAACATGTTTAATGAAAGCAGCTATGTGGTGCTATCTATGGGGATTCTAAAGAAATCCCTCTCAAGAGCACTTCTGGCCCTTGAGGTATCTCTGTTTTAATTTCAAAACATACATTTTTCATTTTCATTTATTCATTGAGACTCTCTACTGTGTGTCAGGCACTGTTAATACATGGTGAGTATACATGGAGACAATAAGGGAGCACAGGGAGCTAATACGAGTGGCGAATAGAGAAAAATAATGGTGTCAAGAACTGAGTAGTGGAGGCCAGCCATTTGGCATGATGGTTAAGGTGACTGGATCCCACATGGTTGACTGTGTGGTTTGAGTCCAGGACTCAGAGGCTCAAAAACACACCAGGCCACATGTGCATGTGTGCTCAAAATCCTAAGAGGAGAATAGAAGATTATGGTGGGAATATCCTTCCTGGAAGGGGGGTTTTCTCTCTCTCTCTCTCTCTCTCTCTCTCTCTCTCTCTCTCTCTCTCCATCTCTTTGGTGAGCACATGTGCCTAGAGCAAAATAAAAAGCACTGAGCAGTGTTTCCTTCATGGAGGTTTGTCACCAGCATTGCTCTATGACCAGTATTAATTTTCTACTTATCATCCGTGTGATTAGGGTTAGAATTTCTCCTGGTTCCCAAATGAAAATTATGAAGGGGAGAGGAAATATAGAACACAAATATTTCCTAAGGTTTCTGACAATAACTAAAAGATGGAAAAGGAATTCATGTGAGTAAAAGATTTCCTGACCTATGATAAGTGAAAGAAAAAAATGGGCATGATTATTCTGAGAAGGGAGAAGGCAGAAGTCATCAAGTCTTGCCATCAGTCATGGAGAGCTTGGGCATTGTTACTAGTGATTTGGAAAAGAAGCAATGTGCATTGACAGTTTAGATCTGTCTTGAACATTTCTTCTCTCCTCTCCCCTTTCCACATCCCCCTTTGCCTCCTTTCCCTCCTTCCTTTCTTCCTCTTGCCCCTTCCCTTCCCTCTCCACTTCCTTCTCTCTCTCTCTCTCTCTCTCTCTCTTCCTTCTTTCTTTCCTTTTTCCCTTCCTTAAAGCAAACATGTATTGGTGATTGCCAGGTATTATACTAAACATTAAGGATACAGAGATGTACATGATATAGTCTTAGTCTAGGAGTTTATAATCTAGAACAGGGGTCCAAACTGAAAGATTAGTTATATACAGGTGTGGGAAATCTAACTATTTAACAACCCATGTAGTACATGGATTGTTACAGACTATATGCCAGTCAAGGTTCAAGTGTGGGGTTTGGAAAGTCCTCTCCTGTGACAGTAGTTAACTTTGTGGTTGCTAGATAGGACAGAGGTAGGTGTTTCTGAGGGAGAAACCGGAGTTGCTCAAACAGTTGAGTGGGCAAGAGGACTTGGGAATGGAGGTGGTTTTTCAGGGCAGTCGCTATTTACCAAGTGATTTTAAAAAGTATTTGTCATTTTAACACTGTCATTTAACAATGATATAAATGTATCGATGGATACCAGCTAAATCCCTAGCTCTACCTATATCCAATACTCAAAAAGATTAGGCTGTGGTTGTAGTGGGATTATGTGAGAAAGAAGCTTTCCTCAGTGACCCTTGATCTTAGTCTTTATGAAGAAAAAGGGTATCTGTTGGTGATGAGGAAGTGGAGGGCATTTAACACATGAGAAACAGCATACATAAATGTGGAAATGGATAAAGTATATGCAGAATGTCATAAAGAAATCAACTTAATTGGAGCCGTGGGTAGTGAGACTATATCAGCTGTGGCATCACTTGGAAAGAGAGAAACTTAATAGAGTTCAGAGTTCAGTTCTGCTATAGCAGAGAAAATGAGGACTCGGTACATCTTTGAGCAGAGAATGGTATGAGGAAAGTAACACATGTAGGAAAATATTCTGCTGGCTATATGAAGAGACTGAAAAAGGGAGAAGCCAGTTTAAGAAGCTACTGCAGCAAACCTGATAGAGTTGATTACAGCATGGAAATGATGGTGACTATGGAAGTGAAATAAAGGGTTCAATCTGACAGATATTTCAGAACCATGCAAGGAATAGAGAAAAGGAACCAAGAATAAGTGTAATACATATTTTCCTAAATATGAAAGCTAGTTTTCTAAAGAACCAAAGGAAAATGCAAGTCTATAATAATAACTCCTTTAAAATAACAAATTTAACCATGTAATGTCCCTATTGAATTAACAAAATAAAGATTCTAATCTTCGAAGATATGGCAGTATAAACCAATAATCTTTGACACTAAGAACAATATTGTTACATGATACAAAGGAACAGCATTAAGCTAACTTTTCTGTTGTTCTTGTATGTTAGCATAAAAAACTTACATAGTATGAAATCATTGAAATTTATGTGATACCTAGCAGATCTCATTGTTCTGATATTTCACTTATTAAAAGTAATTTCTAAATAAAACTTTAATCTTTTGAAGGTGGGAAGAAACGTTTGATTTTTAACTGAGTCAATTTTCAGTTGACTCTTAAGATAACAGGGAAGCTTTAGGAGCCTAATTAAACCACATATTTGCTCTAATTACTTTAGCTTCAGACTGCTAGGAAACAAAAGCAGCAAACAGACCTGTTCTGTATACAGCAGTCAGGCATTTGACAGTTATTTTCTCCAACAGAGGTTTTGAGAAGTACAGAAGTAAAGAAGCTGAGAAGCAAAGCCATCATCTGCGAACGGTCGCTGCAGCCACAAACTAGAGGGCAGCCCTTATTCCTGCATAGTGTGGAAAGCATCGTTCATTGTACACGATTTTATTCATGTCTCCACATAGAGCAATCATCATGGCTAGCATCCTTTTCATTTATCAATTCTAGCACATTTTTATCAACATAATTGGATGTTAGCCCACAAAGATTATAAGGTTACTACATGATAATTCACACATTGGACAATAATAATAGTTCCTTTCTATTGATTACTATTCCTCTTAGGCTTTATTCTCTTGGGTAAAGTCCATATTTAATTCAACAATTTTTTTTAATTTTTTAATTCATTGTATTTATTTATTTATTTATTTATTTATTTATTTATTTATTTTTGAAGTTGACCAGAGAGAGAGAGAAGGAAAGTGAGAAAGCAAGCTGTCAGGTCCAGGAATCGAACCATGGTCAGCCATGTGGGAGTCCAGCAGCCTTAACCACCACGCCACCTGTCGGCTCCTCAACAGTTTAATTTTTATGCTGAGTAAATCTACACTTCAGTTATTCATTCTAATTTTAGTACAAATTGAGTTTAGGATGCTAATGATCATATATGTAAGGAAAATGCAGGTGAGCTTTCATTAACACTGACTACTCAACTTAGTCAAACAACTTTTCTTCTAACAGGATTCACAGAAAATTCTTTTTAAAGGCAAACCTCATCAGAGGTTTGAGTATTTATTTATCAGATGTCATTTGTTTAAAAGGTATTATGGCTGTTTATCCATTAGTTTCCAGGTATAAAATACAAGTGTAATGCCTGGATTTTTTGGTGTTGTTTGTTTGTTTTTTTCAGATAAGCTGACAAGGTAATGTAAGAAATGTTATAGGTTTTATTACTTTTTACTTGTTTTAAACAATTTATTTCAGACTCTCGGTTAAGAGTCCAAATTTTAAAGATATTATAGCTGGATATGCAAAGCAACTTCAGCTTTCTAAGGTAACTTGTTCTAAAAATAAAGACAAAACTTCAAGAGACAGGAATCTAGAATGAAAAGAGAGCAGAGCATTAAAGCAACCATCTGGCGAGTTCAGGCCAAATACAAAGTCTCTACTTTTTGCCCAAGCCATGTAGATGTCTGTACCACCCCTCTGCTTTATTTCACCTATGGAAACCTGACCTAAACTAAACAACTATTCTATATCATTAAGTTGTCCAGGAAGATGAAAGTTTAAATATATGTCAGACAAGCTGCAGCATCTGGTGCAATTCAATAATGATGGTCTCCTCCAGAGAGCTTTGGTGTTAGAACAACTTTAAAACTGAGGAGGTTTAGTCAGGAGGAAAATAGTGTTCGACTCAGAAACTCTCCCTGTTCACAGGTACTCATGTTTGCCAGGTCCTCTTCCATTGCAGGAAAACATGCCAAGTAAAATCCCTCTATGAAACATTTCACTGTTTGTAATTCCATTTTGCTGCAGCCAAATAACATATCTTGGATAAAAAAAAAGTGATCGGCACTGTTCATCTTTCACAGTAATTGTTAAAAAACTATTTCCACACTTCTTTTCACACACATTGATTAGTCCTAGGTTTTTCTCCCCCAACTGTAGAGAGTAATGTCTTATATTGCTTCAAAATGAAATCTAAAATGTCACTAGTTCAGATTGCTCTCTTATAATTTGTTGACATGAGAACAAACTTAGTCCACTCTTTAAAAGAGCACATAAGCTTCGGTAGATAAGGTCTTTTAAAAGAAATGATCACAGTGACATCTGTGTGCATCTATCGCTCCCTTGTAAACTGTGTAACAAACCACACAGTGCCAAATTTACACATCTTTCCACATAGAGGAGAACCAGGTTTAAATGTGTTTTTTTTTTTAATCAATAGACTAGGAAAACAACTTACAACAAATATGAGTTTTAATGTCTTTATTATGTAAATGAACACACATAAGAAAAAATACTAAGAATCCATACATAAGGCAAAAGAGATAAAAATACATTTCATCGAAGATAATATATTGTCAGAAAAAATATATATGTAAACATTTTATCTCAGTAGTAAACAAAAATTTAAATTACAAAAATGAAATACCATTTCACTCATCAGTTATTTTTTTTTAAAAAAATAAGAATATCTAATTCTGGAAGCTAGTGTGGTGACAGGGTAAAGAGATAAAACATTTTTGAAAAACGTATCAAATAGTCTTACCTTTTAACTCAGTAATTCCAGTCCTTGGTTTCCACCCCAAGAAAATTAAAAAAAAAAAGTTTTTGGTACAAAGATACAAAGATATTCATTGCAGCATTTTTTATAATACTGAAAAAATTTCAAAACATCCTAAATACCCTAAACCAGAGGGATGATTAAATACCCTAAACCAGAGGGATGATTAAGTACATTAATAATAATCCCTGTATGGGATATTATGCTGCATTTTAAATGATGTTTAAACTAATCCATAATAATAAGGAGAATGTGACTGTGTAATGCTAAGTGGAAAAGAACAGGATACAAAATTACATAAATTGAAAGCCTGGGGAAAAGAGAATTATTAAATGTCTTAGGTATTTTCCAAATTTTATTTAAAATACATTTTAATGTTTTCAAAATATTTTATTATGTAATGTCATGTTGTTGCTCAAAGTAGTTTCAAATGCATTGCCTTATTTGTTTTCATATTTCTATCTAAAAACAATATCTTATGTTTGGATAAACATAAACAATGTCTTTCATAAAAATCCCCAACTGAGAGTACATATGACCATCCTGGATATAAGTGTAGTGACTCTTGTACATATGTTGTTAGGCAGTTGAAACATGTAGGCAATAGTCCTACTAAGCACTCAGCATTCAAGCTTATTCTGCCTAAGGTCCCTTTCAGAAACCATGGCTTTTCCTAGCACCTGTGACTATACTGCTCTTACAAACTGGTAGCAGCAGAGGGAATATTGTTCCTAATATCTTTCAAACAACTAAAACCAATTTCTTGCCCCATCTCCAAATCAAAACATCAACAAATGTATTTTTTATCAATATTTATTCAAATACATTTGTTTTGTTTCTAACAGAGAGCGAATCTTAAGAGGGCAGAGATAGGGGCTATTTTTATAATGTATACGTTGTTTAGTTTATCGTGAAATTTAATAAATAATACCCTTTTCAGTATCTACCTTAGGGCAATGGTGAATTGACATTCCTTTCTTTTAGAGAGAAATACCATATATCTCCCCTTCTCCCACCTCAAATTCCTCTTTGCAAATGTGGTCACCCCTTTGACACTCCAATGTAATCTCAACCCATCTCCATCCACCCTTAAGAATCTGAAATCCCAGTCAAAGACAAACTGAGAAAGGGGGTGGAGGATAGAGAAAGAGAAATGGAGAGAGAAGGAAAAAAAGAAACGCTTCAGGAGGTTGCACTTACACTCTAGCAGATTTTCCAGAAACACGGGAGACGGTAGTTGTTATTTTTGTGATAACAACTTGTAGACTGAAATTCAGCAAAGATCTTCGTTTCTTGACGCGAGGGAAGTGAAATATATTCTAGGATATGTATTCGATATGGTCTTTTGTTCTAGGTAAAAGCTTTTCTTTTTCTAAAGTTTCTTGGCCTCGCTCAAGGAAAGGGAAACAATTTGTTGATATTCTTTTAAAGGCACCTTTCTAAGAAGTATCTCTCAAAGGAAAAATATCACGACAGAACAACACTGGTGTATTTCATTAAGAATCGAATCCGATTCTTTTCAACATGGCTGTATAGTTTGCAGGTCCCCAAATTTGTTCTTTCATAGTCATCAATCAAAGCATAAACCAGAAACCCCATCTTTAGCGAACCTGTTTCACGGACTAGAAACGCGCTTTAATTAAAGATTATGTTCATTTTGAAGGCATCGCTGTTACTTGTGTTTCTTAAGAGTCTCGAGCTTTTGTCAGGAGTGGAGAGGGGTCTAGTAGAGAGCCAGCTGCGCCATGGACCGCAGGTCTGAGTGCCCTGGTCGTTAACACGTATTCAGGGCGTATAGACACTTTCTCCCAAGAATCTTGGCCCACAGTTCTCGGCGAGAGGGAGCGGACCACAGGGACAGGAATAGAGAATTTACGCGAACGACAGGGAGATAGAGAGGAAGCCCAAATCAGTCCCTGGGTCACCGTGGCCCTGGGATTTGCACGGAGTTTATCACCACCGTTAACAGCTACTTGCTTAGAAGGTTGTTTACCGCCTGAGCGCGTGACAACCAGACAGTGAAGCCCAGTGCCGGACACCCGCCACGCCCCCCTCTCCACTCAGCTCCCCTCCCTCCCCGAAAACTAATGAATTCGGGCCGACCTTCTGCCGGACCCTCCTATTGGCTCCTCTCCTAACCAATCAGAGCCTTGCAACAGTTTCACCTGGCTCTCACTTCCCAAATAAACAAACAAACTGTCCCGCGATAGTGCCCGCTCCGCTCCCTGGCGCCACGGGCGGCGCTGGCGCTCCGCCCTCTCCCGCCACCTTTCGCCCCCTCCAGCCAATCGAGCCCCGGTGGTGACGCCCCTGCCCGGCCCGACCGCTGGCGGCTCGCTCTTCTGCCCCTCTGGGCCTTCTCCCGCCCCCTCGAGCCTCTTGGACTTCTCCTTAGGATCAGTGTGGCCAGAGAGCCCCGCCTCCTCCCGTCGGTCCTAGGGTGGCCCTTCGGGCCAGAGAGTCGCCGAGAGGGTCTGCGTGGAGCTGAAGGTGGCCCCGTCTCTCAAGCCTGCTGTCCCCTCCTCTGCACACCTCTACTGGTGGCCGTTCGCGCCCCTCCACTGCGCAGGTAGCTGGATCCGCAGGGGCCGCCGCGTGAGGCAGCGGTCACGTGTTGTTTTGCCCGCTGCCTCGCGCTCAGAGTAGAGTGGGCGGGGGCGCGGGCCAAGGCGAGAGGGGGCTGGGGCAGGCAGACGGTGTAGAAGGCCTCTTTCCCCAGCCCTCCCTTTCTGGAGTTCCCCCTCCCCCATTCACTCACCTTAAAACCGTCGTGCATCACCATGGCGAGTTGCTCCTTCGCTCGCGACCGAGCGACGAGGAGACTGAGAGCTGCAGCGGCGGCAGCAGCGGCAGCTCTAGCAGCGGCGGCGACCACCCCGCTTCTTTCCTCAGGAACCCCGACCGCACTCATTGGGACCGGATCGTCTTGTCCGGGAGCCATGTGGCTCTCCACGGCCACTGGCTCCCGGTCAGACTCTGAGTCCGAGGAGGAGGACCTCCCCGTCGGGGACGAAGTGTGCAAGCGCGGCTACCTGAGGAAGCAGAAGCATGGACACAGGCGCTACTTCGTGCTCAAACTGGAGACCGCTGACGCTCCAGCGCGGCTGGAATACTACGAAAATGCCAGGAAGTTCCGGCACAGTGTCCGCGCCGCGGCGGCTGCAGCGGCGGCGGCCGCCTCAGGCGCCGCGGTCCCCGCGCTCATCCCGCCGCGGCGCGTGATCACACTATACCAGTGCTTCTCCGTGAGCCAGCGAGCCGATGCAAGGTACCGACACCTCATCGCCCTTTTCACCCAGAACGAGTACTTCGCGATGGTGGCCGAGAACGAGTCGGAGCAAGAGAGCTGGTACTTGCTGCTCAGCCGCCTCATCCTCGAGAGCAAGCGCCGCCGCTGCGGCACGCTCCGCGCGCAGCCGGACGGAGAGCCGGCGGCGCTGGCGGCGGCAGCGGCGGCGGAGCCACCGTTCTACAAAGATGTGTGGCAGGTAATAGTTAAACCCAGGGGGCTGGGGCACCGAAAAGAGCTGAGCGGCGTGTTCCGGCTGTGTCTCACCGACGAGGAGGTAGTGTTTGTGAGGCTGAACACCGAAGTGGCTAGCGTGGTCGTCCAGCTCCTGAGTATCCGTCGCTGCGGGCACTCGGAGCAGTATTTCTTCTTGGAAGTCGGCAGATCCACAGTTATTGGACCGGGGGAGCTCTGGATGCAGGTCGATGACTGTGTGGTGGCCCAAAACATGCACGAGCTGTTTTTGGAGAAGATGAGAGCATTGTGTGCAGACGAATACAGAGCCCGCTGCCGCACCTACAGCATCAGCATCGGCGCCCACCTGTTAACCCTGCTGTCCGCTAGGAGGCACCTGGGCTTACTGCCGCTCGAGCCCGGCGGCTGGCTCAGAAGGTCCCGCTACGAGCAGTTTTGCCACCTCAGGGCCATTGGTGATGGGGAAGATGAGATGCTCTTCCACAGGCGCTTCATAACACCCAGCGAGCCTGTGCCTCCCTCCAGGCGAGGAAGAATGCACCTGCCTGGAGTGCGCAGGTCCAGGAGAGCGATTTCAGTGCCAGCCAGCTTTTTTCGCCGCTTAGGACCCAGCCCTGTACGTGCCCCGCACCCTGCAGAAATCCCCAAGGACAAAGCTTGCCAGTCTTCTGAAGCGTCTGTTTCAGACTCTGGCAAGTCTGGGGAGGAAGACAATCCTCAGGGCAAAGACAGTCAGTCAGGAAGTGAGGGTGACTACATGCCCATGAACAATTGGGGCGCAGGAAATGGCCGGGGCTCCGGTGGTGGCCAGGGCTCAAGTGGTCAAGGCTCCAGTAACCAGAGCTCAGGAGGAAGCCAGTACTCAGGTGGAAGACAGGGATCTGGAGGTGGCCAGGGTTCAAGCGGTGGCCAAGGCTCAAGTGGCCAGGGCTCAGGAGGTCAGGGCTCAGGAGGAAACCAGTGCTCAGGAGATGGCCAGGGCACTGCAGGTGGCCATGGCTCAGGTGGTGGTCAGGGAGCAGGAGGTGGGTACGGTTCAGGTGGTGGCCAGGGACCTGGAGATGGCCGGGGCTCACGTAGTGGCAAGCATTCTGGAGGGGGCAAGAGCTCAGGAAGTGAAAAAGGCTCCGATGGTGATGGTGAACGTGGAAAATCTCTGAAGAAAAGATCCTACTTTGGCAAATTAACTCAAAGCAAGCAGCAGCAAATGCCACCCCCTCCACCACCTCCACCTCTACCCCCATCTGTTGGAACAACTGGTGGAAAAGGGAAGACTGGGGGAAGGTTCCGACTCTATTTTTGTACTGACAGAGAGGCCACAAAAGAACGCAAAGAAGTCAGAGAGGCAGAGACCCAAGAAGGTGCGTCTCGTGATCCCCAAAGAACCAGAGCTTTTGATGAAGATGAGGATGACCCATATGTGCCAATGAGACCAGGGGTGGCTGCCCCTCTCACAAGCTCCAGTGATTATATGCCAATGGCCCCTCAAAATGTCTCTGCTTCAAAAAAGCGCCACTCTCGATCACCTTTTGAAGATTCAAGGGGGTACATGATGATGTTTCCCAGAGTGAGTCCACCACCTGCCCCAAATCCTCCAAAAGCACCTGATCCTAATAAAGAAGATGACTCCAAGGACAATGACAGTGACAGTGACTACATGTTTATGGCTCCTGGAGCTGGTGCAATTCCAAAAAACCCCAGAAATCCTCAGGGCGGCTCTTCTTCTAAAAGTTGGAGCTCATACTTCTCCCTGCCAAATCTTTTTCGGAGCTCACCCTTGGGACAGAGTGACCACAGTGAGTATGTACCAATGTTACCTGGGAAGTTTCTGGGGAGGGGCCTAGACAAAAAAGCTCCATCTAACTGGGGCCCCAAAGATGCAGCTTCGAAGTCTTCAACTGAGGGTCCATTCACAAAACCTGGAGAAGGGGGGTCACCTTCAAAGCCTTCAGATGATGGGCCCCCAAAGAATAAGGCTAAGAGACCCAACCGGCTTTCTTTTATTACAAAAGGAAATAAAGTCAAGCCAAAACCACAAAAGCCCACACGTGAGCAGAGAGAAGCTGACAGCTCTAGTGACTACGTCAACATTGACTTTACTAAGAGAGATAGCAATCGGCCAGCTCCCCCTACTCAAGGACTGCCAGATTCCTGGGGCATAATTGCTGACCTTAGACAGTCAGCCTTTTCTCATTATATGAATGTTGAGTTCGGAGTGCCATTCCCAAATCCAGGAAACCACCTCTCACATCTTTTAAGAGCTATACCAGGTGCCAACCCCCTATCTCTGGACGGTGCTAGGTGGCCACTTCCTCCCAGTGCTACAGGTAGAAATGCTAATGAGGAAGAGGGCGACTACATTGAAGTAATTTTCAACCCAGCAATGACACCAGCCGTGCCTTTTGCTGACAGTGCCATTCGCTATGATGCTGAAACAGGTCGAATCTATGTGGTCGACCCATTTTCTGAGTGCTGTATGGACATTTCTCTCTCCCCTAGCCGATGCTCTGAACCACCACCTGTAGCCAGGCTGCTGCAGGAAGAAGAGCAAGAGAGAAGGCGCCCACAAAACCGTTCACAAAGTTTCTTTGCAGTCACCAGAGCAGCTGTCTCGGCTTTTCCAACTGACAGCCTCGAAAGATATCTCTCCTCCTCAGCCTCGCCCGCAGCCTGGGCAGCTGCGTCAACCTTAGCCCTGGGCCAGGCTTTAGCTGCGGCCTCAGCTCTTGCCGTGGCCCCAGGCATCGGCGCAGCAGCCGCGGGCTTGGGCTTCGAGGCAGTGGCTGGATTTGACTCCGCCTTTGCCCGCTCTTTTCAACCTGTTGCTAATGCTGCTGATGCCTTAGCAGTAAGGGGTGCCCAAGACATTGCCCATGGCTCTAACCCTGAAACCCAACACTTACCTGCAAATCTTGTGGGATGTGAGAACGAGGCAGCCAGGGCTGCAGCTCCCCCAGCCCCACCTCGCCGTCGCCGAGTCCCAAGACCCTCAGAGAGAGAAGAATCTGACAACGATGATGACACTTACGTGAGAATGGACTTTGCCAGATCTGACAACAAAAAGTTCCACTTTCCCAAAAGAGGTTGGTAATTTAAAAATCAATTTTCCTCAAATTAATTGCCATTGCTTAATGAATGGATGCACTACCCTCTACCATGTTTGGGATAAGTGAGGTAATATTTCGTTAATTGGTGCTATTTAACATGGAAGGTAGAATTCAGTTTTAATTATTTGTACAATTTTTTTTATCTTTTTGATCTTTGCAAAACTTAGACTTTTGTCTAATCATAAATTTATTTTCTGGACAGAACTAATTATTTAAACATTGGTTCTTCTTCTGAGTAATAGTTGCTATGTAGTCAAGGACACATAGCACAAAGATATTTACAAACATCCTTTCCCATCAGTAAATGATAACGCAAACAAGACATCATAAATTGAGTTACATGAGCTCGTTTTCAAATCAACAGCTAAAAGCTACTTTTCTACAAATACCCATGTTAAAGTGCAGGAATTTAATAAGAGTATTAATATTAAGCAGTAACAGTCAGCTGTTATAGTTTGGGGAGGATAACTTTCTCCTCTAAAGTTACTTTTTTTAAGTAGTAACTGTTATGCTAATTTCTGTGATTTAACAAGAAGGCTAAATCTCAGCTGTTATCATTTAATGTCTGGGGGTGGGAAGGGGCACTGACTGAATACAAATAATCCAAAACACCAGGTGACTAAAAGAAGAGAGCATTTGCCTCTGGCATGTGTTTTAGTGTTGATTTTTCTTTCGTTTTTACACAGGATAAATTTCCAGAAACCTTCAGTGTTCCTTTTCTTTGTCACTAGTACTGACAGACAAGTCATGTGTGTTGTTCCTCATTTTCTCCCCTCTCCCCATCCTCCCAAAAGAGGGTGTGGTGAACAACTTGAAAACGAATATGAATATTGTTTCAAAAGTTTAAAAAACATTTAAAATACCTAATTGGTATGTCTTCTGGAAAATCAAGAAAAGTAAGATTACAAGGCAGGAGGAAGCTCTGACCCCAGGGGCAGCCTCGCCTACCTTGGAACAGAGGGAGTTTTTGAAAGCGCTACTTTTCCAAAGGAAGAAGTAAGGAAGAGTAGGTGTCTGACTTGGAAACAAGACTTGGAGTAAATCTCCTGTGCATAACACTGTGCAATGTTGGCATCCTTGTGTCTTGAGACATTCTCAAGAAATGATCACAGAAAGTGATGTCTCTATAATCTCAACTGCCTTCCCTCTTTAGTAGAATATGCTTTTTTCCCAGTGAAGGGAAGGGATGGACCCCAGCAGTTTTCATTCCAGTAGTCAGTTTAGTGAAGATTTTTGCTTTGCTTGCTTTGTGGAATGCTTTTGTGATTGGATCTCTGCCCACTGTGCTTGATCAGGCAGAACAAGTAGGGGACTGATCACAACAGTCACCTAACAAGCTCCCTATTTTATGCAGGTGTAGCCCCCCCCCACCTCTCCTTTCTCCCCCTGCTATAGAAAACTTGCCATACAAAAACTCACATTTGCAGCAGCACAGACACATTAAAGAGTGATCATTATAATGACAAAAGGATGCTTTGGCTTGCCAAAGGATTCAATTCAGATCGTCTTTAAATTGTGAGCCCCCTCCGCAGCCCACACAGACACACACACACATACAATCAATCACAACTGTCTTAACCATGCATTTAAAATATAGTTCCACTTCCTATAATTTAATTCATAATCAGCTTTTCAGGAATAAATCAATTTTATTCTGAAAGTACACTGGAAAATTGGTCTCAAACCTGCTAAATGCATCATTTTTTAAATTTTGATATAGGGGATACATACCTGCATGTGTCCCTGTGGTACTTTGAAAAGAATGAGTTTTCACAGTTTGTCTATGCAATAATCTTTGTTTAAGCAAATATTAAACTTACTAAAATCTTATCGTTCCTCAAATAAACTTGGACTTTCCAAGGATTATGTAGATCCACTGATCATTATTTCAGCATAAATTGCTGATTTATGACCTTACAGCTACTTTGCAGAATTAACGTTCTCTAAATGTATTGTTTATTGCGGAAATGCCTAACTTTATTGAGTGACTACAGCAAAGAGGCTGTATCGCACGGGGAGGCAGGGGCTTAGATTGAAATGAGAGAATGAATCTGAAAGTACTTTGGGAAGTTAAAACACTTTACAAATTTAAGATATGTTTATTGTGTCATTGAATTAACATTGACATATCAACAGTTTAAACTGGTGATTTAGTTTCTTGCAAAATGACTGATCCTGAGAGTGATTCCTGCACTTGATTTACTGAGATATTTAGAAGGAATGGCAAGAGAGGGGATGGTGGGCATGACTGTGGAAAAAAAAACTCAAGAAATAACTTTGGCTAACATTTTAATGTAAATTAATATGATAGAATGCTGTTTGTTAAGTGTTAAGAACAGTCTGAGTAGTTCTGATGGTTTTTATAAACTATAAATCTATAGAATAATTTCCACTCATTTTTGATCTTCATTCATCTTCCTATCTAACATTTTCTAAAGTTATGTTAGTAACAAAAAAAATACTTTGATAAACAAGGGCACAGTCTTAAATAGTAGTTATGTATCTCAAAAGTAATTTAACTTATAGAAAGTGCTTAGAACAGTGCCTGGCACATAGTAAGTGCTGTACATGGATTATTATATAGTTGTTGTTGTTAGTGTTACTACTGTTATTATTATATTTAAAAACACAAAGCTAAATTAAAATTTTATGTCCTCCAATCCTGCTTTTAAGTTAGTCTTTAGTTTCACCTAAAATAGTTTACATGGTTGCTCAGAACTGGAATCTTTATAGTTGGACTCTGTGTATAAGTGAAATGAGATTATAAATCAGTGAGACAGCTTTTTTAATGTAACACAAGGTTAATCTCATTTACCTGCTTTCATAGTGCATGTGAATAAGTTCTTTAAGGGCATTTGTTTTGAAAGACCTAGAAGTTAAATTTTTTTGTATTGACTTTTTTGATCATTAAAATAATTTTAAAGCATTTATTGAAAATGAACTCTTCACATTTTAAACACATGAGTTATAAGCATTAGCATTTAGGAGGAGAATGTAGTTTAGCCTGACTCTTAACCCATGTATGATTCTTTTTTTGCTTCTTTTACTACTGTACCTGATGTAGAATTCAGAGTTTAAATGACTTTGAGGTGAAGTATTTCATGATTTTTCATTTGAAAGATAAGAGGATGAAAAAGGCAGCTCTAGGACGGGTAAGAAAATTGGCCAGCCAAATTAATAATTAATTAATAATGATACAATATCACCTGGTATTAAAAAAACAAAAAACAATGAAACTATAGTAATTAAGTTTTGAAATCTTAAACACTGTTATCACTGTGAAGGAAGCCCAAGCTTCCTTTGAGTGTACTACTCCCAGATCTTATTGCTATAAATTATAGTTACTAAGAGCAAATTATTTTTATTGCATCGAATTTACTTATTTAAATTACTACCATAAAAATCTCCAGGTATTTTTTTTCCAGACACCACTGACTGGTCACTTATTTCAGGCAACATTCTACCTTCCCAAATTGGACAGTCGTTTGGAGTAATGAGGTATTTGACCTATAACAATTAGAGAGGACCTCACTCAATTAAAGTTAACTAAAGTTGTTGGCAATCATTACTCATTTGCATTCATTCTATTCTAAGACTGATGTTTCCAGGGTAAACATTTCAAATGCTAGCAGAACATGTACTTTAAACAGGGACCAGGACTTTTAAGTATAGCAGAATATCACTCATGCATAAAAACTCAAGCAAGATCTCTTGCTTTCTTTTCCTCTCCCTAATCACCAAATATGAACTAAAATGTATCTGAGTCATTGTTAGGGAGCTGTTTTCAGAAGAAACTCAGGATTCTCAGAGTGACCCAAAGAATTTCCAATAAGGAATGGATATGACTGACCAATATAGGGAAGAAGGAATAGTGTGTGTGATTTAAAAGGGACTGTTGTTAAATTGTCAACCTGTTGATTGAGGGAATGCTTTCCAGTTGCAGATTGCCTTATAGCTTGCAAAGCACATTCACATTCGTTATTTTACTGATGGATGGTAAGTACTGGAAATGAAGCCGGTGTTAAGAATTTTCCTGTGTCCAAAAGGTAAGTGGCACCCATACATCTCATTTCAAGTCCAGTGTTCCACCCAACACACCACACTTTAGTGAGGTGTTTAAATCTGTTATTTTCCTGTTGAGAAGAGGTTATTTATGTACGCAAGGATTGGGGAGGAAAATCACATTTCTTTGAGTTTGATAGCAAATTTTGTTGTAGGTTATTCATTCAGAGTATTATAAATGTAGACCATTTGCTGGGGCTTGGACAATTTTCATTACATTGAACTGTTTGCTATGGTTCTTAGAATAAAAGAATTTGACCTGTGCTGAAATTGAATGTTTTAAATCTGATCTGGGGAGGAGTTGGCTAATCTTTACCTCCCAAACACATGTATTTGTTTAAATCTCATAGAAACGTTGAAAAGAAAGAAAATGAATGGAGGGTATATTCAGTAAACCACCATTAATGGCCATGTCTTTAACTGAACTTAGGTTTTTTTGGTTTCTCCAATAATCCAGTGCCCTTTGCTAGTTAAAGTGAAGTCTTTTCATTTAATTTCTTTCTTCTGTATAAAATCTGATATTCTTGTCTAAACTATCACAGTGGGCAAAACAAGATAAAGCTAGACAGGTGGATGAAAACACATTGTAGAAATAGATGCTCTTCATTCATTTGCTTAAAAAGTAAACTTGCTTTTAGCAGTCAGGCAAGTAGATTGTAGAAGCCTTGAAAATCAAATCCTTTCCTTGGGACATAAAAATTCTTGTTTAAAATTAGATTCATTTTTAGCACCTTTTTTTAAAGGCTTTAAGACTTTGTAAAAATAGCCCAGACATTTTATTGGCAGTATTGGAAAATAGCTTTTGTAAAATGCTTAATTAAAGCCTGCAGTATGTTTTGTCTAAGAGATGCTGCCAGGGTCTTAGATGTCAAGGATCATTTACTGGAAAACATTGCTTGGTACTGAGTGGAAAACAAGGAATTAAAAGAGCTACGTTTTATAATAATGAAATGAATACATTAACACATTCCATTTTTATCACAACTATTGAATCACTAATATAAAAGCTATTGATAAAATTGCCAAGATGATGTGCTGGCCTTATGAACTTAAAATACATCCTCTAGCAATTCTGCATTAGGTATTGGTTATGCACCTACAGGTCTTTTGTTTCCATCTTCTTTTGGAAAGGTAGCCTCAACACTTAAGATATAGGAATTGTTAAGGATTTTGTTTAAGTATAGATGTATCTACTATTTTAGATGTGCATTCTTTTAGAGAGTACCTTTCAATCTCTGCCTGAGGAATTTACTCTTTTTAGAAGTTGTACTTAAATATTTATTTCATGAAATAAAAAGAAATTGCTGCCTCCCCCCCCCCCAGCTTCCTGATACCCTTTTCTTGTTGGTTAGGGTTGCATTACTTGTATTCTGTGAATCTTATCCCCATATGCCTTTTGCAAGATTTGTGCCCTTAATTTCAGGAAAATATACACTTTCCAATACTCTCTCTGGCTGAAAGATGAGGGCCACTCTGGGAATCCCACAGGGTCCCATAGACAGCTTATTTCCCAAATGTTGCTAACTCAGTTCACAACCCAATTGCACTTAGCTTGGAGGAACAGCCCACCATGTAGGGATCCTTGTTGTACAGACCCAAGGCTGTGTGTCTGCTTTGCTCTCACTTTTTGGCCCATAAGCAGCTGGGCTGGTATTTAAAACTATTTTCATGGTTGGATTGACCAAAATATATTTGATGCTAGGCAGACCTTCTGGATTGACTGAATTTCCAATTCCCCATAAATTGTAGTCACGTTAGCTAGTTTCCACAATTTAGATAACATACCTCTCTATGATTAATAATTTCCTATTTGTGGACCTGAAACTTAGAATATCAAATGAGGTCTCTATTTCTAAATCCATCTTTAAAATGGCTCACATGTGTACTCACAGTGCCCTTGAAAGTCTAATCAGCAAATGTGATTTTTAACTCCTGATTTTCAACAAGTTGTGCCTCCAGCCTTGAAGGCATATCAACCTGTTCTTACCCTCAGAGGTTTCCCCCTCTCCAATGAAGTCCTTATTGTGGCTGCAGATCTTATCATACTTTTTCTTCCTGGGCCACCCTGTCCCCAACTCTCCAAGCTGCTTGGTTTTAGGGGACATTTTGCCTATTGCTATTCTAAAAGACATATTTTTCTGGAGTCACAAATAGAAACTTTAAATACATCTTCTCACATAAATGATAGTTAGATATAGTTAAAATAGTTCTTCTGTTAGTTCAGGAATCATACAGGTTAACTATAGGCTTGTGTAGACAAAGCCATGAACTTATTCACCACTTATTTATGACATTGTTTCTATCAGCTAATTTATTCTGAGTTTCAACTAAGCAGCGAATCTTGAAATATGTCTCTTTCGTAAATTGGAGACTGCCTATATTACAGTTCTAGTAACTTGCATTCTTTATGTCGGCAGTAACTAGGCAGCAGAATGAAGTGGCCCATGTGTGTGGGGAAATAGAGGAGAAACTGACCTAGGGTGAAAATCCTGTAGTTGATCCTCAAAAAGTTTATATCCAGATAATCAAGATTGGAATGAACATGCATAACTGGTCCAGGGTCCATGAAGAAGGGCAGATGTGAAACAATTGAGCTGACCTTTGAGGGGATGGAGGTTTACAAGTGTCATCCATTTCCTTCACTGATTCTTCGGATTATGCTGTCATAAAAGTTGCCACTGTGGGTAGAAGTGTATTTTATCACCTGATCTTTGAAGGAGATAATAGCCTGATATGATTGGTGTTATAAATACTAGTAGCAATTCTAGTTGGTTTTCACCCTTGAGCAACAGTCTTTCATTTTTATCAAGTCTTAAAGCAGTCATCTTCCTATATATTCACAAGGCCAAGGAAGGTGTGGTAATCTGTTCTTATTGGGGAAAAAAAGCATACAATTCCCAGACAATGTTAAGCTAAACAACATAATTGCATTATTAAATATTCATCTTTGAGGTATACGCTCCATTTCTCTTCCTTTTGTTTCTTTGCCTTATATGCTTTACTTGTTTGCCCCTGCTTATATGATCACCAGTAGATTGCAGGGATACCTTGCTGATCAACGAACAGAGTGAGAGATTTTCAAAAGATCTTAAAAAACATGATTGAGTTCTAGGATAATTGGAGTTGAAAAAAATAAGACAAAAGATTGGGAAGAGGGAAAAGAGAATGGGGGAATAACGATATATTGTTATAGGTGTCACCTTTCTCTGGGCAGGGAAACTATTGCTGTTTTGGACTTCAAAGTATATAATAGAGGTGTGTTTATGATTCATACAAAGAGGTCTGGAAAACCCTGGAGAAACTGCTTTCTTGGCTCACCCTACAAATTTCCAGGGATATTGAAGTCATGTGTACATTATTAGTATATTAAAGATTAATGTTCATGTTTATATCACTGCACAAATTGGAACAGAAAATTTTACTTTATTTGTTTTTTTAGAAGAAAATGATACTTGGCAGATTTGGGGAGGAAGAATAGGGAAATGTTTTTACCCACCAGAATTTATCAAGGATTTCTTTCTTACAGAGAAAGATTACTTGAAGAGTGTATCACATATTAAAAGGGGTGGAATTAGCTTGTAATTAGAAAAATTTTTGATTAATCAAAAAATAACTATGCACAATAAGGTAATTACTTATAAACTGTCAGTATTGAGTGTAAATAATGCATCAAAACCAGTCTGCATGGTTACAAGCATCACCATTTACTTTTCTGGTGGTAAAACTATATAAAAATGAATATACAACAATCCCAAAGTATAATGGTTAGCCCTTTAGTAATCATTCTGCAGATTGTTCACAACTGAGTTTTAATCCGAATTGCTTGCTTTCGTTTACCACCCAGCAAGCCTCTGAGTTGCTTCCTTCTGCTGTTCTTTGGAATGTACTCAGGGAATGTAAACTCATTTTAATATTGGCCTAAGTAAAACAAGATTATAAAAACAAATCTGTGGCTCAAATTCCCATTATGCATTTCAAAAGCAAGTTAAATTATTTTGGGATTATTTTATTTTAGATAGCATGAGTCTTTTTTAGTAGCACTTAATCAAGAATTGACAAATATATTTTGTGAAGTAAACTAGAAATTACACAATTATTTGCCAGGTTTTAGTAAGTTATCAAGCATTTACTCAATGCTGGTGTTAAGTATTATTAGAAAACAATGGAAATATGAATCAAATTTTTATGAGTCCCTGTCATTTAGAGAAAGAAAAAAACAATTTCAATAGTAACAAATGATCCCTAATTTTAGGCCTAGTTTAATGTCAGAGTAGTTATATGATGCTTAGTTTGATGTTTCTGGAAAAATACACATTAAATGCAGTGTATTATATAAGATAGTACGAAATCCCCTTTGAAGGCAATGTAGTGTGCTAATACGAACGTATGAAGGTATTTTTATATTAAAACAAAATAGTAAACTACATTAGCTAAGGTATTTTTCTAACCTTACATTTTGGTTAAAGACGTGTAGCTGATAACTGACAAAATCCTGTTATACTAGTCTAGCCTACTATTGCAGCAAATAACTTGAGTTTTTGATATGCACACTCTCAGTAAACCTTTGGCTGTCAGACAGCTTTCATCTTGTGTAAACTAGGTACATAGAATCTAAAATTTCCTAAACCCACTACTGACAGGAAAACTTAGTATCATTAATCTAAGGCATCTGTTTTGTTTTTTTTTTTTTTTTTAAAAAAAAACAACTTTCAATGTTGAGGAACAGTCCTATACAATGAGTCATGACTAATAGCCACAAATAGATGGGAGAAGAATGAAGAATTTAGCTGCTTCATGCAACTCCAAGTCTGTTACATTTTTCAAACTTCTGATGAAAGAATGAATAGTTCAAATAGTTGAAGAGAAAGCATCCTAAATTGGTACAAGCCTGCAATAAATTTACCAGTTTAATGGTTTGATATAAGATCTTGTACTCGAAGCCTACTCTGGAGAATGTTTTCCATGGATTCTTTTAGATTGTCTCAAATAAAATAGAATATTTGATACTTTAATGTATCAAATCTTAAAGTAACAGTGGCATCCCATAATAAACTTGCTGACCATTTATCTCTGTCCCTTCTCCAGTCCATCAGCTTCTTCTATGTACCTGATCTTCCCCCTACCACACTCCCTATTATTCACCCTCTTAAATAAGCAAAAAGCCGAGAGTAATGCTGGAGCCTTTTTATTAGACAGATGGAGATTTCAATGAAATCTTCGCAGGTATGACTTTGTTCTTTTAGAAAAAGTTTAGTTACTGAATGCGGAGACTTCACTAAGGCCATGCTTAAATCCTTTGCCTTGTGCCACATAACCTAGTGAAGGCATAATCAAGCATGAAGGGAAAGAAAGGAAATTTTCTTTGTCTTCCCAATGCCTGGCTCACTTGCTGGCTCCACTGAGAAGAAATAGAACTGTGCAGGCATGTGTAAAGCTGTGGTCCACCAGAAACAGCAGAGTGACAGCCTGCAGGGAAAAGGAGTAACCACCCTATGTCTTCATCCTCCATGTACTGGTATTCGTCACAGGCAGCCAGCCACCAGAGTTGATTAACCACGTCCATGTCTAGGCAGTCTCCCCAATATTTCCCTCAAAAACTTCTAGTTAACTAGATTTTGTTTTGTTTTAGCACAGGGTGGGGGTGAAAGCCTTTCTGCTAATTATGAAAGTAACTTTTGTTTTATCATCTTTCTTTTTTAGAGTGATTACAATGCCACAAAAACACATTTTAGAAGAAAAGTGATGCTTATGGAATTTCAATCTTCATCTACTCCAGATCTGCCTAAAAGAAAATGCAAAGGCTTTTGAATAGAAAGCTGCCTAAATTGTGACAAGCCTACAAGTGGACTCTGGCAGTTGAGTGATCGTTTTCACACAGATCATTCATCCTGCTGCTTTATGGATACAGTGATTTTTGAGTTAAGAATATTCAATTGTGTTGTATCATTGTTTTCTGACTTCCCTCCCTCATCCATCTCTTTGAAAGAAATATAAAAATGAGCATCTCATAACTCTTTCTCTCCCTCTTAAAAAAAAGATTATTTACAGTATGTGTAAATGTGGCCAATATCAAGTTTAATGATGTATAATAATAAGATTTAATTTTGAAGTTGTAAAATCTTTAAACAAGGGAAAGTAAAGAACAAAGTTATATTAAAGAGAAGGTAGGTATGATCTGGAATATTTTTTCTGAGTAGTACATACACAAAACATTTCTTGATCAAGGAATCATACGTCAACTGAACTGATAACTTGATGGGCCATTTTCAATATTTAAAAGGCAGGATGAAAGGGCAGATTATCTCAGAATTTGCTCATTAACAAAACTGCAAGATTCTGTCCTATTAAATGTCAACTAAACTGATACCCTGATTGAGCATTTCCAATACTTGAAGGCAGAACTGAGAAGCAGAGTATCCATTTGTTCATACGCAACACTGTGATATTCTGCCTGCAAACCGACTATTTCCGAACCTATTACTTCATTTTGAAACTTAACATTTTCCTCGTAAAAGAACCAAGGTTCTTCAAAAGTTTCCTCACAAGGCTCCCCCTTGCCTCTCTGAATCTCCCTTCCCTTTTCAATCTCCTTTCTTCCCCTCTTTCTGACCCTCTCCCTGACACACTCGCTCTTATGCCCAGGACTCCTATAAAGAAATCAGTTTCCCATATTCAAGAAATTAGTCTGTACTTATCAATCAATATTCTGACTAAACTTAAGCCAAAAAGAACCTCTTATAAGGCCTTGTTTCCTTCTGGACAATGAGCTGATATAAGATGTACCAAATTAAGAAGAAAAATCAGAGCAAGCACCTCCCTCCTATTTTTGCTTGCCTCTGATGGAAACTGAATTAAGATTTTAAGAACCTGGACCTTTGAGAACATGACACCATCAGGTGGTGACCACAGAGAATAGATACAAAGGTCTTGAAGCTTGCTTAGAGCTTTGTTATGTGTTAGCACACAAATCTTGGTTTGTTGTGCCATCACTGGCAAACTTCATACTATCACAGATGGGTGCAAGTGTTTGAGTGTCTGTATAAGTGTGGAAGTGCTAGTGTGTGCACACATATTTGCATGTATGCACACCTTTGTGTACCTGTGTATATGTGATTGTGGATGTACCTGTTTGTGTATAACTCTGAAAAAAATTGCTTCGCATTTAATGTGCAACTTTGAAGTAGTGTAATATCTAAAGATTTTCACCACTCAGTTTTGATGTCTTTGGATGTGTACTTCTATCTTCGAGCAGGCTTATAGTACATGTTGGTAAACTAACTTTTCTGAAGAACTGAGTTGATTTCGATTTTTCCTTGCCTACCAACCAAAAGGATGTGGGGAGAGGGGACTCCTTTTATTTCCCCTTTGTGAATGGTGCCGAGGAGAGAATGTTGGCTACAGTACCAGTTCCTGCTCCAGTTACTGGTCACTGAGCTGGGGGTATCGACTTCATCAGTTCCTTCAGACTCCTCTTTTTTCCAACTTAATCAAATAGTGCAATGTGGCTTTTGTTCATTATGACAACAATGTGCTCTTTAGGCTGCCGTTATTTCAAGCTTTCTGTCACCATTTTATTTTCAAGTTAAGTGAAGTCATAGTCTTTCAGGATTGTGGAAAGATGAGATTATTTGGGGGGAAATACTATATAATTTTATTTGCATATTAGATTCAGAGGCTGCCAGCAGACAAGATACAGAGGGTACAACACAGATGTTACACTTGCTGAATAAACGAATGGGAAACCTCATACACTACAGTACATACAAGTAGTAACAGGTACACTTAGTCACAGGTACAGCACAAAAAATATGCAAACGTTTTCACACTACTTAGTTTACAGACACAATTAATTTATTCAGTATTGCGCTGGAAGAATCTATAGAATATGTCTGCCAACATATCACTTACCTTCCAGCTTCCAGTTTATGCTGCTGTTAAGAGAAAAGCAATGACAGAATGGTGTGTTTTTGCTTTTTGTTTTTGTCTGTGACCTCTACATTTAATTTGGTATCAGACATTGTCACTTGGTCAGTAAACACTATAACTTTACAGTTCCAACAGCTCATTACATTTGCTATTTCTGCTTCACAGATCTGCTTTGAGTTGCTCGGGCTTCGTCTTCCTTTGTAAATATTCTTACACTGTTTTCTTTGTAAACAACTCGTTCGCAGTTTTGGAAGACAACTTCGCAACTCTGTATAGTGTTTATATGTATGTATATGACTTGCCTTTCCATAGAGCTTCTTGCAATAAATGTGTTCATGGAAGTTATTTGTGTGAAGATTCTTTTTTTTTGCTTTAATTCTGTTGTCTCTTATAAATCTATCTTCCCACTCTGTGTTATTATCAACTGCATTTTTTAGAATGAAACAGTTAAGGCTTGGGTTACAGTTACTTTGCCTAGAATCATGAAGCTTTTCAATAGTTAATAAAGTCTATTCTTAATTCAATACATGCAGAGGTGATACTATTGTAAAATAATCTGTAAAATGACCTACATGAGTTTTCATATGGACCACTGTAATGTGTGAATCATACATTGAAGTGACTACTCAAGGAGGTTAAGGTGATCATTTACAGTTTTATTCTGTCTCCTTCCCTTTCCACTTACTTTTGCCATTTAAACAAGTTCTTTTTTAAATTACTTATTATTTTTTATTTTTAAATATAGGGTCCATGCACTCACCAGAGAGACATAAATCAAAGAATCACACACCCCCGGGGGGGATGACCACACCACAATCCCCTCTCCTCCAGTCTCCTCTCAGGATCCTGGGAATGCAAGCAGATGTCCCCAGCATGAGTTTTAAGCTGGAGGGTCCAGGACTCAAACCACGGTCAACTACATGGGAGTCCAGTGATGTAATCATTTTGCCATGTGCTCTTCCTTCATTTCCTTATTTATAACCACTGGTAAAGCAAATATGAGTACGTGAAAAATGTATCGACGAAGAGACAAAAAACATTTTTGTATAGGTGGAACATAGAAGAATTGGTGGATTGAATATCAAAAACTCAGTTATATTGTGAGTTTTATCAGAAACCACAAGTTTTTTTTTTTTTTTTTTTTTTTTTTGGAGATGGTTTTTTTTTATTTTTATTTTTGCTATAGGGCGCGTGCGCTCGCCAGCCAGACAGAGAGAGACATAGAGACAGAAAGCGAGAAATCACCCCCCAGGGGGATGGTCATGCCGCAATCCCTTCTCCTCCATTCTCCTCTCGGGATCTTGGGCACGCACGCACACGCGCCCGGCGTGAGTTTTAAGCCACCGGGTCCGGGATGCGAACCGCGGTCGACTACGTGGGAGTCCGGCGACATAGCCGTTACGCTAACTGCTGGTTCCCAGAAACCACAAGTTTTAAAAATACTGGAAAAATAACTGTCTCCCCAATTCATTCCTTATCCAATCACCTTTGTCACACAGAATGACAGTGACAGCAAGTAAAACTTTGGGGCAACAGCTTCTCAAGGGTCAATAAGCAGGGGGAGATCTGTAAGACCATTTGGGTCATAGGGTAGGAGGGCAGGTCCAAGATCATCTACAAAATCTACAAACTATGTGGATTGTCTATATGTAGATAACTGAGTCAATCTTACAGTCTGACCTTATTTGATATACCTGAGAAGTTGCATGTAAAGAATATCACAATGGGAAGACGTAACTGGACTGCCTTTATTCTTAGAAATTGTTCACAATAAAGATCATTTTAGGATGTGTATCTAAGGATTTATCTATCCAACCTCACTTCAAGGGCCAATCTATCAAGGCATAGTACAAATACATGTTATTCATCCCAACTAGTCCCTCAATGATAAATAGGCACAACCATGCTTGTAAGTCCATGTGATCTTTGTATACCCATTTAGGAGGCTCATATCTTAATGAAACTTGAATTCTTGTAATAGTAGGTGTGGTCTGTGACTGCTTTGACAATCAGTAGAAGCACTAGCAGAAAAGATCTACACCCAAGAGTGTATAAGCACAAATCACCCAAGAGTGTGTAAACAGAAATTCAGCTTCCCCACTCTTCTAGTCTCATAGATAATAACCAAATGTTTGCTATAAAAAGTGAAGGGATACTGCTTCTTTAAAACATAAAACCTGTTTAGAAGACTGGTCAGATAAAAGATGTCTAAGTATACATTAGTTAAGCACCTCCTGTGACTACTTAGAAGAATATTACTAGGTGTTAATTGACCCCAAAGGGCAACTTAGAAATGTACCAAAATGCTTTTTTAAAATGTTCTGGAAAAAAAAAAAAAACTGACAAAAAGCACAACCTGGTGAATGTGAGCACTGTACAGGTATACCAAATCATGGCTCCTAATTTCTAAAATGTGTGAAAGAGAAACTATGAAAAATTAATGCACAAAATAAGATTAAATCATATTCTGTTTTAGAAAAACCAATTCATTTTCCCTCCAAGATCCGCATGCTAATGGATGCTGGTTTTCAGGCAGCTACCTTAAGTCCTGGTTTGCTGCTTAAGTGTACTTCAGAGATAAGAAATGCAACTGAGCTGTACAAAATGAGACAACTTTCCTCCTGTCTCTTGTGCATGATAAACGCTAAAGCAATTAGGGACTACTGTTGCATGCTACATTGAAATTTGTCTGCAACATTAGTGCTGTGCTATGTAAACCAGGGAAACTTACTTAGAATAAAGTCATGAGAATTTATGAGTAGACCATTGATTTTACTTAATATTAAACATTTGGGTTCATAGAACTACGAGCAATCCTTTCCTTGATTTTTAATCTCAGAATATCCATTTTAGAGTATTCTGTTTCACTGACAGTAATCTGAATTAGCATTTCAACAAAAGAAGCCAGGAAATATGGAAATGAAAAGCAGAGTCTTATGTAGAGAATAATGTGCAGCTTATAGTTCATTCTGTATTTTCACACTTGTAACCCCAAGAAACTTTTCAACATCTTTGAATTTTCTGCATCATCTTCAGAGAATTAAATGTATGTAGGCAATTTAAAATATATCCGTGCCTAGACTCTTAATAATTTTTTGAGAGATTTTTGCTATAGGGCATGTGCGCTCACCAGAAAGACAGAGACAGAAAGACAGAAAGTGAGAAATCACCCCCCGGGGGGATGGTCATACCGTAATCCCTTCTCCTCCGTTCTCCTCTCAGAATCTTGGGCATGCACGCGTATGTGCCTGGTGTGATTTTAAGGCACTGGATTCGGGACTCAAAAACACGGTCGACTGCGAGGGAGTCCAGCGACATAGTCGTTACGCCAACTGCTGGTCCCTATTAATATTTTTTATTTTAACTTTCTCAGAAGCAACTTTGTAATCAGCTATCTGATCTTGCTTTCTTATTGTTCTTTTCCCCTCTTTATATTAAGGTTATGCTTATCTTAGGAAGACAGAAGGTATTGGTGGTGGTGCTTAGTGCTTTAAATTGCAAATAAATACATTACATTAATTATAGTACAAATAGATATAACCCATATAAGATACAGATATTTGACAAATAAATAAATAAACCCTTTTCATAAGAATATCATGTCTTTTTGTCAGACAATGACACTAGGTCAACAGTCTTTAAAGGGTCTAGTTTGGTTCCTTAACACTTTAGAAGATGATTGCCCACTGTTTGTGTAGAGTTGATATTTTGGAATTGAGTTTAGAACTATGAGGAATCTCATATATTTCAGACAAAGCCCTGTCAGCTTTTCAACTGCTTCTCTCTTTCCTGTATACTCACTTCTGTCCTTTGAGAAGTGTTTGGTTGTTATTTGTTTTTGCCAGAGGGTACACACACTAGTCAGAGAGAGAAAGAGGGAAGAAGCACACTTCCAACAGGGTAGTCACACCACAATCCCTTCTCCTCCATAGCTCCATCCCGTTAGGATTTGGGGTGCACACACACACACACACACACACACACACACACTCACACACCTGGCATGTTTTTCAAGTCACTGGAGCTAGGGTTTGAATCAGATTCAGCCATGTGTAATCTGGCTCCCTTAACCACTACGCAATGAGACTGGCCAGAGAAGTTATTTTAATCTTATCTAGTTATTAAATTCTGATAAAAGATCTGCTTAGGGAATAGGATGAAATGATAGGAATGATTTCTTCTTAGTGTAATTTTATGATATACGACAGTCTATAACAAATGAGACTTTGTCATGTAGGGTTTGAAGGGAGGATTTTCTCTTCTCCCACTTGTGATCCTTCCTATCCTCACCAAGAAATGCCTTCATTATACCTAGTGCTCACAATCTTTGTTAATTCAAAGATTTTAAAACCATGTTTTCTACTTTCCTCACGTTTGATAAAGTAAAACTTCATTTTACTAGAATTGAGAAAAATATCTTACTGAAATTTCAATTATTAAGTCACAACTAAGACAAAAAATAAGCTATCTTAATATAAATATTAATATTATAGGATACATACCACATGACCCTACATTGAAAGCCTTTGTGCCACATAGTGAATAAAATCCTTTAGGATGATTTTTACCTATTGTTGCAGTGAATATATACCCTGTTGGCATGAAATCATGGTAAGTAATGAAAAATAAAAAGCTTTAGGAAGACTTTCACTTGTGGCCAAGAGAGACCAGATTCACCTCACACCTGAACAATCAAAATACTCCCAAAAGAGGAAACAAAAAAATTGAGGACAAGCAGATGGTACAATGGTTATGTTACTGAACTCCCACATAGTTGACCGCTATTCTAAGTCATCATACTGGATTTTAGAGCAAAGATAAAGACGACAGGACTATAAAATAACCTACATTCAATAGGAAAAAAAACCCACAAAATCTGGCATTAAATTTTTAAAAAATTACTAGTTATGCAAAGAAACAGAAAAATAGGGCCCACAGCATGTTGGTTATGGCAGCTAGATCGCACAAGGATGACTGCATAGTGCAAATCCTGGATCTGGTGACCTGAGAAACATGCTGGGTGCAAGTGCATGTGTGCCCAAAATCCCAAAAGAAGAGAGACAGAGGATAAAGGGTTATGGCATGACCATGCCCATGGGGATGCTTTCTCACTCCCCTCCCCCATCTCTGGTGAGTGCATGTACTTTCTAGCAAAAAAAAAAAAAAAAAAAAAAAAAAAAAACCCACAACTTTTAAAAGAAACAAAACATGAACCCAAAAAATTTTTTAAAAAAGGAACCAAAAAATATGACCCATAATGAAAAGAATAATCTATGTAAACTTAACAAAAAGTGACACTGATGATAGGACTAGTAGACAAGGTAATAAAAATGATCATTATAACTATATTTTATATATTACAAAGGTAATGTATAAGTAGGGAGAGGGAAGATATATAAGTGATACAAAACAAACTGCTAGAGGTGAAAACTACAATTTTCTGAGATAAATATTTTCAATGGAAATTATGGCAAATTAGACATTGCAGAATAAAAGTAGTCAACTCAAATGCATAGTAATAGAGACAATTGAACAGGAAACACAAAGAGAAAAAGATAAGCAAAAATATTAACAGAGCATCAGTAAGATATGGGACAACTTTAAGTGTCTTAATATACATGGAGTATGTATAAGAAAGGAGGAAGGGCAGAATTTTTTGTATTGTTTTGTTTTTGCTGTAGGGTGCATGCACTAGCCACAGAGAGGTGGGGGAGGAGTGAGAAATTAGCCCCCAGGGGAATTGCCACACCACAATCCCTTCTCCTCCAGTCTCCTCTGGGGATTTTGGACTTGCACACACAACCACGCAGTGGATTTTTCAAGCCCCCAGGTCCGGGACTCAAACAGTGCAGCCGGTCATGTGGGACCCAGTACCTACCTCCTTATTACCTGTAGGTCCCAGAAAAAATATTTTAAGAAAGCTTTCAAATTTAATGAAAACTATAAATCCTCAGGTCCAAGAGGCTTCATGCATGTGAATCACAAGAAATATGAATAAAAATGACACCAAGACATGTCATGATCACGTTATGAACAGGGGAACAAAGATAAATATGAGAGTAGCTTTCTCACCAGAGATTATGAAAGTGAAAAACACTGAAACAGCATCTTTAAAATATTATTAAGATAAACAGAAAATTATCTACTACGATTCTATATGCAATGGAAAGAACTTTCAATATTATAAGCAAAATATGTTTTCAAACATAATAGCTAAAGAAATTCATCACCAGCAGAGTGCTCAACAAGAAACGTCAAAGGAATTCGCTCTTGCATAAAAAATGTTACAACATATAAATATAGATCTACACTGAATGAAGATCCCTAAAATTGGAAACTACATGGGTACATTTGTAAGCTAATTTTTATTGCTTACGATTTTTTATTATTTAGATCAGAACATTAGAGGGAGTGATGACATAGAATCCCTAAAATTTCTTTTCTCCAGAAAAGTAAGGAGAAAATAGTCAGAAGTAAACTTTTTTAGAACTCTTGAAATTAACCTAAAGGCTTGTAGCAATTCAGGGAGTCTCTATTCAAGAACAACAGCTTAATCTTAGAACAACGAGACTCCTGGTGTTTTAACTTGCCCTATTTCCATCTCCCTGTCATTAGCTCTGAAGTAGCCTAGAAAAATAACGGTACTTAATCATTATGTAATCGAACCAACCACCTGGCAGCCACTGGAAGAGACAGGAAAGGGTTGGAGCTCCTTCAAAGCTTCATTCCAGAAAACTGCCATTAATGACTTGTTTGGTGATTGCCAAAAAGAGTCCACTGACAAGGCTTTTCGTTATTTGGCCTGACACTGAACTGAACCTGTAAACAAAGTTTTCTCCATGGACATTTGTTGAAAATAATCAGTGGCAATTTTTTAATGCTGCAGATTTCTGTGGAAGTAAATAACTAGTTAAGAAAATGATAGGCTCACCAAAATCTGGAAAAGAAGATATGGAGAATGAAATGCCCATAAGCATCTTTGAAAAGCTCTGAAATAGTTTGGAGAATCTGGAAAGAAAAGTGCAGGTATAGTGATATGAGCGTGTCTATATCCGTGCTCCTGCTCAGGAGACAGCTCAGAAGGATCAAGGCTCTCACAAGTACCTGACACTGAGGCTCTATGTAAGCTGGGAGTGAATACTAAGGTAGAGTTGTAATTGCTTGGCTGGGTGTTGAAGAGGTGCTTCCAATGAGCACAAAGAGCACTCAACATTGACTTGGAGATTTATTGGGTTTAGACACTTATGGAACCCTCTGTAAAATAGTTAGATGGACACTGATTTAACTGAGCAGAGACTTTAGTGACCTAACATGACAAAGAATACAGATTTTACAAAATTAGTACAGGGACCAGCAGTTAGCATAATGGCTATGTCGCTGGATTCCCACGTAGTCGACCGCGGTTCGAGTCCCAGACCCGTTGGCTTAAACTCACGCCAGGTGTGTGTGTGTGTGTGTGTGTGTGTGCCCAAGATCCCGAGAGGAGAATGGAGAAGGGATTGCAGCGTGGTCATCCCCCCGGTGGGTGATTTCTCGCTTTCTGTCTCTCTGTCTGGTGAGCGCACGCGCCCTATAGCGAAAACATCTCCAAAAAAAATTAGTACGGAAACATCATTAAACAAACAAAATGACAGGTAGCAACAACAAGAAAACAACCTAGGAGTTGAGGAGGAAGAGAACCCAGTTTCCAAAACTTCCACATTATGTTCTTTTTCTTTTTCTTTCTCTCTCTCTCTCTTTTTTTTTTTTTTTTTTTGGAGAGGTTTTTGCTATAGGGCACGTGTGCTCACCAGAAAGACGGAGAGAGACAGAGAGATAGAAAGAAAGAAATCACCCCCCCCAGGGGAGATGGCCACGCCCCAATCCCTTCTCCTCCATTCTCTTCTCGGGATCTTGGGCATGGACACACACGCACCCGGTGTGAGTTTAAGCCACTGGGTCTGGGACTCGAACTGCGGTCCACTACATGGGAGTCCAGCGACATAGCTATTATGCTAACTGCTGCTCCCTCTCTCTCTTTTTTTAAATTGCCAGAGGGTATGTGTGCTCACTAGAGACAGAAAGACAGAGAGAGAGAGAGAGAGAGAAAGAAAGCATCCCCCAAAGGGGCATGGTCACATTATAATTTCTTCTCCATCCTGAAATTAAGTACTTAGGTTGATATAACTTAAGGTATAATTGTAAAGCACAAGACAAATGATATAATGAAAATAATTTTAAAAATACAGCTAAAGGAAATTACTAAGACATAAAAATGCTATTTAACACAAAAGAAGGAACTGATGGAGGAATAAAGGAAAAATACCACCACGTAATATAGCAAAAACCTCTCCAAAAATAAATAAATAAATAGAAAATGGCAGTAATAAATCCTATGTTATTGCTAAACACATTAATAATCCAATCAAAAGGGTAGAGATTGGGAGAACAGATATTAAAAATATAATCCAACTATAAGCAGTCTAGAAGAGACACACTTAAGATTCAAGGACATGGGACCAGCAAGTGGCATGGTGGTTAAGGCATTGGATTCCCACATGATCGACCACAGTTTAAATTTAAATAGGACCTGGCAGCTTGCTTTCTCACTTTTCCTTCTCTCATTTTCCTTCTCTCTTTCTGTCTCTCTCTGGTCAAATTAACAAATAATAATAATAATGATAAATAAAATTAAATAAATAATTATTTTTAAAAAATGATTCAAAGACAATAGATTGAAAGTAAAAGAATGGAGGAAGGACATTTAAAAGGAAAATAAAGAGGCAAAGCATTAATGGGACAAAGAAATGTGGTATTATCTGTTGAAGATAATTTTACAGTTTTAGCAATTAGACCAGGGAGAAATGTTCACAAGTTGGAATATTCACTTTGTAAGCTAAATAATGTGATTGAATGTATAAAAGAAAATGAAATTTTAAAAATAAGGTAAAGTAAAAAAAAGAAGATAAAGGAATAGAAAAAGATATATCATGAAACAAGTAACAGAAAGCTGAAGTGACTATATTGATATCAAGCAAATAGACTTTTCAAGTTGCTACTAAAGACAAAGAAGAATATTGTATAAGGATATAAAAGAGAAACCATAAGGAAACAGCAGTTATAAATATACAAAGAGGCTTCAGAAAGTTCATGGGAAAATAAAATCAAAGTATGAGTTCATTGTGGTGCCAAAATTTTTAAATCCATACCTATTTTTTTCATAATATGATTTTTTCTTGAACTTTTTGAGGAGCTCTTCTATATACATCTAAGATCAGAGTTCTAAACTACACGAAGCAAAATATGACAAAACTGAAATATAGCTAAATATTCAAATAACCCACTTCCAACTATGGATAGAACAACTGGGCAGAAAATTAAGAAGAAAACAGGACTTGAGTCACAATACAGTAAATCAATGAGGCTGAATATATTTCTGTAGAATGTCCTACCAAACAATGACAAAATACACAAAGAGCATATGGAACATTAAACACATGCATAATAAAGTCTCTATAAATTTTAAGGATAGGTCTTGTTTGTTTGTTTGTTTGTTTTAATTTGCTAGAGGGTATGTTTAGTTTCTGCAAACAAAAAGAGAGAGAGAGACAAAGAGAAAATGAAAAGGCATCCCCCATGGGGAATGACCACATTGCAATTCCTTCTCCTCCATTTCTTCATACTTTTTGGATTTGGGGCACACACATACACACACACACACACACACACACACACACACAGAGTGTGTTTTTCTTTCTTACTTTTTTTTTTAAAAAAGAATTATTTTATTTAACTTTATTTATTTATTTATCTTTAATTTGACCAGAGAGGGACAGAACAAGAAAGCAAGAGTGTAAGAGACAGAAAGGGAAAGTGAGAAAGCATGTCACCAGGTCTGGGACTCAAACTGTGGTCGACCATGTGGGAGTCCAGCAACCATAACCACCATGCCACTTGCCAACCTCCCCCCACAGTGTGTTTTTCAAGCCTCTGGTCTGTACGGGACTCTAACCATGCTGTTGGCCATAGAGGATCCAGCTGCCTTAACCATCATGCCACTGGTTGGCCCAGTATTAATACATTTTAAAGGAATGGAAATCATGCAGAGTATGTTTATTGACCGTATTGGAATTAATTTAGCAGCCAAAATTTGGGAAATTGACATATATATGGAAATTAATGAACATATCCCTGAATAACCAATGACTAACAAAAGAAATCAAAAAATGAATTAAAAACAAAACTTTGAAATTAATAAAAGCAAACAACAACTCATTGAAACTTATAGATTGGCTAAAGCAGTGTTAGAGAGAAAATTAAAATTGTAAATACCTACACTGAACAAGCAGGGCCTTCCCATGGCCTGCTGGTTAAGGCAGCTGGATTCTACATGGCAGACTGCATGGTTTGAGTCTCAGACCTGGTGGCTTGAAAAACACGCCAGCCATGTGTATGTATGTGTATGCCCCAAATCCTAAAAGGAGGGAGGAATGGAGGAGAAAAGACAGCAACGTAAGGAGGGATTCTTTCTCCCTGTCTCTCTCTCTCTTGTGAGTACAAGCACCCTCTGGTAATTTTTTTTTAAAAAAAGCAGAAAGACCTGGGAACCAGCAGTTAGTGTAATGGCTATGTCGCTGGACTCCCACGTAGTCAACCGCGGTTCGTGTCCCGGACCCGGTGGCTTAAAACTCACGCCGGGCGTGTGTGCGTGCATGCCCAAGATCCTGAGAGGAGAATGGAGGAGAAGGGATCGCGGCGTGACCATCCCCCCTGGGGGGTGATTTCTCACTTTCTGTCTCTCTCTGTCTGTCTGGCGAGCGCACGCACCCTATAGCGAAAACCTCTCCAAAAATAAAAAAGAAAAAAAAGAAAAAAGCAGAAAGACCTCAAATCAATAACCTAAACGTCCACCTTAAGAAACTAGAAAAGCACGAGTAAACTAAACCTAAAGAAAGCAGAAGTAAATAATAAAGATTACAGTGGAAATCAATGAAATGGGGGGTAAAAAACAATAAAGAAAATTAACAAAATAAAAAATTGGTTCTTTGAAAAAATAAAAGAATTGACAAACCTTTAGCTGGAAACCAAAGATAGAGATTCAAATGATTAAAGTCAGGAATAAAAGAAAGAACATTACTACTGATACTTGAAAAATAAAAATATCTATAAAAGCTTTTATATTCTCTCAAATAAAATCTACTTTAATTCTATTTTTCCATGAAATTTTAAAGTCCCCTCATATATATTACATTGTCAGAAAAGTCATGATGTATTTTCTGCAAAAATGTCTTAGGACTTTTCCAATGACCTAATAAAATAAAATACTCTTCAGTTATTTTAAAGACTAAAATCCTGCCATTTGAGGCAATGTAGATGAGTCTAGAGAACATTATGTTACATGAAATAAACCAAAAATAAGAGAAAAAAAAAATGGAGAGCCAGCAGGTGGTATGCAGGTTAAAGTGGCTAGATTCCTCATGGTCAATTGCATAGTTTTAAGTCCCAGACTTTGCAGCTTAAAAATCATGCTGGAAAACAAGCCATCTACATTTGAGCTCTGAGTGGCCCCTTTCAGGGAGTAGGATAACTGAAGGTTTTCTGTAGAGACTTCACCCTTCTGACCCCAATATCTAGTAGTACAGGCTAATCACAAGCCATCTACATCTGAACTCTGAGTGGACCTTTTCAGGGACTAGAACAACTGTAGATTTTCTGCTCAGGCTTCATCCACTTGACCTCAAGATTTAGGTCAGAGTAATCCTCAATTCCCATGGAATCTGCTGCACAAAAGGAGAAAAATGGACCTGCAAAGAGATTGCAGAACACCTCTTCCTGCATGCCTCTGAACGCTCAAATATAACTCCAAAAGTTAGGAAAAACTGCATAATCCATCAGATGACCAGAAACCACCACATTAATACAAAAAATATGAGAAGCCAAGAAAATATATCTCTCCCAAGGGAAAAGAATAACTCCTCATCTTGCACTGACAATACAATGGAACTCGTGGAAATGTCAGATAAAGAATTTAGAATATTCATAGTGACAAGGCTAACAGAGCTGCAAGAGAAGAGAGATAACAAACTCTAGAAGATGCAAGAGAAAAGAGACAATGAGTTCCAAGAGGTAAGGAAGTTCTTGAAAGATCCGAAAGAGGAAATACGCACCATAAAAAGGAATCAAATGGAATTGTTAGAGATGAAGTCTGTAACACGGGGAATCAAAATTGCCACCTGCAATCCTTTGACAGTATTAAAAGCAGATTATGCAGTGACAAGAATCCACTTTAAAGCTGAGGTGTGTCCTGCATGTTCAGGGAAGCTATGCTCTAGGATCTATCTCCTAGACTCCCGAAATATTCAGACAAGCTCATTGGAGGATAGATTTTGACACAGAATAACCAGAAACAACTGCAGAGGCACAAGAAACATAAGAAATCAAGAAAATATCTCTCCCCTAAGAGAAAGGAACAATCCCTCATCATCCACAGACAGTACAGTAGATCTCATGGAAACATCTGATAGAGAATTCAGAATTTTCATAGTGACAAAACTAAATGAGATGCAAGAGCTGAGAGATAATGAACTCCAGAAGATGCAGGAGAAAAGAGAGAACAAGTTCCAGGAGGTGTCGAAGTTCTTCCATGACCTGAAAGAGGAAATAGACACCATAAAAAAGAATTAAATGGAGCTATTAGAGATGAAGGCTGCCATCCAGGGAATCAAAACCTCCCTCAAAAGTATTAAAGCAGATTAGTCTATGCAGAAAATTGAATCTCGTATGTTGAAGGCAAAACCTCTCATCTAGAAAAAAAAACTGAGAAAATAACCCCCCAAAATGAGAATACTATACGAGAAATACTAGATATCATTAAGTGCCCAAACATCTGGATAATCAGTGTTCCAGAAGGTGAGGAAACTAATAAGGGCATTGATAATCTATTCCATGAAATCTTGGAAGAGAACTTTCCAAATCTAGAGAAGCAAGCAAGTATCCAGACCCAAGAAATACAACAGACCCCTAATAGAATCAACCAAGAAGATCTTCTCCAAGGCACATCATAACCAGACTGGCCAAATATACAGAAAAAGACGAGATACTAAAATTGGCAAGAGAGAAACATCAGGTTACTTATAAAGTTTATCCAATCAGGTTTACCTTGGGCCTCTCATCAGAAACAATTCAAGCAAGGAAAGAATGGGAAAATATATTAAAAGTGTTAAGTGAAAAACAATATCAACCAAGAATACTATACCCAGAAAGATTATCTTTCATATGGGAAGAAAAGACAAAAACATTCTTAGATAAACAAAACCTGAATTTACCAACACCAGACCAGCTCTGTAATAAGTGTTGTAGGGAACGCTATACTAGGAAAACTAAAGACAGACACACAGAAATAAGAGTACAAAAAAATAAAAACAAAACAAAACAAAAAAACAACCAAAAATGGCCAACAAAATGTTAGGGACAACGCTGGAAAGATCAATAATAATGTTAAATGATAACTTCCAGAATTTAAATGGAAAGATCAGACCACAGTATCAGTGTAAATTCAAGAGAAGAGAGATTAATTACATGAGAATGACTTGGTGAAACAAAATTTTATGACTTGACTAAAGCATTACTGATTTTTTGTGGCCGGAAGGTGGCGTGGTGGTTAAGGGTGCTGGACTCCCACATGGCTGACCATGGTTCGAGTCCAGAACCTGGCAGTTTGCTTTCTCATTTTCTCTCTTTCTCTTACTCTCTCTTGTGAAATTAAAATAAATGGATAAATAAAGTTAAATAAAAGTAATTTTTAAAAATGACTAATTTTCTTCTATGCTTTTTCCCCCCAAATTTAAGGACTTTTGTCTTCTCTTAAACTGTTGATAGGCTCATCTACCTACTTTTTGAATGGAATCCTAACCATTTTCCTGGCTTTGAGTCTTAAGCAAACTTCTTTTAACATTTTTTGATTTTGATCTATTAAAACTAAAACTGTTTTCCTTGAAATTAAAATAATACCTATTTAATGACTACATAAGTGATATAGCCCCAGCTAGGTGCTACTTTATAGTATGTTCATTCTACTCACTGAGGTGTATGCCTAAAGTCAGACATGTGTTCGTAGATATGTAATATCAGCTGCATTTGCTATTGAAAGTATTTAGGTTAATTAAGATCTTTTGTTAATCAAAATGTGGGAAAAAAGAAGGCATGGAAAGTATAGACACCAAAGACAGTGTGGAAGGAGGGTAAAAATGGCAGAGAGTGAGTGGTAGGGAATCAAGGGAGGAAAAAGGGAAACAAAATATCTAAGAAACAAGAAATGGAAAATTATTTGTTGATGAAAACACGTATGATAATATCCTTTGGATAATCTCATTTTGTATACTGTAATGATGTACAGTGAATGAATGTAAATAAATTTAAAATAAATAAATATAAATAACAAAGACAGGCTGAGGATGCTCTAGATTAAGGGACTTTGAGGAAATATGACACCTAAATGCAACACATAACCTTAGATTGGATTTGGACTGGAGAGGGGGAATGTTACTTTTAGGGCAATTTGGGGACAATCAAACAAAATCTGAATATTCGCTATGTATTAGGCAATAGTATTGTGTCAACGAAAATTTTTCTAAATTTGGCAACTGTGTTGTGATAATGTAAAAGAACGTTGGTTTAATTAGGAGAATAGATGCTGCATAATTATAGGTGAGGGGGGAACCAGCAGTTAGCGTAATGGCTATGTCGCTGGACTCCCACGTAGTCGACCGCGGTTCTTGTCTCGGACCCGGTGGCTTACAACTCACGCCGGGCGCGTGTGCGTGCGTGCCCAAGATCCCGAGAGGAGAATGGAGGAGAAGGGATTGCGGCGTGACCATCCCCCCTGGGGGGTGATTTCTCGCTTTCTGTCTCTAATGTCTCTCTCTGTCTGTCTGGCGAGTGCACGCGCCCTCTAGCGAAAATCTCTCCAAAAAAAAAAAAATTATAGGTGAGGGGTCAGTATCTCTGCAAATAACATTAGTAATTTTAAAAAGAATAATCAAGTAGAGACATGGACAGAGACAAAGATAGAAATAGAGAGAGTGAGCACACATGGGAAAAGGTTATTGGTGGGAGAATAGAGGTAAAGAATAAATGGGCCTTAACTTGTAACATTCTTGCAAGTTTTCTGTAAATTTTAAATGTTTTTGAAATAAAAAAAAATTACAAGGTAAAAATGAAATAATGCTGGGCAAATGTATGTGCATGTCCAAAATCCCAAGAAGAGAATGAAAGAGAAGAGTGGTGTACCCAACACCCTGAGGGGTGATTTCTCACTTTCTCTCTTTCTCTCTCCCACGAGCATATGAACCCTATAGAAAAAAAAAAAAAAGAAAGAAAGAAATTTTGTTTTGTCAGAGGATGCATACTCTCACTAGGAAAAGACAGAGATAAAGAGAGGGAGAATGAAAGAACCCCCCAGTGAGGAACAGTCATGTGACAGCCCCTTCTTCATTTTCCATCTTTCAGAGATTTAGAACAAGGAATGCACATGCACTCAGTGTGCTTTTCAATCCACTGGGGCCAGGATTTGAACCCCAGTTGGCCATGTAGAATCCAATTCCCTTATCCACTAAGCTATGGGGCTAGCCACCGGGGGCAGGGGAGGACATGCTTTCATTCATTTGTGTAAACTAAACATGTCAATCTCATAAAAGTAGAGAATAAAATATTATTTTCTAGTGGCTGGGAAGGGCAGAGGGGAGGGAGAGAAAGGGAGATGTTGGTTAACAAATACAATATTACACTTAAATGAGAGGAAAAAGTTATATGGTTTGATAGCACAGTAGAGTAGCTACAGTTAATAATTTATTGTATATAAAAATAGCTAAAAAAGAATTATGACTGCTCTCCACACAAAGTAATAATAAATATCTGCAATTATGAACATGCTAATTACCCTGATTTGACCATTACACATTGCATTCATAAACTGAAAAATCATGCTGTCTTCATAAATATATATAATTATTATTTGTTAATTTAAAAAATAAAATGATTATACACTATATCAGTTGGTTTTTATACTAGGAATCCAAGGTCAGTTCAACATATTTAAACTAATCAATGTAATACCTCTAATAAATAGAATGAAAAGAAAAAAAAATCATGGTTACTTCATTTAATGTGGAAAAAGCATTTGAGAATATCTAACATATTTGTCATTATAAAAAAACAACAACTAGGAATAGAAAGGTATTTATTTAACCTGATGAAGGTCATCTATGAAAAATCCACAGCTAATATTAATACTTAATGGTAAAAGACAAACTTTCTTTCTTAGATCAGGAATAAGAAAAATAACGTTCATTTTCCTTGCTTCTATTTATTTATTTATTTATTTATTTATTTATTTATTTTTTAGAGGTTTTTACTATAGGGCGTGTGCGCTCGCCAGACAGACAGAGATAGAGAGACAGAAAGCGAGAAATCACCCCCCCAGGGGGGATGGCCACGCCACAATCCCTTCTCCATTCTCTCTCGGGATCTTGGGCACACACGCATACGTGCCCAGCATGAGTTTTAAGCCACTGGGTCCGGGACACGAACCGCGGTCGACTACGTGGGAGTCCAGCAACATAGCCATGACGCTAACTGCTGGTCCCTCCTTGCTTCTATTTAACAGTCTGCTGGAGCTTTTAGCCTGATCAATTAGATGAGGAAAATGAATACAGATTAAAAAGGAAGAAGCAAAGCTATGTCTTTTTGCAGATGACATGACTTTATATATATAAAATCACAAGGAAGGCACTAAAAAACTATCAGGGTTAACAAATAGATTCAGCAAAGTTGTGAGATCAATACAACCAAAAAATCAACAAATAATTGTATTTCTATATACTAGCAATGAACAGTATGAAACAAAAATTCAATCAATTCCATCTACAGTACCATAAAAAAGAATAAGACACTTAGGAATAAATTAAACAAAAGAAGTTCAAGATTTACACACAAATTAACTATAAAACATCACTGAAAGAAATTAAAGGAGGCCTATATAAATGGAAAAACATGTGTTCATGGATCGGAAAACTTAATATTGCTAATATGCAATACTCCCCAGATTCATTGCAATATATCAAAATCACAATTTTCTTCTCCTCCTCCTCCTCTTCCTTCTTCCTTTTTGTAGTAGTTAATAATCTGATTGTGAAATTCCTATGGAATGTCAAGGGAGTTTGAATAGCTAAAACAATATTGAAAAGGAAAAACAAAATTGGAGGACATGCACTTGACTATTTCAAAACTTACAACAAAGTTACAAACATCAAGACCATGTGGTAATGGTATAAATATAGACATATAGGTAAATGGAATAGAATTAAGAGCCCAAAAATAAACCCATACATCTATCACCAATTGGTTTTTGACAAAGGTACCATGGCAATTCAATGGGAGAAAGAATAGTCCTAACAAATGGTGGTGGGACAACTGGATAAGAACAAATTTGTACCCTTACTGTACATCATGTATAAAAGTTAAATCGGTCAAAGACTTAAAAATAAGAACTAAACTATGTAATTGTTAGAAGAAAACATAGGAATTAATTTTCATGCCCTTGAATTAGGCAATGGTTTCTTAGATAAGACACTGAAAGGAAAAGTAACCAAAAGAAAATAGGTAAGTGGGAATTTACCAAAATTCAATTTTCTTGTGCCTTAAAGGATGTCACCAAGAAAGTAAGAAGACTACCCTCAGAATAAGAAAGAATGTTTGGAAATCATAAACTGATAAAGGATTAGTAACTATAATATATAAAGTACATTTTCAGCTCACCAATACAAAGATAGATAACCTTATTAAAAATTGGGCAAAGCATCTGAATAGACATCTCTGTAAAGAATATATACAAATGGCTGACAAACACACAAAAAGATTTTCAACACCATTAGGGAAATGTAAATTGAAATCATAATGAGGCACCATTCACACTCACTGAGATGATGCCTGTAATGTAAAATAGAAAAATAAAAATAGGAAGGATATAGAAATTTTTAAAAATTAATTTAATTTTATTTATTATTAATAATATTAATATTAATTTGAGCAGAGAGAGACAGAGAGAGAGAGAGAGAGAGAAGGAAATGTGAGAAAGCAAGCCTTCAGGTCCAGAACCTGAACCAGGGTCACACATGTGGGAGTCCAGCACCTTAATCATCATGCCACCTGCAGGCCCCAAGATATGGAAACATTTTGACACTTGTGAATTGCTATTAGCAATGTAAAATACTGTAGTTACTGTGGAAATCAGTTTGGTAGTCCCTCAAAAAGTGAAAGAATTGCCATATGACCCAGCAAATGTACTCATAGGCATGACTGAAAGAGTTGAATGCTGGGAAATACCATGTTGCATACGGTAAAGGTGTACAGTGATTAAATGTAAAACACCAATCATCCAATCAAACAAACAAAAACCAAAGTACACTGAGAAAAGTGCTAGGGCATGATTTTTTTTGCTCCAGTTACTCAATTCAAGAAGCCAAAATACATAGGTAAAGGGTTTTGCTCTAGGGAAAAAAAATGCCATTTGCTAACAAAGGTAATTTACTTATTTCTTTTCAATTTGGATGCCTTTTATTTTCCTGGTGTAATTGCTCTGTATAGGATGTCAATATTATGTTGAACAAAATGGGGGATAGTAAGAGGAAGGGATTCAAGGAGAAAAAGAAAGAAGCAAAACATTTAAGCCACACAAAAATGGAAAATTATCTGTTGATGGCAATGTGTATGATAATATCTTTGACTGGAATAAAATATAGTGAATTCATGCTAGGAATATTTATTTTGCATGCTGTAATGATATACAGTAATTGAGCATGTAAAAAACTAAAAAAAATTAAAAAGATAAGGGAAAAATTAATAAATAAATAAATGAAAGAAAAAGGAAAATGGAATTAAAATACAAATTTATCTTGATTCAAAAAATTTTAAATCTATGCAGTTTTTTTTTTTTTTTTTTGGAGAGGTTTTCCCTATAGGGCATGTGTGCTCGCCAGAAAGCAGAAGACAGAGAGAGACAGAGAGACAGAAAGTGAGAAATCATCCCCCCGCCGCAATCCCTTCTCCTCCATTCTCCTCCTCTCGGGATCTTGGGCATGCACGCACACACGCCCGGCGTGAATTTAAGCCACCGGGTCTAGGACTTAAACCATGGTCGACTACATGGGAGTCCAGCGACATAGCCATTACGCTAACTGCTGGTCCCAATCTATGCAGTTTTCTTCATAGTATGCATTTTCAATGAACTACTTGAAGAGTAGTTGTGTAAAGGCCATTTACATTTAATGTAATTCTTTTTTGTTTTTTTGAGAGAGATTTTTGCTATAGGGTGTGTGCACTCACCAGAAAGAGAGACAGTGAGGAATCACCCCCCAGGGGCGATGGTCATGCCACAATCCCTTCTCCTCCATTCTTCTCTAAGGATCATGGGCACGCACTCACATGCACCTGGCGTGAGTTTAAGCCACCAGGTCCAGGACTCCAACTGCGGCTGACTATACGGGAGTCCAGAGACATAGCCATTATGGCAACTGCTGGTTCCTAATGTAATACTTGACTTGGTAAAGCTTAAAGTAGATTGTCATTTTTTTTTTCAGTCTGAAAACAGCCACTGTTTATTTACTGACCAGATTACAAAAACAATCATGGTGGATACCTTAGTTCATCCTTCTAATATGTCTGTTGATCTGATCTTCCCTGTTGCCAGCATCTCCACCTTCTACAAAATGGGTGGTCTTTTTCTTCATTCTACCTCATAGAGAAGATAATTTGAAGGGCCACAGGAAGTTATTTGCTTCTTTGAAGCGTTTTCCAACAGTATAGATTTCATGAATCAGATCCTCCATGCAGATGATGCCACATTTACCAAGAGATTGCACAATCAAAGAGTTATCTGTCAAAGCAATTTGCTTCTTATTGATTTTGCCATAACCACGTTTGTAGATCAGTTCATTTACTGACTTCAGGTTCGGGTACCCCCATGCAATATATGGTTCCACAATTCTCAGCATGTTAATTGAGGCCTTGTTGAGTTTAACAAAGGTGCCATTGAAGGTCTGGTGAAGACAAAGAAGCTGCAACACCTTTAGAACCTTTGGGCTCACTCCATTGATACTTCTGATCCTGATGACAAATGCCAATTTGGGTTCTGCAGGTACACAGAAGTTGCCAGCTCTTCTAGCTATCCTGGCTATGTGAATCTCAGTTCTGTACATCTGTCTATATTCCTTATGATAGTGCTTAGCTTTTTCATAGATAAGCTTCCTCCTTGCCTTTCGAAGCATCTTTTGAGCAAACTTCTTTCTCAGGTGCTTGATCTTCAACTCTGCAAAATTCCTTCGCTTTTTCTTAAGAATTTCTGGCACAGCAGGAACCTTTTTCTTGGTGGCTTCTGCAGCAGCAGGAGACTTTTTCTTGGTTTCTGCCGCAGCAGGAACCTTCTTTTTCTTCTCTTGAACGCCCTCCATGGTTCCAGCCGGAAAAGAGCTAGATTGTCATCTTTTGTTTTTGTTTTCTCTTCATTTTCTTCTGTCGTTGTTTCTCTTTTATTTCCCGTGCCCTCTTTTGAGTTAATTAAATAATTTCTAGATTAAAAAAAGTGATCAAGGTGAAAAAAATGGAAGACAGATATCTAAATAAATACTTGTACAAGAATACCTATAGCAGCACTATTCACAATCACCCAAATTGGGAACAACAAAATGCCAAGGGATGAATGGATAAAATGATGCATGTCTATACAATGGATTATGAGGCAACATAAAGAATGAAGTACTCCTACAAGCTATATACCATGGATAAATCTTGAAAACACTATATTAAATGAAAGGAATCAGACCAAAAAAGTCACATATTATGCAACTGCATTTATTTGAATCTTCCAAAATAGATAAATTCATAAAGATAGAAAGAAGACTAGTGTTTGCTGGAGGCTGTAGGGAGGGAGGAGTAAACAGTGGCTCTTTAGTGGATATGAGGTATTCTTTTAGGGTGATGAAAATGTTCAGCAATGAGTAGATTGTTGAGTAAGTGATGATGTATTTTTCTATGCAAAAATGTATCATGACTTTTCCAACCACTCAATAGAGAGAGGTGCTGGTTTCCTAACACTGTACTAAATATCACTCACAATGTTCACTTGGAAATGGTTAGTTTTATGTCATATGAATTTTGCTTCAATTTTAAAAATAGAGGAATGAAATACTGACACAAAATACTGGCATGTGCTACAATATGAACAAGATAGGAACAATTCCTGCTAAATAGTTAAGGTGGCTGGATTCCACACAGCCAACTGTGTGTTTGATTCTTAGACCTGGCAGCCTAAAAAGAATGCTGAGTGTGTGTGCATGTGTGCCCAAAATCCTGAGAGGAGAATGGAGGAGAAGCGATTGTGACATGGCCATCCCCCTGGTGGGTAATTTCTCTTTCCTTGTCTCTTTCTATCTCTCTCTGGTGAGCGTACACACCCTAAAACAAAACTAAAAATAAAAACAAAGAAAAACTCTAAAAAAAACACAAGACACTATACTTGGTGAGGCAATCCTACAAGGGAAGGTTCCCAGTTCAAGTATGGAGACCTCCCTGAGTACACCAGACATATGTGTGCCCATGATACAGGACTGGCTAAGGCTGGCAGTGGATCACAGCATTAAAATACCATTGAGGGGAACCAGCAGTTGGCACAATGGCTATGTTGCTGGACTCACATGTAGCCAACTGCAGTTCGAGTCCCGGACCCAGTGGCTTAAACTCACACTGGGCATGTGTACATGTGTGTCCAAGATCCCGAGAAGAGAATGGAGGAGAAGGGATTGTGACATGGCCATCCCCTCTGGGAGGTGATTTCTTGCTTTCTGTTTCTCTGTCTCTCTCTGTCTTTCTGGTGAGTGCACACACCCTATAACAAAAACCTCTCAAAAACAATTATATCATTGGGGAGGGACCAGCAGATGGAGTAGCAGTTACATCAATGGAGTCCCACATGGCTGACTACTGTTCAAGTCATGGACCCAGTGGCTTGAAACTCATGCTGGGCACATGTGTATGTATGCCTAAGATCCTGGGAAGAGAATGGAGAAGGGATTGTGGCATGGCCACCTCCCTGGGAGGTGATTTCTCATTTTCCCTCACACTATCTCTGTCTCTCTCTCTCTGGTGAGTGCATGCACCCTAAGACAACAACCTCTATAAAAGAAAATGTAATTGGAGTGCTCGCTCTCTCTCTTTTGCTCATGAAAGATAAATGAATAAACAAAAAGAAAGAAGAAAGAAAGGAAGAAAGGTCAGGCACAAAAGGTCATGTGTTATATGATTCCACTCATATCTAAAATCCAGAACAGGTGAATCTAAAGAGAGAGAAAGAACGTTAGTGGTTATCTAGGGAAGAAGGAAGGGATGAGAAAACTAAGCAGTGAATGCTAATGGGCATAAGGTTTCTTTTTGGTGTGCTAAAATGTCCTGAAATTAGAAAGTGATGATTGTTTAAAATAACTTTGTGAGTACAATACTAGGTTTTAGGGAAAGTCATGATGTGTTTTGTATGCAAAAATGTGTCATGACTTTCCCAATGCCCAATAAAAACCATTGAATCATATCTTTAAGAGGGTGAATTTTATAGTACGTAAGTTATTTCTAATACAAAAAATAACATTCTATTTTAAATAATAATAATAATGCAGTATGGCGTTTCTAACATATTAAAAGTACAGTGTATAGGGCCAGCAAGTAGAGCAGTGGCTGAAGCACTGAACTACCACATGGCCAATCACAGTTCAAGTTCTGGACCTATCAGCTTGCTTTCTCACTTTCCTTCTCTGTCTCTCTCTGAGGAGCACACACATGCCCTACAGCAAATTTAAAAATAATGACAATAATAAATAAAACTAAATAATTCTTTTGAAAAGGTACAGTATGTAAAAATAGCACAAAGTTTCTAACATATTAAAGTACAGTATATAAAAAGGAGTGTAAAGTTCAAGAGGGGAGAATTAAAAGAATACTACTGTAAAATTCTTATAGCTTACATGAAGCAGTATTATACTGAAAATTGATTGTGATGAGTTTAAGATGTGTACCATAAACCCTAAAATAGTCACAAAATTAACCAAACAAAATGTTATAGTTAAGGGACCAGCAGTTAGCATAATGGCTATGTCACTGAACTCCCATGTAGCCGACCGTGGTTCGAGTCCCGGATCTGGTGGCTTAAACTCACGCCAGGCGTGTGTGTGTGCGTGCCCAAGATTTGAAGAGGAGAATGGAGGAGAAGGGATTGCAAAGTGGCCACCCCCTCTGGGGGGTGATTTCTTGCTTTCTATCTCTCTGTCTCTGTGGTGAGCACACACGCCTTATAGCAAAAACCTCTCAAAAAATGTTATAGTTAATATACCATGAAGGTGATAAAATGAATAAGAAAAATATTCAGTTAATCTAAATTTTATGGACAAAATACAAATGGGACAAATAGAAAACAAAAAAGTATATATTTAAACCTAACCATATCAATATACTCATAAAATGTGATGTATTAAAAAGCAAAGATTATCAGATTGTACAAAAAAAATAAAATTTAACTATATGTACCCTCAAGAAATGCACTTCAGCCCTGCGACAGTGGAGCTGGCAAAGCTCCAAGTTCATGATCTGGGTCATGATCCTGGCTGGTTGAGACTAGGATTGTCACATGAGAACCAGGTCAAGGGTGCCTCTCCCTATTTTGTAAAAGAAATAAATTTGAAAGCATTTTTAAAAAAGAAATGAACTTCAAACAGATATAGCTTAAAAGTAAAATAATGGAAAAGTATATATCATGTTAACATGTACACAAAAAATGTTAGATGGGTATATTGCCATCAATGTAAATTTAACAGAAAATATATTAACATGTTCTTTACCAAATTATAGGCTGAGTAGGAACATTTGTATATACACATACATAATGATATATCTTGGGGCTGAGACCTATTATCTAAACATGAAATTTACTTATGTTTCACATACACCTTCTATACATAGCCTGCAATTTTCTTTTTTTTTCAATTTTTTTTTTTTTGGAGAGGTTTTTTGCTACTGGGCACATGCGTTTGCCAGAAAGACAGAGAGAGACAGAGAGACAGAAAGCGAGAAATCATCCCCCAGGGTGCATGGCCCTGCCGCAATCCCTTCTCCTCCATTCTCCTCTCTGGATCTTGGGCATGCATGCACACGCGCCCGGCGTGAGTTTAAGTCACCGGATCCATTACTTGAACTGTAGTCAACTAGGTGAGAGTCCAGAGACATAACCATTATGCTAACTGCTGGTCCCATAGCCTGTAATTTTCTACTTATGGCATTATGTCAGTGCTCCCAGTTTTGGATTTTGTAACATTTCAGATTTCAGGTTTTCTCATTAGGGATGCTCAATTTGTACTATTATCACAATGTAAGTAAAAATAAAATATCATTTCATTAAGAGGATATAATAATCATAAATATTTATGCACTTAATAACATATATTCAAAATTGATAAAGTAAAAACAGTTGCAAGGTGAAAAGCCTTAGCACATTTTCACATACCTATGGCTACTTCTACTTGATCAGAGAGGATAAAAGGAAATGTTGGTTTCTCAAAGTAGAAAGTATTTGTGAAAAGGGCTTCAGGATCTCACTTTACACTCTATTGGGGAGGGAAGGGGCTGTGCTGCTGCTGTCCTTAAGCCAGGCAATAGTTGCCACATCTGAAAGTACACAGTCAACTTAAGAACATATCTAAACCCAGTGGCCTCAAAGTCTTATTTCCTGATTACTATAGGCTAAGCAGGGCCCTATTTTAGCCTAGATGTTTTCCAACTTTAAACTTTCCTGCCTTCCTAATCTAATAAATAAGAACATACTACTTGGCTCAGTTAGCTTGATATTTGTTCATCTGAGTCCCAGCCTAAATTTTCACTGAAGGGAGCCAAATAAAGAAAACTACCACATGTGAAATATGACTTAATGGAGGTTAGTTATCTAACTCAAATTGATTCTGTGTGTTTATGTATATTAAGTATAAATAAAACTTTCCTATTTGAACTAAAGACATTTTCTTCTCCACTTCTATTTAAATACATATAGATTCTATCTGGATGGTCTTAGATTTACATAACTGGTACTTACTTGGACATGAGTAGCACCAGAAAGATTGTATACCAGAACATTCAAATTCCAGGAGCTTATCTGGATTCAAGAACTTTGAGGAAGCCCACATGAAGTGGGCACCAGGATAGACCCACAAGGTTTTCATTAGCTACAGAGGCTTAGACCAGACAGACAGTAGCTTGAGGTACAGTAGATTCATTACAAGTCTCCTCTGTCCAAGGACTATTTCCAAAGGGCATCAGGTACTGCTATGGAACTAGGAAAAGCATTCATCCGAGTTGGGACCAGCAGTTAGTGTAATGGCTATGTTGCTGGACTCCCATGTAGTCGACTGCGGTTCAAGTCCTGGACCTGGTGGCTTAAACTCACACCAGGCATGCGTGCATGCATGCCCAAGATCCTGAGAAGAGAAAGGAGGAGAAGGGATTGCGGCGTGGCCATCCCCTCTGGGGGATGATTTCTCGCTTTCTGTCTCTCTGTCTCTCTCTGTCTGTCTGGCGAGCGCATGCGCCCTATAGCAAAAACCTCTCCAAAAAAAAAAAAAAAAGCAATCATCCTTACCTGGGAATCAAGATTTCCCAAACATACAACCTATCACTTTTCATGACACAGAGGAGTCCCCTGTAATGCTATTAATCTCTACCATGCAGTATTCTGAGTTTTTTGATATAGATACCTTCAAGAGTATAAAGCGATGATTGGATTTCAGGTAAAAATAAGTTACTAACTTGTTTTATGACCTTAAGAAAGTGAGTTAACCATTTGAAAGTGAGTTAACCATCTAGAAGCTGGAGACCAATGCTAACACCATTTTAGTGTTATTGAGATTCAGATGACATGCGTGAACAATGATATTTTGATGAGAACAATATAAATATAAGGTGTCCTGTTTTGCACAATGTGTAAGCATTCACTCTGGTATCCATAATGAATGGAAGAAGAACAGACCTGAAGAACTTCTACAGGTTTATCTTTCACAGAAGCTATTGAGGCTAGAAAACCACTAAGAAAGTGTCTATTTCTTAGCTGGTAACAAATACTCAGGCTTTCCACTAACTTCAGGCATGTACACTTGGTTAGATTCCTTAGGGGGGTGTCGTACTATCAGTAGTTTTCTTTCTGGAGTCTTCTGATTGGTTATTGGTACTTAGAATCCAGTCAGCCAGGGGCCAGCAGGTGGCATGGTGGGTAAGTGCAATGGACTCCCACGTGGCCAATCACAGTTCAAGTTCCAGATCTGGTGACTTGCTTTCTCTCCCTCTCTCTCTGATGAAATTAAAATAAATAAATAAAATAAAGTTAAATATAATAATTCTTAAAAAAAGAGAGATAATCTAGTCTGCTAATGATGCTACTGAAATTCTTCACTTGTAGCAAGCCCAATAGCTGAGAAGACAAAGTGAACTCTTCAGAGATCCAACAGACAATATTTGGAAAAAGTAAATGATTTAGGATAATAATGAACATATTTTGCCTAATTTCACCTCATCCCAAGAACCTTATGACACAGCTTCTAATAAAGTTTGATAAACTAGATTTTTTTTTTAGAAAAAAACTGTGTGTGTGTGTGTGTGTGTGTGTGTGTGTGTGTGTATGTGCCAGAGAGAGAGGGCATGCACATTTTCTAGAAAAAGACAGGGCATGGTCACCGTGCAATCCCTTCTCCAGCTCTCCTTCTGATCCGGACTTTGGATATGGACATGTATCCACATGCACCCAGTGTGTTTCTTTTTTTTTGAGAGGTTTTTGCTATAGGGTGCGTGCATTCACCAGACAGAGAGAGACAGAGAGACAGAAAGCAAGAAATCACTCCCCGGGGAAATGGTCACGCCACAATCCCTTCTCCTCTTTTCTCTTCTTGGGATCTTGGGCACGCATGCACACGCGCCTGGCATGAGTTTAAGCCACCGGGTCCGGGACTCGAACCGCGGTCGACTACGTGGGAGTCCAGTGACATAGCCATTACGCTAACTGCTGGTCCCGCACCCAGTGTGTTTCTTAAGCCACTGGGTCTGGGACTCAAACTGCATAGTTGGCTATGTGGGATCTAGTTGCCTTAACCACCAGGCCATGGAGCTGACCCAGTAAACTAGGTTTTTTGTTTTTTGGTTTTTTTTTTGAGAGGTTTTCGCCATAGGGCGTGTGCGCTCGCCAGACAGACAGAGACAGAGAGACAGGAAGCGAGAAATCACCCCCCAGGGGGGATGGTCATGCCGCAATCCCTTCTCCTCCATTCTCCTCTCGGGATCTTGGGCACGCACGCACACGCGCCCTGCGTGAGTTTTAAGCCACCGGGTCCGGGACGCGAACCGCGGTCGACTACATGGGAATCCAGCGACATAGCCATTACACTAACTGCTGGTTCCCAGTAAACTAGGTTTTAAATCAAGTTCAAAACAGAAGATGCTTCCGGGCGCGTGTGCGTGTGTGCCCAAGATCCCGAGAGGAGAATGGAGGAGAAGGGATTGTGGCGTGGCCATCCCCCCTGGGGGGTGATTTTTCGCTTTCTGTCTCTCTGTCTCTGTCTGTCTGGCGAGTGCACGCACCCTATAGCAAAAACAAAACAAAACAAAACAAAACAAAAAAACAGAAGATGCTTAATCATACATGTCAGTTTCATTCAATTCACCCTCATTTTGCCACATGTAGAATAAAGTGCCTCCCCTAGATTTTGAGCCTAGCATTTGTGTATCCATCAGGGTATCAACAACAAACATAGCACACTTAAGGATAATCTGAGGAGAGTCTAACTAGAAAGAGGTATGTGATGTGTACAGTATCCACAGAAAGTAGTTCAGGAATTCAGGTCTAGCAGCACAGCAATAGCAGACTTATCACCATATCTACAAAAAAGATGAGAAGAAAGAGGTTACTGGGACCAGAGGGCAGATAATTAAGAAAAGTTGGTCATCTTGAGAGGAGTAGGGACAGTCACTTGGGGGCACACCCCAAGTTAAGGTGATCCTACAGAGAGGGGGCCATGGAAATAAATACCCTAAGCCCATTCTTGTCCTTCTGCTATTCTGCTGGAGCAACCACTAGTTAAACCGAACCAGAAGCCAGGGAGCTCAAGGAACCCTCTGGAACAAAAAGCAGGATGAAGGATATAATGTGGCTCTAGAGAGGGAAACAGGAGTTATTTGGCATAAATTGGTAAGATGTGAGTAATTTGTTATCCTGCGTGGTCAGATGTTGGGCATACTATCTACTTACAGAGAGACAGAATTAGGGTTATATAAATGTGAATTTAGTCTGCCCAAGTGTTGGGGAACAAGTTAGTAAGCCAGCTTCCTCTGGGCAGCTACTGCTGGCAAAGCAAGCAAACAAACAAACAAACAAAAACCATGATCCATTCTACTCTGGCCTCGAGTTAGTAAGATTTGGTAATCAAAGATAGAATAGGATATCTTGTCTCCAGAGTATATATTATGATAACCACATATTTTCTGGTTAAGCCGATTTTAGATTGCTGTCTATAATGTACCCTACAGTTAATAAGCATCCAATGAAAGTTGATATAGAACATGGGAGACAGGCATATCTGGATTCAATTTCTTCAATTTCCCAACTTATGACCATTTCACCATTCAAACCTCCTAAGCACCCTGAATGTACTCTGAAAACCACTGCTCTAAAATGGAAATGATACGCAATTTTAGAATATTATTCAATTTATTTTGGAGCTATCTAGGGGTGAAGGTTTTGTATAGTCCACTCTGAGAACTGAGCTTCTCTACCAAAGAAGCCAACTGAAGACTAGGCCAAACAAAATTAATTGCTTTTTGCTCCTATGTTCAGAAGCACAGGAAGTGCTATCAGGGCCAATTCCTAATCAGGTTCTCAAGAAGAGAATATTTGAGGGACCAGCAGTTGGCGTAATGGCTATGTCGCTGGACTCCCACGTAGTCGACCACGGTTCACGTCCCGGACCCGGTGACTTAAATTCACGCCGGGCGTGTGTGTGTGCGTGCGTGCCCAAGATCCTGAGAGGAGAATGGAGGAGAAGGGATTACGGCGTGGCCATCCCCCCTGGGGGGTGATTTCTCACTTTCTATCTCTCTGTCTGTCTGGCGAGCACACACGCCCTATAGCAAAAACCTCTCCAAAAAAAAAAAAAAAAAAAAAAAAAAAAGGAAAAAAGAAAAAAAAAAAAGAGAATATTTGACAGCATATTTGTCCCTTCTTTTTGGATGCAGGCATTAGGAAACTGCGCCACCTCTTAAAATATTTGTTATTGATTTTTATGAGGTTGAAAGAATACATGAAGCTTATAAACATGGAATCTAGAGGTAGGGATTTAGACAGCACACCACCAACAAGAAGCTCAGGAAATCTTTACAAATGCTGATTCATTTTTATAGGCAATAGTGCCCTCTTGTGATTAATTTCTGAATAAACATCTGATGACTTGCATGACCAGTGAGTTTCAATTAACCATGCTGATTAAGGCAAAGAACCTCATTGGCACTACAAGAATTGGAATGTGTTCTTCAGATTTGTCTGGGTGGGGAATGGTACTGTACAATCACAAAGCATCCAATCAAACCTCTTTGGAAGTGATGAGCTTGACACCAACATGGTGTTAGACCAACCAACAAGCTATAAAATCAATGAAGAATGTCTATTTTTCTTCATAACCAAGAGGTGGAGGTATTCATGGACCAACTCTTCCAAATAGCCATAGGACATTAGGATGTGGTTCTTAAGTAGGAACTGAATCATACATGATTCATTAACTGGTAAAATCACTTTTGGTACACACAACTAGTTGGTAAGCAAACTATCTGGATAAGCAGGACAGCTCATTCATTGCCTCCCTATGTGGGAAAATCATTAACTGTGTATGACTGCAAAACTTACCACAGGTAACTACCAGAACCGCTAGATCAGAATCATCTTTGAGTTATCAGTGGCAAGGGAGTGTCAACAACATTAAGGTCCTGAAATGGAGTGGGTACGTGTACTTCCAATAACAAAACAGGACTAGAGATAGTTAAGGAATTTAAGAAACACAGACTAGGTGCACATGCAACAATTTAAAAGTTAGGAGGTTCTGGGCCAGGCCTGTGATCCAGTGGTGAAGGGAGCTGGATACCACATGGCTGACAACAGCTTAAATCTTATCCCTGGAGGCTTGAAAACACCCTAGGCATGTGTATGTGCTTTCCCTAAAATTCCTGCAAGATAGAGGAATGGAGGAGAAGGGATTGTAGCATGACTACATCATACTGGGGGGGGGGGGGTTTCCTTCCTCTCCCTCTCTCTCTTTCTCTCTCTCTCTGCAAGCACATTGACCTCTGACAATTTAAAAAAAAAAAAGAGCTAGGAGGTTTTGTGGGTTTTTTTTTGTTTATTTATTTATTTATTTTTTAGAGAGATTTTCCTATGGGGCATGTGTGCTTGCTAGAGAGACAGAGAGACAGAAAGTGAGAAATAACCGCCCAGGAGTGGATGACCACACCACAATTCCTTCTCCTCTATTCTCCTTTGGAGATTTTGGGTACACACATCCAGTGCACCCAGTGTGAGTTTTAAGCTGCCGGGTCCAGGACTTGAATGATGACCGACTACGTGGGAATCCAGCAATGTAACCATTACACCATCTGTTGGTCCCAAGTTAGGAGGTTCTTAATGAGTCAAGGTTTTCAACTAACTATAAATGAGAGGAAAGCTACAAACAGCAAAATCACCAGATTTAGGATTTGAAACTGTAATCCAAGAAGCAACTTTCAGGTTTATATCATGTAGAAAAACCAGTGGGATGTAACATGGCATGTTTTCAGTTACAACCAACCATTATTGTTTTCATGCATGGTGCTGTACGAAAAAATAAAGTTAAAATTTGCAATTGGTAGCCTTCAAATCAACAAAATTATTTGCAATTACCACTGTTTACATCTTAAATTTTACCACTATAGATTGTAAACTTTAGATTTTGCAGTGACTCATGTTAAGATTTAAAATTCTCAGAATCTCAAACTACTATATGTGTAGTCTATGTTTAAATGAGCAATTTTGGTTGTTTTATATTTTAGCTGTAACATAAATTTTATTATAGAGGCATTAGTCTTTTATTTTTAGCATTTCTCAACTATTTTAGAGAGCTACATGCATTCATTCTTAATCATTAGGAATAATAACTTACTGGGACCAGCAGACCAAGTAATGGTTATGCCCCTGGACTCCCATGTGGTTTGAGTTCTGGATCTGGTGGCTTAAAACTTATGCTGGGCATGGGGCCGGCAGGTGGTGTGGAGGTTAAGGACTCCCACATGCTGTCCGCGGATCAAGTCCCAGACCTAGCGGCTTGCTTTCTTGCTTTCCCTCTCTCTCTCACATTCTGGTCAAAATGAAATAAATCAAGAAATAAATAAATAAAGTTAAATAATTCTTAAAAAAAAATTCATGCTGGGCGTGTCTGCACGCATGTCCAAGATCTCAAGAGAACGAAGGAGAAGGAATTGTGGCATGGTCACTCCGCAAGGGAATGATTTCTTGCTTTCTGTCTTTCTGGCAAACGCATGCGCCTTATAGCAAAAATCTGTCTCTTAAAAGAAACAGGAATATTAATTCACTAATCTGCTTTAGACATTATTAATGAATTTGCCCCCGAATAAAAATTAGTTTTGTTTTCTTTTTTAGTCATTGATACAATGTTGGAAAAAAATTATTGTTTCAAAAATACGTTCCAATCATTATTTTATTCACTGGAAAAAGTTTGTATTACTATTTGTTTTCTCTCAGATACAGGGACAAAGTCTGCAGAAACCAATTCTCTCAGAAAGGGCAACATGTTTTTTTATTACTATTTTTTAGTTTTTGCTATATTGTGTGTGAGCTTGCCAGAGGGCGCCAGAGAGAGAGAGACACAGAGAGAAAGTGAGAAATCATCTCCCTGACCCCACACCCAGGGAGTAGCCACACCACAATTCCTTCCCCTCCATTCTCCTCTCAGGATCTTGGGCATTCATGCACATGCTCCTGGCATGTTTTTCAAGCTGCTGGGTCTGGGATTTGAACCTCAAATTTGGCCATGTGGGATTCAGCACCTTCTCCACCTGCTGACCTCAGGGTAACTTCTTGATGTACAGATGTATAGTCTATCTGTAAATGAGCAAGCTTTTAACACATAGGCTGAAGAGATACACAACAAACATCCTTACAACATATATCTTTAATTAAATTGATATTGGTGGGTTAAAAACATCAAGTGAGAAGATGACAGCTAGGGAAATAAGGTATCCTATGACTATTTATAATAGAATGTTTAAAATTTTTAAAAATGAGAAACATCTATTGTTTTTCTGTAACTGAAGAGAGAAAACTAACGAAGTGCCATCTTCCCAGTTCTTGAACAAGCAGAGACCACAGGAAAATAATTCATACATAAGCAGCACACACAGGGAAAACAATTGCTAACTTTTGGTATGTACTTCTGTTTCTCAAATTGTTGAGAAGAAATTTGCCCAGTCAGGAATGAGCAAAAATAACATGTAAGGAACATTAAAACAGGGAGCCTCTGGTCTTAAGAGTGTCTTGGAGAATATAACAAAAGAAATCACTCGATCAAATAGTATAATTTGGTATGTAACATCAACATTTAAAATTTTGATTAAAATGACTAAAAATGATCTTTTAAAAAAGTCAAAAAGAACTTAGGGGATAAAACTCATAATAAATTTGCTGTCAGTAGTAACTTGATGCAAGAGTGTAAATTCTCTCACTTTGATAAACATGGATATAAAATCTTCTGTCTGTATTCTAGGCTTTCCTACATTTTCAGTAAGGAGTGATTCATGCCAGGTCACAGCTAAATGACTCAACATTTTCAGCTAAATAGGCTGTTTACACAATATACACATTCTTTACTTACAGAGCAAAATAAGCTTAACACTTTTATATTAAAAACCTGGGATACAGTAGGATTAGTAGCACCATGTAAAATAATTCTTCCCCCAAACTGCAGTCTTTTATTTTACTCAGTGTGATTCTTCTCTTAATTGAATTTTTAATGTGCCGTTCTAGTAACTGGGCAAAATATATAATCTTCATCTTATAATCCTTGGAGAAAGTCATTCTGGACCCAAAAAGCAAAATCCACTTTCTAATTTCTTTTGTAGCAAAGTAATCGAGACCTTGCTCTGGCACATTGCAGAGGTACAGCTGAATCTTCATGTTTACTAGTCAGTACGTTCTCTTGGTCAATATATAGTAGCACCATTGGTGATAGCAGTGGTAAGGTTGGAGAGAGTGAGACATTGCATTCTGGGAATCTTATATATATATCACATTTAAAAACACACAAGGAATTCTCCAAAATGTTATGTCCTCTTCATGCATACTTGACATCGGCTAATACGTGTCCTCAAGTCTCCTGCTTTCAGTGTTTCTGACTGTGGTTTACTGGGAAATGAGAAACAAGACAGTCAGATTTACCTTTTCTGGTATTTCACTTCTATTATTAGTTCTAATACATATGCAAAACATGCTCTTTGTGTTAAGTAGTTTTCCTGGGATGTTATCTTTACTTTTGGGTAATGAGATTCAATGCAGTGACTGGAATGGCCTTAATAGCCATTATGGCTATTCTCCCCACCAGTAATATCTATATTTGTGCCTTTCTCTCTCTGATACCTTTTTCTCTTTCTCTGATAGGTTTCTATAATACTTACAGAATGAAGGAGATCTGGGCAACTAATGATGAATACATGATAAGAGCCATAAGAAAAGTATCAAGTGGGACCAGCAGTTAGCGTAATGGCTATGTTGCTGGACTCCCATGTAGTGGACCGCGGTTCGCGTCCCGGACCCAGTGGCTTAAAACTCACGCCGGGCACGTGTGTGCGTGCCCAAGATCCCGAGAGGAGAACAGAAGAGAAGGGATTGCGGCATGGCCATCCCCCCTGGGGGATGATTTCTCGCTTTCTGTCTCTATGTCTCTCTCTGTCTGTCTGGCGAGCACATGTGCCCTATAGCGAAAACCTCTCCAAAAAAAAAAAAAGAAAAGAAAAGTATCAAGTCATGATAAATCCAAAGAAGCAACACGCAAAATAAATTTAATTTGAACAAATCATTCAAGGGACCAGGATATGGCATAGCAGTTATGTTGCTGAACTCCCCCATAGTCGACCATGTTTCAAATCCCAGACCTGGTGGCTTAAAACTCAAGCTGGGTGCATGTGCATACATGTTCAAAAGCCCCAGAGGAGAACGGATAAAAAGGGATTGCGGTGTGGTCATCCCCCCAGGGGGTGATTTCTTGCTTTGTGTCTCTCGGTCTATCTGGTGAGCACATGTGTCGTATAGCAAAAATCTCTCAAAAGAGAAAAAAAATAATTCAATAGAGGGACCAGCAGTTAGTGTAATGGCTATGTTGCTGGACTCCCATGTAGTTGACTGTGGTTTGAGTCCCGGACTCAGTGGCTTAAAACTCATGCCAGGTGGGTGTGCATGTGTGCCCAAGATCCCGAGAGGAGAATGGAGGAGAAGAGATTGTGGCGTGACCATCCCCCCTAGAGTGTGATTTCTCACATTCTGTCTCTCTGTCTCTCTTTGTCTGTCTGGCGAGCACAAGCGCCCTATAGCAAAAACCTCTCCCCCAAAAAAGAAAAAAAAAATAATTCAATAGATTAAAGAATTCTAAGGCACATATATCCTATGTAGTCTTAATCATTCCATCACTTGAGTGAGAGCCTTAAAAACATCCTCAGGGGGAACCAGTAGTTAGCATAATGGCTATGTCGCTGGACTCCCACTTAGTCGACCGTGGTTCACGTCCCGGACCCGGTGGCTTAAAACTCACGCCGGGCGCATGTGCGTGCGTGCCCAAGATTCCAAGAGGAGAATGAAGGAGAAGGGATTGCGGTGTGGCCATCCCCCCCGGGGGGTGATTTCTCGCTTTCTGTGTCTCTGTCTCTCTCTGTCTGTCTGGCGAGCGCATGCACCCTATAGTGAAAACCTCTCCAAAAAAAAAAAAAAAAAACAAACAAAAACAAAACATCCTCAGGAGGGAGATCACTGGACTGGGGGAGTAAACAGACTATAGCTTCAATTGCTGGGTGGTATCAATCTAGCTGAACAGCTGCTTACTTGCTATTAAACAGGTCACATAACCTTTCCTTGTCTCTATCTTTTTTGTTGTCAAAGTACTACTACCAAGCCATCTTAGGACAGCACTTACCTAATATTAGTCCCATCTGCTTTTCTGATCTGAGAAAAGTATATAAGTAGAACAAGCAAGAATAAAGGACATAGTCCAATGCATTTCTAATATGTGCTGGGGACAATCCATCCGTGAATTATTTTTCTCTTCCTTAGCATTTCTGAAGGAAGCCTTGGATCTGAACTGAAGCCATAAGCACCTTACCTGAACATGTCTGACACATCTACAGTTGCCAGCCAAAAGCTATAGGAGTTGGCGTAGTAGTTACAGGTACCCCGCCCGTGACATTCGATGAAGGGAGCCGAACGAAATTCTTCCAAGCAGGAACCAGGAGAGGCTAGGGCTTGACCTGAACCTTCTGCCCCTGCACTTGTATGCTAGAAAAGATAAGGGAAAATGTGCCAAAATACCCAAGTGCCATAGTGCCTTAGTGACCATCCAAAGATGCATGCTGAACTTGGTCAAAAATTCAAATCCAGCGAACAAGGGTTAGAGTTAAGAAAATTGCATCCACACTAAGGGTAGTCAAAAAAAGCAATAGGTAAATTATGAAAATATGGTTCAGAAAACTTGTGAGGGGGTACACAAGGCTTTTATAGAAGCTATTTGTGGTTCAAGCTTCTTCCTCTGCACATGACATGGAATCCTCATATTTGGGAGAAATGTAGATCTGATGGACAGTCAACTATGATGATAAAGGCAAGAAAGAGTGCTTCATACCATCATGAATGAATAACCAATCCACAGAGATTCCCATCCCTGAGGACAATGAGGAATCTGAATGGTCTGACTGTGAACTGCAATCACCACAGCTGGAGCTTCACATACTGCACATCTGGTAAAGGAAAAGGAGAGAGAATATAATAAACAGGATATGTGGGAAATAGTGATCTCTCTTCTTTGGAAGACTTCCTGCTATGTAGGCCTGTAAGGTGTCTTTAATGCTCAGAAAAGGAGAAAAATGTACTTCGAGAAATTGCTTTCACATAAGCACTATCTCCCAATATATATATAATAAAGTTATAAACTAAAACTATAAACTTTTTTCAAAAAACTTCAGAACCACTGCTATAGCATTTCTATTTTCCATTCTGTCCTAAATGTATATTCATACATGCTATAGTTGATGCCATCATTGCTGTAAGAGTTTGGTTTACTGTATTGTACGTACTATGACCTGTTAAAGTGCCTAGATGGAGTATAGATATTTAGTAATGCTGAAATCGTGGTAAGAACAATGTCTTATAAATGGGAAAAGACAAGAAACATATGTTTTCAATCTCTGCACATTATCCTTGGTCCAAAGGACATTTATTAGTTATTTGGCTATATTTGGAAAACTACCACATATTCAGAATGATAGACAGGTACCCAGGCACTCGGACATGTGGCTGAAATCTATAAAATCAAGTAAAACAGCAATAGAGTGAATACAGCTGAGTCTATCAGATCTTTAAAGAGCATAAGGGAATATCTTGAAATATGATTTAGGCTAATTTGTCAGTTTATCTACATAATAGGTAATGTATTAGAGGGCTTTGTACTTAGTATTGACAAAAATCTTACAGAGGGTCTATACATACACACACACACACACACACACTCTCAAAGGATTTAGGCAAATGTATTAAAAAGAGCACCATAAATTTTCTACTAAGGCTGAATTAGTTTAATTTTTACATTCAATGTCAAAGAAACTAGTCTTTCCAATGATTCATCTTTTATGGTTACTGTAATCCTGGGTCACGATCAGAATAAAAATGGCAACATCCAACATGCCTAGTAGATCGAGTTAAACTAGGCTTCCATGGTACCAAAACCCTAGGAAATCTCTATTGTTATCACTTCATGCTCCATATCTCAATTATCACTTCCTCCTTCTCATAGCTAGGCAACTACCAAATCCTATTTATTCTAATAACATTATACATGTCACTCCACCCTGAGTTTGAATCCACTCGATATATCAGGACAATGGCCATACCCTTAATCTATCTGGTTTCTCTACTTTAGGACTATCCCTTCTGTAATCTAGGTTCCACACTTATGGCTCTGTAATTTTCCCTGGGGTGTAGCTCAAAAATATGTCTGAGCTCCTTTATATATGTACCCAACAAATTCCAAACTACAATTCAGCACTGAATGTCTTCTATCATCTGGGCCTATGTTAATTTTCCAATCTTTTCTCCCTGTGCAACCTTTACATACTATATTCTAGACATATTAATTTATTACCCATTCTTATTCTCTCTACTTAGTAGGTCTTTCTACTTCATAACTTTCTGTGCCTCAAGTACTTCCAATTTGTCAAGGACTGACCAGTTCAAAGCACATTTCTTCCATACAGTTATCCCAGATTTCTTCAGTTGGAATTAAACATTTCTTTCCTTATAATTTTGTAACATTTTTATTAGACATATTGTGGTATTTAGCCCAAACTTGATGTACATTAGGTTAACGTATGTATATTTGCCTAATGACTAGACTATGAGTTCTTTACATATCATACTATGCCTATCACTGAGCCTGGTCAAAAAGAGATTCCTAATAAATATGAATATGATTCATAGTAAATATGAATCAAACATATAAATATGAATTGAATATTGAAATGTACCTCTGCTCAACCTAATCTTCAGGATTATCAACAGATTACCAGCTCTAGACTCATTTATGACTAGCTAAACTAAAGATTGGTAAAAGTCAGAGCTAAATCAATTTCTCACCGACTAATGAATGGCTGAATGCTCTGGCCTTTCAGGGGTTCCATGTTCATTGGCATGGGCTCTGGAGTAGAGAGCCAATAAGAATAGTCATTTCTCGAAGCAAAGTTGCAAACATTATTGATGTTGCAAAACATGAAAGGCATGGTACTGAAGCGACGAAGGCAGCTGCCAGCCGTCCCTAGGAAGAATTGAAGAGAAAATGATGAAGAACTACATCATGGTAATAATTTAGTTTCTTTTAAAATAATAACAGGGACCAGCAGTTGGTGTAACAGCTATGTCACTGGAATCCCACATAGTTGGCCGCAGTTCAACTCCTGGACCCAGCGGCTTAAACTCATGCAGGGTGCGTGCATGCATGCCCAAGATCCCGAGAGAAGAATGGAGGAGATGCGATTGTGTCATGGCCATCCCCCCGGGGGAGTGATTTCTCACTTTCTGCCTCTCTGTCTCTCTGTCTTTCTGGCGAGCATATGCATTCTATAGCAAAATCCCCTCCAAAAAAATAATTATAATAGTAATAACAAACAACCTTTCAAGGAGAAACTTCCTCTCATTTCTTAGCTAATAAATATACTTTATTTCTTAAATTCTAAGATTTATTCATATTTTAATATTTCTAAAATCAGGATATATTTTACAATGTTTGTGGACATTAATTGTTGTAACTTATTATATATTCCCCACAGCTGTTTTTAAGCTGGCAATACATCTTAAAAACAATGATGTATTATGGAGAATATTTAATAATTTACTGGGTACAAGTAAACACCCACTGAATCCTTACAATATGATATCAATATTTTCTGCTCCAGGCTGCCCTCTCTTCTTCCAAGATATCCCCAGTGTGTATCTTGTGTTTGCAATCTCTTTAAGCCTGGGGACAACAGTAGTATTGACCAATAAGCACAGTAACCACAGTCAGAGTTCTAAAAAGGCAAACAAATAAGAGGATAAGGAAGACTGTGAGGAGAAAACAAAAAAAGTAAATAATCTTTGAATTTCAGAGCTAGTTGGAGGAATAGGGGTTATCATCACCAGTGATCAAGCCTTTCTTTTCTTAATTTACTCCCAAAAGAATGGTAAAAAGGGATGGATGAATGTAAATAAATTAATTTAAAAAAAAGGGATGGGCCACCCCCACAAAATTTTAAGTGGTATATCTTTTTTTAAATTTTTAAATTTTTAATTTTTTTTAAATTTCATTTTCTTTTATACAGTCAATCACATTATTTAGCTTACAATGTGAATATTATAACATGTGAGCATTTCTCCCTAGTCCAGTTGACTAAACTATAACATATTTTTAACAGAAATTGGCACATTTCTTTGTCCCATTAATGCTTTTCCTCCCCATTTTTCTTCGAATTGTTCTTCCTCAAACCCTGCTCCTTCACACACACTAAAAGGATATAGAAACACAGTAAATGGATATAAATTAAGTGGTATATCTTAATTTTTAATATCTGAATTTTTTTCATCAGAAGTTATAGTGATACTGTGCCGGTATTAAGATACTAGTTTTTGTCTCTCAGCCCCCAAACCCATCCCTCTATACTTGACTCTGTAATTTACAAACCACATGTCTACCTTGGCGATTATCATTTTTGGTGCTTTGTAACAGTTATATTTTAAAACAAACCCTTATATCAGTCTTTTTTTAATTTTATTTTATTATTTTTAAATTTTTTTATACATTCAATCACATTATTTAGCTTACGAAGTGAACATTTCAATATGTGAACATTTCTACCCAATCCAGTTGATCAAAATATCTTCAACCAATAACACCACACCTCCCCATCCCGTCAATGCCCTGCCTCCGTATCCCTCCTCCAAATGTCCTTCTTTAGGTCCCACTCCTCCACACACACCGCATCTGACATTCACACCCATCTCTTGTGTTTGTGGATCCAATGTAATGATCTAAAATTTAACATTAACAATTTAAAAAATAAACTGGGGACCAGTAGATGGTGTGGTGGTTATGCTGCTGGACTCCCACATGGCCAACCGCAGTTCAGGCCTTGGGCCCAGTGGCTTCAAATCGTGCTGGGTGTGTGTGCATGAATGCCAAAAATACTGAGAGGGGAATGGATAAAAGGGATGGAGGCATGGCCATCTCCCCCAGGAGGGTGATTTCTCACTTCCCAACTCACTGTGTCTGTCTGTCTGTCTCTGGTGAGGGGACTGGACCTAAGGCAAAAACATCTAACAAAAGAAAAAATATATATATATATTATCTGGGCTAGCCAGGTGGCATGGGGCTTAAAGCAACTGGATGCTACTTGTTTGACTGCACAGTTCGAGTGCAGATTCAGTGGCTTGATTCACATCAGCTGCATATGTGTGCAAGCCCAAAATCCAAAAAGAAGAATGGAGAAAAAGGCATTGTGGTGTGGTCATCCTCCCTGAGGGGGATGATTTTTCATGCCCCAATCCTGTGTATCCAGTGAGTGCATGCACCTTAAAACAAATTACAAAAACAATTCATAAACTTACATTATTTTATTGCCAAAGAGTGTCTGTGCTTTCCAGAGAGAGACAGAGAAAAATGAAAAGGAAGAACACACCCCTTAATCAGTCATAATTATGCCACAACCCCTTCTCCTCCATTTCTCCATCCTGTCAGAATTTGGGGTCTGTGCACACGAATTCCCAGCATGTTTTTCAAACCACCAAGGACAGGATTCAAACTGGTAAACCATGCCTCTTCCATGGGAAAAAAAAAAAAATTTAAATAATTAAAAAAAAAAAAGAAAACTAATCTACTACCTAATTCACTAGGCTATGGGCCCAGCTTAGTAGATTCATTTTTTTCCTTTTCTTAGAAAGGGATTTTTGCTATAGGATGCATACACTTGCTGGAGAGACAGAGAGAGACAAAGAGACAGAAAGTGAGAAATCACCCCCACCCCAGAGAGATGGCCATGCCGCAATTAATCCCTTCTCCTTTATTCTCCTTTCAGGATTTTGGGCATGCATGCACATGCCCCGGTGTGTTTCAAGCCTCTGGGTCTGAGAACTGACCTATAGTCAGCTATGTGGGATTCTAGTGCCTTATCCACCATACTACCTGCTGGCCCTGAAATACCTTTCTTTGTGTTTTTACTACTATTATTATTAGTATTTTTAGAGAGTTTTTTTGGTATAGTGAACGTGCGCTCACTGGAAAGACAGAGAGACAGAAAGAGAGAAATAACCCCCTAGGGGCCACGCTGCAATCCCTTTTCCATTTTCCTTTTGGGATCTTGGGCACACATGCACATGCACTTGGCTTGAGTTTTAAGCCGCGGATCTAGGACTTGAACCACAGCTGACTATGTGAGTGTTCAGTGACATAACTACTACGTCATCTGCTGGTCCCTCTAAAATGCATTTTTCTTTTCAGAGGTTTCACTATAGGGCGCGTGCACTCGCCAGACAGAGAGAGACAGAGACACAGAAAGCGAGAAATCACCCCCCGGGGGGATGCCCACGCTGCAATCCCTTCTCCTCCATTCTCTTCTCGGGATCTTGGGCACGCATGCACACGCGCCCAGCATGAGTTTTAAGAAACCAGGTCCGGGACGCGAACCACAGTTGACTACATGGGAGTCCAGTGACATAGCCATTACGCTAACTGCTGGTCCCTAAAATGCATTTCTTAATGAAATGGATTAGTAGAGATTTAAAGAGCCTCAAGTGTTGGAGATTTTAACAAAGCCATAATTTTGAATCATTCCATTGAATTTATCTCCCAGAGGTTTTCACATCTCTTGGCAATGTGCCAATAATAACATTCTTGTATAAAATGGGAAGTGTATGATAGTGAAAGTGACATAGATTACCCAAAGCACATTCACAGACAGATTGACATTAAAAGAAATTACACATGACAGTCAAGAACTTGAAAATTTATTTCTTCAAAATTATGCCTGTGAGGGGAACCAGCAGCTAGTGTAATGGCTATGTCACTGGACTCCCACGTAGTCGACTGCGGTTCGAGTCCTGGACCCGGTGGCTTAGAACTCACGCCGGGCGTGTGTGCGTGCGTGCCCAAGATCCCAAGTGGAGAATGGAGGAGAAGGGATTGTGGCGTGACCATCCCCCCTGGGGGGTGATTTCTCGCTTTCTGTCTCTATGTCTCTCCCTGTCTGTCTGGCGAGCACACACGCCCTATAGCGAAAACCTCTCAAAAATAAAACAAAAAATACAAAAATTATGCCTGTGTACCTCTTGGAACTTTTCAATGTATCCAATGGGGTACCCTTATCTGACTGAAGACTCAGAAAAGAACAGTAGTCTTTTCTTTTTAGAGGGATTTTTGCTTTAGGGCATATGTACTAACCAGAGAGATATAGAGATAGAAAGTGAGAAATCACCCCAATACCTTCTCCTATATTCTCCTCTTGGGATTTTGGGCATGCACGCACACATGCCTAGTGTGAGTTTCTAGCCACCAGGTCCGGGACTTGAACCATTGTTGGCCATGTTCTGCGACATAACCATGACGCCATCTGTTGATCCACCAGGTAAACTATACCTGTGGATCACCAGAAGCATTTTTATACCTGGTGGGTCATCAGAATCATTTGGAATTTTTATGCAATTAGTTTAGGATGGGCCTAAGAATTTTTTAAAACTTTCTCCTTATGGAAAATCATTGATTTAATCTAGTTTATCCATTCTGAAAAAAAAAAAAAAGCCAGAACAAAACAAACAGAAGAACTGGCTCAAAGTTACTGCCTCTAGGTCATGTGAGAGTGAACGACAGCATAGTATAATTGAAAAGGGATGGATTAGGATCAGTAGGTGCTAGATTCAAGTCTTCATCCATCACTTTCTAACTGGCTTTTATTAAGTCACTTAACCTCTTTGCAGTTGGTGTATAAAATGGAAAAACTGGGGACCAGCAGTTAGCGTAATGGCTATGTCGCTGGACTCCCACCTAGTCGACCGTGGTTCGAGTCCCGGACCCGGTGGCTTAAACTCACACCGGGCGCGTGTGCGTGCGTGCCCAGGATCCCAAGAGGAGAACGGAGGAGAAGGGATTGCGGCGTGGCCATCCCCCCTAAGGGGTGATTTCCTGCTTTCTGTCTCTCTGTCTCTCTCTGTCTGTCTGGCGAGCACACATGCCCTATAGCAAAAACCTCTCCCAAAAAAAGAAAAAAAAAAATGGAAAAACTGCTATTTGTCCTATATCTTTCTTCATTATATTTGTGAAAATCAAATTAGACAGACAATGGATACAAAAGTGTTTTGTATATTATAAAGTAATTTAGAATAAAAAGTGGGGGCAGGTGGTAGTAAAGTGGTAACACAGCATGGAAAAGGTCCTGAGGTTATATCCTGGGACCTCCCTGAGAATGCAAGGCGAATAAATTTATGCCTGTGAACTGTGGCTAGCTGAGACTGAGGGTGGATTGTGGTGTAAAAACTCTGTTGGGGGCTCCTGTGTCTTTTTCTCTTTCCATGTCTCTATCACGGAATAAATAAATTTCAAAAAAAGGTTTATTTATTTATTTATTTATTTTTAGAATTTTGCTATAGGGAGCATGCACTTGCCAGAGAGAAACAGAGAGATAAAGTGAGAAATCACCCTTCAGAGGGGCTGGTCACAATCCTTTCTCCATTCTCCTCCCGAGATTTTGGCATGCCTGATATAATTTTTATGTTGCCAGGTCTGGGACTCAAACAGTGGTCAGCCATGTGGGAATCCAGAATCTTAACCCCCATGCCACATGCTGGCTCCCATTAAAAACATTTTTAAGAAATAAAAAGAAGAGGTACATAAAAGGAAGGTCTGTGATGATGAGATCAGTGAGCTGCCCACAATGATGCAGAATCTTGGATTATAGTCTCTAAGTTTTTTAAGAGAGGGTGAATTCATGTACTTCCAGGGCCTCCATTTTATAAAATTATAAAGTTTTCTAGACTAATGGTTCCTAGTATGGCTTTCTCTCCCAAGTGGAAAAATTCAATCCGTCTCTGCCAAACCCCCCCCCCCCTTTTTTTGAGAGTTTTTTGCTATAGGGCACATGTGCTTACCAGAAAGACAGAGAGAGACAGAGACAGAAAACAAGAAATCACCCCCCAGGGGGGATGGACACACCACAATCCCTTCTCTTCCATTCTCCTCTTAGGCACACACGCATACGCGCCCGGTGTGAGTTTAAGCTAGTGGGTCCAGGACTTGAACCATGGTCAACTACATAGGAGTCCAGGGACGTAGCCATTATGCCAACTGCTGGTCCTGATCCTCTTTTTTTATATAGCATAATCCTTTCACTGATCCAATGCAGAGTGCATTTATTTGATCAGGTAGCTTTTCTATTCCATACCAATGCTACAGTTCCTTCTATTCTTTGCCTAGTCATCAAGGTATCTCCCGTTTGACCCTCGTGTGTGTCCTAACAGAGACCCTATAATCCAGGACTACTCTGGGATCTTATAATGGTTTTACTGTGTCTGAGGCCTAATCTGTGCCAGAGTCAAAGCCAGTTTGTAGCGTCTAAGTCTGAATGCACACTTTAACTGCTCTTGTTTGACCAAATACATGCATTCTGAAAAATTATAATGTCATACTGAAGAGCAGACCCTACTTTCTTTTTACATTGCATTTTTTAAATTGAATAGTGCTCAGAAACTTCTAGTGGTTCCTATTGACCTGATAGGAAGTTTACAGGTTTGAGTTTAATTATAAGTTACATTCTGACAATGAAGAGAGAAAGCACAAACAAGGAATATTTTATAAGTGAAAAGCTAGAGACAATTACTGAAAGATATTTCATTTAATTAAGTTAATTAAATTGACTAAATATATGATATTTCTCTAGAGATAATTAAATTAGTTTAATAAATATTTCTTAATTGTAAAATTAAAAAGGAAAATGCAACATAAAGAACGCAAAGGAAGGGAAGAAAGGTAGCAGAGGCAAGATGAAAAGGAGAAAAAGAAAATAAGAGAAAGAAAAGAGAAATGTAAGAGGGAGAAGAAAAATCTTGGATAAACCTCCACTTTATTTGGCTTCATAAAATGATTTGTGACTATGGGTTTCCATGAAAGTGGATGTGTCTACTCTAGTGTGCCACAACTAGTTTTCAGGTGTGGTTATATGCACTGGGAGCACAGTAGCAGAGCAGACCACTGGGATCTCTGTTGCTGTACAACTATTTTACATTATGGATTGGGATCTCAGGTGCCCTCTCACCACAGAGATGCCAAAAAATCTTCTTAGATATCTTTATGGTGGCGTGAAGGTTAAGGCAGCTGGATCCCACATCACCAACTGTGTGGTTTGAGTCTTGGATGGGACAGTTTGAAAAACACACTGGGTGCATGTGTGTACATGCCCAAAATCCAAAGAGGAGAATGGAGGACTGCGGCATGACCATTTCCCCTGTGGGGTGATTTCTCACTTTCCTCCTTTCTGTCTCTCTAGATGAGAGTACATGCCCTATAACAAGAAAAAAAAGGTTCTTTTTGGGGGCAAGTGGGATAGTGAGTCCTGAAAGAGGCAGCTCCAGGTCAAACAATGTGACCTCAACACCTAAAGTCAAGATTCCAGGAAAAAAATCTTGAGGATGGAGGAGTCCTTGACAGTCAACCAGCTTCATCCCATCAGTCAATGTACCCACTCCAGTGTAGACAAGACACATGGGAACACATTAAATGAACTGGGTTTTATATGGAAATACGGAGCTTTGCATAGCTTTAAGCTACTCTGCTAATACTTTATAAAGCAAAGACACTTATTTTAGGAACTATAAACTACATAATTAAGCAATAAACTTACTTTCTTTGATCTAGGAACCAAGATTCTCTTTTGAATTTATCTTTCAACTTGATGAAGACCAGTCTCAGAGAGGAGGAAACTATTCCCCATGAATTATAAACACTGCCCACTCAAGCAGCTGCTACACTTTAGAAATCCTAGGGAATATGTTTCCTTAATAACTAACCTAACTAAAAATAAATGTGACCCCTTTTGAAAATGCCTTGCTTTAAGTTAAGAATTGTACCTTATGCTAGCTAGTTAAAGCTTTTAGTTAAAAGTTAACTATTTATGTAAACATCATAGTGAAAATATTCAGTTGACCTTGACATAGTCTTCAATTTGGAAGAGCCCAAAGGATATAATGATGCACTCTGGCCAACACTACTCTAGAACTCAACAGGATTTTCAAAACAATACCAAAATATGTAGTAATTAATAAGATGCCAGTTATCTCACCCAAGTCTTGACCGTGGGCTCTTTTATTTCCTTGTACATAGAGGAGAGAAAAACCTTCATAGATCTGGACTGTTCCCTGTGGGCATTGTGGTGCATCTGTTGTCTGGCTGTGGCGTGTGATGAGGAATCCATGGGCAACAGAGGAGGTTCCAGGGGGACCTGGAGGACCTTGTAATCCATCTGGGCCAGGGGGACCATCCAAACCACGAGTACCTATTTCCAGGAAATCATCAGTATAAAATACTAATTAAACTCTGATCCACTATATGGCTACTGATAACACATTATAACTCCATTTATTAATTTATGCAATATTTATAGTGTCTCTAAAGGCACTGTCAGCTATCATGGGTTTGGAGACAAGTAAATTACAGCATCTGCCCTAATTTTTTTTTCTGGCATTGCTTGAAGATATTAGGTACTAAAATGCTGGGTGAATGAAACCTATGGAAAAAGAGATGCTTATTTGGGGAGCCTGTATGTTATCTTGTCTCTTGTTGCGCTACAGGAGTCCAAACCCCATGACCACATTTCAGTCTGCTGTTTTGTTCATCAATGAGAAAAGGAAGGGTGTGGTTGCAACCAGTCTGCCAGCTTCAGTGCTGAAGAGCATTTTCCTTTGAATTAGACTGGGGACTTATTCTCAGGCATACCTTTTTGTTTAGAGAATAGGCAGGGTATTCTGAAGAAGCCTTTTCAAAATGTCTCTTTTTAATCTACAACTTGTTCCCATTTTTCATTTAGCAAAATTACAATAAAGAAAAAAAGAATTCAAGAGTGCTGGGGGAATCTAAAGAAAGATTTTTAAAAATTCTTTTTATAAACAGGGTGTATATGTATATATATATATATATATATATATACACACACACACACATATATATACATATACACACACGTGGATTTTCATTTCATATGAGTGTATGAATTTTTATTTTTGAGAAACTACACAGCAGTGCCTGTGATGAAGATGATACTAATTTATTTCTTTCTTAGAGATGCAGAATTAATGAAATGGCAGAATATGGGCATTAGGAAGGCCATATGTATCATCACTCCAACTTGTTGCCACTTATATTTTTGGCCAATAAAAAACTCTTTATGTTTACATTATTTACAGTTTTATTTAATTTATCTAGAATTGTTAACATACATAAACAATTCTGAGTTTATGATATTCTATTTTAACAATTTTATGTTAATGCATTTCTTTAGTGCAAGTTGATTCAAATTCTTTTTGGAAGTAGGCTGAGTACAGATTTGCAATCAGGTAGCTATCAAACTCAATATTATGTAGAATTCCTATTGATGAAGGACTTAAAAATCTGCATATCAATTTATCATCTCAGAATGAGCTGTCACAATGAGTCTTAAAGGTCTATAGAAATCACTTAAACATTTTGTTTATATTTACTGTATCTGATAGAGGAAATTACATCCTATTGTGGTAGTTTCAAATGTAGAAGGACTCATAATAGTTTCAATGTGGTCAAGGGATTTAAATCAACACACTGAATATCTGGAAAACACTGATCTTGAGGAGGAGTTTGGTTTTCCAGCGCTCTAAACACATAAATAAGAGCAACCTGTGTATGCTTCTCCTATAGAGGCAAATCTCCTTGCATGTGTCTTCTGATTTTTCCCCAGCCCCAGATTCACCAGATAGCTGTGCTCCCTCAAGAGGAAGGTCTCACAGCTCCAAGTGGAAGCCCTCCATCCAGAGGTCTCCCAGACTTAAAGACCACTGTCAGCAGCATCGCTTTACTTGTGTTACCTGGCTGGCCTGGAAGGCCTGGGTCTCCTTTGCGCCCTCCTGCACCATCAAAACCAGGGAGCCCATTTCGTCCAGGGTCTCCTGGAGGACCAATTGGACCTAAAGAAAAAGAAATGGAGTTTACAAATGCGAGTAGAATAATTCCCCATCCAGACAGATCTAAGAAACTTAAGGTTCTTGAGACAATGAATTCATAACCTGATTTTATCTTAAATCAGATAAATGAGTCCAGAACAAAATATGCAGACAAGGATTTAGTTTTAGTTTTAAACTTTCCATTGAATTCTGAAGAGATTCCCTTAACATAGCGGTTGTCTTCTTTGCTTCCAAAACCAAACAGAAGTGCATGTCCAAACTTTTGTTCTCTATCCCATTGTACGTAAGGCTTTTACTGCCTCATACACTTTATGAAAGAACTCCATCACTTAATAAGGGAGAAAGACTGAAATTAGCTATAGCTTTTTTTTATAATCAAATTTGACTATAGGCATTGAGTCAAATGGCCTAGAGAGCAGTTAGTTTAAAAGTCAAGGGAAGGCCAGCAGGTGGCATGGGCTCCCACATGACTGACTGCAGTTCGAATCCCAGACATGGTAGCTTGCTTTCTCAACCCTGTTGTCACCCACTTGTCTCTCTCTGGTTAAAATAAATAAATAAAATTAAATAAATAAATCTTCCAAAAAAGGAAGGAGGAGGAGGGGGAGAGCTAGTAGTAGTAGTAGTAATAGTCAAGGGAACTCAGATGGAAATTGATAGTCCACCAAGTCAGTCTTCAATCTTTCAGCTGGGTGAGGTAAAGAAAGCACCATATCTTAAATCAATTTTCATTTAATCACAGTTTTTAATATTAATCTAGTCTGTTCAAATTAAAGTTAAAAGATATCTGACTGGGTCTGAAATAAATTTGACCACGAAAAATAGACTTAAAAAAAAAAAAAAGGAAATGCTACCTGTGATGAAAATGGACCCAGTATTCTACTAGTTACTGAGACTCCTAATATCAGAAACAAATTCTGAATATGTAAAAGGAGAACTAGGGAAATGTTTTCAGATAGATAAACCTTAAAAAATTGATCTTCACTGAGTACAGCAGTACATACATAGTCCCAGTTACCTGAGGCAGGAGGATTGCAAGTTCAAGGTCAGTCTAGGCAACATAGTGAGAACCTGCTTCTAAAAAAATAACAAAAAATGATCTGCAAAAATACCTGGTAACCCTTGAGGTCCTGGTAGTCCTGGTGGGCCTTTTAATCCAGGCTGGCCAGGGATCCCTGGAGGACCGGGATCACCTTTGATTATAATACTCTGTCCTGAAGGACCAGGTAACCCAGGAGGACCTAAGAGGCAAAACACACAAATTTGAAGGTGAAAAAAGTAAAAAGAAATGGATGCCAAAGTGATCTAACTTCAGAATAAGAATTAGTTTGAAACAAGTTATAATTATTGGACTGTTGACATAAACAATAGAAATCTGTATGGAAAAACTAACATTATCTTACCCAGAGGACTAAAAACTAAGTAACTTCCTTAGGACTAGTGAAAAAAATTAGGCATATCATTCCTGTTTCCAAGCCTTAAGTATTACTTAATTCAATAACTGAGTAATACTAATCCATTACAGTAAATCTATTACAAATCTATTCCCTGACAAGTTGATTCTGATTCTAACATCATTTGCAGTTCCTGTTTGTTGTCCTTGTCAAGAGACTCACTGAACTAGTGGAGGAATTTAGCAGATGCTCTATTTCATAGTCTATAGAAAACCACTATAAGCATCTTAGAAAAAAACTATTTTAATATAAAAATCTATAAACATACATATATGTCTTCCTCGTGTGATCTGTTCAATTGGATATGAGGAAATTAATAATAAAGGCAAACAAAAATTTCAATGAAGTATTCTTGTTGGTCCTGCATTTATGTTAAATTTAAAAGGTCTGCTATCATTATTACATTAATAGAGAATTTAAGAGATTAGTAAACAGGGGAAGAATCTTTCCTATTTCCTCTCAGCTGTTAGAGACTTTGACAGTTTGGCTAAAAGACAGTTTGAAAATATCCAAATTCTTTGAGGTTCTTGAGTATCAGGTATAACAAGCTTCAGGAATAAGTCTTACCTGGGGGGCCCAGAAGTCCTGGTTCCCCCTCGGGTCCAGTTGAACCAGGTAATCCACTGGGTCCTTTCATTCCTGCAAAGAAGGTACATAAAATTGCAAGACACCTTAAAAGGAACACAGCCTTTACCCAGGCAAATCAGCACATGGGTATCTCGACATAAAGGAGTTTAATGTAAAGGGAAACTTCAGCACTTCTGTTTAAATACCTGGGAATCCTGGAACACCAGGGAGACCAGGATCTCCTTTCATTCCATTGAGACCAGGCCGGCCAGGATTACCCTGAACAAATATATAAAATCATTAAAGCTAGAAAAAAAGACCAAGATATTATCTTATCTTAGATAGATAAATTCTTATTTAAAAATACAAGAGTATCTTTAATTTTAGGGAGAGAGGAAGGGAAGTGAGGACATGGGTATTGCGTGATGATTTACAGCACTGTCTCTAGAGTCAAACTTCCAGGATTCAATGACCAATTTCTTCTCTTATCAGCCTGTGTGACTTGATTATTTAAATAAATAAACTTTTTTTTTTTTTTTTTTTGGAGAGGTTTTTGCTATAGGGCGCGTGCGCTCGCCAGACAGACAGAGAGAGACATAGAGACAGAAAGCGAGAAATCACCCCCCAGGGGGGATGGTCACGCCGCAATCCCTTCTCCTCCATTCTCCTCTCGGGATCTTGGGCACGCACGCACACGCGCCCAGCGTGAGTTTTAAGCCACCGGGTCCAGGACGCGAACCGCGGTCGACTACGTGGGAGTCCAGCGACATAGCCATTACGCTAACTGCTAGTTCCCAATAAACTATTTTTTTAAAAAAAAGAATGATAAAGTGTGAAAGACACAGCAAAAATATAATATGGCCTGTTAATTAACTGGCTTGGAGGACCATAAAAATCGTGGGAAGAAGAGTCAAAAATAACTCAAGAATGGGTCTAAAGGAGAAATACAGAATAGAAAGATAATTTAGGAGACTATCGTATTAGTCCAAGTACAGGATAATAGAGTTCGTATTGGTATAAATGAAAAAGAGGCAAGTTTAGAACGTCTTATTGTGCCAAAATACAATAAAGTGCTAAAAGACGGGAGGGCCATGTGAGGAAAACACAAGATCCAACTGGAACGAGTATCCAAATCTGCCACAATGTGAGTATTAACATAAGAAACAATAGTTTAAATAACTAGAAATCATTGGGGGGCAGGTGGTGAGGGAGAAGTAACACAAATGGGCCCACATGGGAAAGGTCCTGGGTTTGCATCCCTGAGCAGGTAGGGTATATGCTCCAGTGATCTGGGCTGGCTGGGATTGGGAGTGGCTTACAGTATGAAGACTGTTGGAGATGCCTTCCTCTCTGTCTCTATCTCTCTCTTTCTCTGTTTGTCCCTCTCACATAAAATAAATAAATAAATAAATAAATAAATAAATAAATGCTTTTAAAAATTTGTAAATCATGGAGAAAAAAGAGAAATCAAGGTAAGGCTCTTGCTTACAGTAGGGCCGATTGGTGTACATGAAGGTAGTGCTAGAGATGGAAAATCATCATTTTGCTACTATCTCACTAGATTGGTTGAGGAAAATCATTAATGTAATAGATGATAAATCTAAAGGAAAATTTTTATGAGCAGTATATTTGCATGATCCTGATGTGCCTTCCCTCAGTTTTGCTCATTAGTTGCAAGGGTCAAAAACAGACATATAATGGAGAAACCAGACAACTTGATCAGGTGATCAAAATTAAAATCACAAATGAGGGACAGATGGAAATCATAGGCCTTCTTATCTGTTACCCGTAGAAGGACAAAACATCACTCACGTAGTTTCCAGCTGGGAATACATAACCTGAATCTAATTGTGAAGATATAGTAGATAAAAGAAAATTGTGAAGAAATATCAGATAAAAGAAAAAATATTCTGTTTTTAAAGTGGGGGAGCTACAATTGTTTTAAAAATGTCAAGGCCATGAAAGAAAAATTTGGTTTAGAAATGGTTCCAGATTAAAGGAGACTAAAGAGATATGACAAATACAGTACGTGATTTGGTCTGAATCCTGTATTGGAGGAAGAAATGCTGAAAAGGATATTACCAGGCCAATTGACAGAACTGGAACATGAAAGGTAGACATTAAAGTATCTTATCTAAGTTCAGTTTCCTGAAAGTAGATAACTGTACTGTGGTTATATAAGAGAATATCTTTAATCTTAGGAAATGGGCACTGAAGTATACTTAGTAATAAAAGGGATATGATAGATGCAGCCTATTCTCTAAGTTTGTATCTTTCATGAGTGAGAGAGACAGAGAGACAGAACCCTCAACAGGGTCTTGATACTGTCATCAAACTTCAGCCAGCCCTGGATCATGGGCATGTGTGTTCCAGGTGTGTTCAGGGAGGCCTCCAGACTGAAACCTAAACCTTTTCATGTGGGTCAGTATCACAGAGCATTGAATTTTGCCATCTGGCATTATATATATATATATACCACCATCTGGCATTATATATATATATATATATACATATATATATATATGTGTGTGTGTGTGTGTGTGTTTATATATGTTATATATATATACACACACATATATGATATATATGATATATATTCTATATATAAATACACACACCCTAAATATATATACTAAATATATATATATATATATATATATACACACACACACACATGTGTGTATGTATTTATAAACACACATGTACATACATACAGAGAAAGAGAGCAAATGGGGCAAAATGTATCAGGCAGTATTCTTGAATACAGGCATAACGACATTGAACTAGAGGTACATGAGAGAATGAGGTGGGAAGTGAGAAGAGAGTAGTGAATAAAGAGAGAAGTAAAAATTTTAAGTCTAGGTAACCAGAAGAGTAGAGGTATCAAAGGAATAAAGATTAGATATTGGAAAGTTTTAAAAGAAATTATTTTAGGTATTTTTTTCTTCTATAAAGTGGCCTTTGGAGCTAAAAGACAGCCCTACCATATTGGCTGCCAACTCTACCAAAAATCCTCTTGAATAAATGGAAGAAGCTTTGAGAATCCATAAAGTAGAATGTAACTCTCTGGGTCATTAAAACCAAGATAGAAAGCACATGAGTGGAGATGTCATTATTCTCTTTTTATAGGTGAAGACAGAAATCCAGTGTCTGTTTTTCTCATAGAGACAAAGCTGAAGTGTGCAGTGGAGCTGAAATTTGACCTTAACTTACCTAATTTCAAAGTCTAAAATATTCCCACTGACCATAATTACTTCCCTATGGATGGATTCATTCGCTTGCAATGATGATACACATGTCTCCTTAGCATAAATTTACTTTCACTGAAATGAAGGCTTCTTAAATGTAACTACTATAATACCAAAGACTTCAGGTAAAGTATCTTTTGAGGAATCCTTTTACAAAAATACAGCAAAGTCCTGTTAGTTATAAGACTATAGGAAACTTGCCTCAACTTCCTTTTTAATTTACCAGCAAGCCATGCATAGAACCTGTTCAGTGGGTGCTAATTAAAATTATGCAGTTTAGAATTTTCATTTCGGATGCAAACACCCACACTCCTCTCTCATGAAATATCTACTCCCATTTCCTACCGGGAGTCCTGGTGGTCCTTGATCTCCTTTCAAACCAGGCAAGCCAGGTTGCCCAGGTTGGCCTGGGTTTCCCCTCTCTCCTTTAATACCTCCATTTCCAGGGAGACCCCGGGGACCTTCTGGACCTGGGAGACCTTGATAATGCACAACAAATGACCATATTTCAGTATAACATAAGAATAGCATAAATGTCAGGCTTTAAAAAATATCAATCATCTCACTATTAGTTTGCAGAATAAAATCCCACTATCCTGATTCCCTTTCTAGTGTGATTTGAACTGGGTTAAAATAAACTTTTGTTACTAATAGTGGTTTGCAGACATTTTTATTTTACATTTCATTATAAAGTAAATTGATATCTAAATAAAGTACTCAGGGTATAATAACATTTGCTTCTGTAATCCATAACAAAGTGTTTGACTTAAAGTGAAATGAAACAGACACTGTAGGACATTGTTCTTAAATTGAAGTATGCATCAGAATCACCTGGAAGTGTTGCTAAAACAGATTCCTGGGCCACTCTCCATAGTTCTGGATTCAGTAAGGCTGAGAAGGAGCCCAATAATTTGTATTGTAACAGGTACTTTGTAGAAGTTGAAGCTGCTAGTTCTAAGGCCATACTTTAAGAACTCCAGCTACAGGGCAATCAGGGATTCAGTACATCTGTCTCCCTATGATTAAATTCAAATTGCTTTATTTGTAAGTAGTTACATTTATTCAGCTTTTATTACTCTGCAATTAAGATAGTTATTTAAGCAAAATGTTTAATTGCATTTTAGTGATATGCTCAACACATTAGCATATTTCTATGTCAGAAATGTATTGATTCAATATGCTTTTAAAACTTATTAAAATTTTCACAGTCTTTAAACTTTATTTTTGAAGAAAAATAATTCTGTGTACATTTTATAAACAAATCACATAATTTAAAATGAGATTTTGCTAAGCTCTTTCTCTTATGCTGTATTTTTAACCTGTCTTTCTGAATAAAGATATCAGGTCCATTAAACAACGAAGGAGATCTTATCTTTGAACAAGTCTTTTGTCACTAGGTGGGAAATAGGTGCTACTTGTTTGCACAGTGTTTAGTTGCTGAGGCAGAAACTAAACCGTCCTGCCTTGAGAAAATAATTCTGAAGTTTTAAATGAACAGCCAATATTTACCACTTTTACTTTCTGTCCTCTGGTAATCATGTTTTTTTTTTTTAATTGATTCAACAAAAAATGAAGCCATATAGAGATTATTTCATAAGGAACTATCATAAGCATATAAATTTAGAATTCTAGTTCACATTACATGTGACAAAGGGTCATTTTTTTATCTGAGATAAAACTCTAGTTTTAATTCCCTTTCTAACACTCTTATTACTCAGAATCAATGGTGACACACTAACAAGGCTGAATGGCACAGTTTGGAAGACTACTTGACTCTGGAGCTAGAGGTTGGGTTGGAATTATAGTTCTATTAGTCATTAGCTATTTGACCTTAGCAAGCTTATCAACTCTGGCTACAATTTCTTCTTCTATAAAGTGGAAATAAGAATAGTATACACTTTATCAGGTTGTTGCAAGAATTAAATGAGATAGCATGTATAATAAAATCTTAGCACAGTGTCTGGCACATACTAAGAGCTATGGGAAAACTGTTTTTAAAATTAGTAGAAAAGAACATAGGAACATACGTTAACATATGAACCCATTCTTAATCTTTCAGTTTTCTATGATTTCATAATATAACCCTAGGCTATCTGGCACATGAGAGAGAAGAAGCAGTTTCACAATAGCATAACAAATGCTTTATCTTTAAGCAATTTCATTCATATAGTCACTCTAGCCTGGCAACCAAAAATTCTCCCTCTCAATCATAAAGAAAGGGTTAGGGTACATTGTACATAAAACAAAACAAAACAAAACAAAAACCCCGCTGCATTCAAATCCAATAGATGGGGTTTTCTAAACAAACTTGATAACATATGATTTAAACTAGAACTCAGGTAGCAAATTAGCTTATTAAGAAAAAAATAAATAAATGATGTGAATTAACCTCATAACAATGACAAGGTAAGATTAAGATGAGAAAAAAGGAAACTGTTATGACCCTCTTCCCCAGTTTGAAAAATTACCAGAACATTGTATTATTTGAAAACAACTAGGGAACTGCTCTTTTTGCAATTAAAAGAAAATGTTGGGAAATTTATGTTAATTCATACCCGCTATTTAGGGTTTCAAATTTAAATGAACGAATTACTAGTGACATGAGGGAAATAAAAGTTTTAGCTTGAACAATATTCAATAGTTGCCTTTTCTATGAATTAAAATAGTCATGGATATACAATGAGGGTAATCCAAATTTCAAGAGAATAAAATCAGTGTGTGGAGATTACAAATGGACCAGATGCCTGGCTAAGTATCTTAATGCAGTCTTAAAGGTAAAAAATAAAAATATGTCCATTTAAATGTCAACATGTCTTTATGTATGGATGTCCTATTATAAACAATCAAAATCACAAAGACCTAATATTTCAAATTTGATTTATAAACAAGTCACATTACCTTCACCAAAATGTTAAAACCCGAGCAGGTAGTATTTGAGGATAACAGCACTCTTCAATGACTTCTGAATTATAGCAAAATAAGTGCATTTCTCTTATCACACATACAAAGCATCAAAAGAAAAAAAAAAAAAAAGAATTGACCAGTGAAGAGTCTAACCTTGAAAACCTGGGAAGATCAGAGTTCACCAAAGCCCAAAGATCGATGTTAGCAGTGTCAGACATCACACAGTACAAAATAAGATTATGAGTTAGAAGTGGTTCACAATATAGCACAAGTTAAACAATAATCCTTTTGCCAGCATTTCTTATCCTACAGCATAATCGGTATTCAGACAAAACCATACAAGAGTATGGAGAGCCAAACCTTTCGAATAAAGCGTATTCTAGAGAATAAGCTGCTGGGCTTCATTAACTCAAAAAAAAAAAAAAATTCTACTGAAGACATCATGTTAACACTGCTACTGTGACTTTCCACAAGTTAGCATGTCAAAACATTAAAGTTGGCAAGATAGTACCATTTCACTGACAGCCTTCAGTTCCTTTAGAAAAAGAACAGTTTTAGATAAATGTTTATGTTTATTTTAGCCTCTGCCATCCTTTAGTAAAAATACTAGGTGCAAATTTCTCAATATGTTTGAACTGCCCTACAGAAATACAGTTAACTTTTAAAGGAGTTCTTGGCAAAATAAAAATCCAAAGATCTTAGATGATTGAATAGAAAAATCAAAACATGAATATACACTGGTCATTACCAGACATACTTATTTTATTTGAAAACCATTCCATAAAGTCCTATTCTGATTTAAAAAAAAAAAATTCTTTTTTTTTTTTTTTTTTTGGAGAGATTTTTACTATAGGGTGCGTGTGCTCACCAGACAGACAGAGAGAGACATAGAGACAGAAAGCGAGAAATCACCCCCCAGAGGGGATGGTCATGCCACAATCCCTTCTCCTCCATTCTCCTCTCGGGATCTTGGGCACGCACGCACACGCGCCCGGTGTGTTTTAAGCCACCGGGTCCGGGACACGAACCGCGGTCGACTACGTGGGAGTCCAGCGACATAGCCATTACACTAACTGCTGGTTTCCTAAAAAAAAAAAAAAATTCTTCAGGAAGCTTTCTTCTGTGCATTCTTGCTTACAATAAGTTAAAGAGAAAATGCCAATGTATATCTATACACCATTGAACTTGAAAATAAAGATTAGAATTTTCCAAAGATGTGAAGATTATCAGTGAATGGGTGCTTTAAAATATTTTGGCATGCAATTTCCCACCTCAAACCACAGAAAATATAGAATTTACTTTATTATTATTCAATGCACATATTAAGTCAGTCTACTCACTATTAAAAGAAGGATAATTAAATAAAAAGATAAAAGCCTACAAGTAGAACAGTTCTTCAGTTCTTGGTTAGTGTTAATTGACTATAAACACAATTTCCTTTTCCTAGAAGTCTTGCTATGATTTATATACAGTGAATGTTAGCAGAGAAAATAAATTGTGCTAGAGCAATGAATCCTAGGCGTTAGAAGACCTAGAATCTATTCTTGACTTTCTCTGCTTCTTAATAACTACATGACTTTGGGCAATTCAGTCTCTCTGAGCTTGTCTTCTCATCCATATAAATGGAATAATGTCATCTGCTCTAAACTCTTCACAAGATTGTTTTAAAGATCAAATCCAATTTTTAAAATATCGACATACTGTCTGTCTTGTGTAAGGTGCTACAGGGAACATAAAGATGAGCAAGATTCAAACACTGTCCTCAAGGAGCTTACAATAAAGTACATTATTTGATGTAAATGATGGCATATCATAAAAACATAAAACATTATCATTATTGCCTAATAATAAAATCTTTGAAATGTTTGATATTTTGAAATTAAGAAAGTTAAAAATTGGCTTTCATTTATTTAAGTGGTTTCTAAACCACATGCAGCAAAACTAACTTAATACTTAGAGCAGAGTCTGACCACATAATTAGTTAAATAAATTAGAGCTTCTTACCTAAGATAATTCAGAGTTCGAGTTAAGGCATTTTATATGTGTCTTTGATATATAAGCACCAATAACAAGACCTCTCATTGAAATACGATATGTCAGTCTGACTCAACAGCAAAGAAAACTTTGACTCATATCATAGCAAAAATTCTAAGACTTTAATTTCTAAAAGGTAACATTCTAATGAGTTATATGCCAAGTCAATTTTATATGTAATCTCTCAATGTATTATTTTCTTTTTTTTTAAGAGTGATTTTTGCTACAGGGTATGTGCATTCACCAGAGAGACAGGAAGCAAGAAATCATCCCGTGGGGTGATGACCATGCCACAATCCCTTCTCTTCCATTCTCCTCTCAGGATTTTGAACATGCACACACATGTGTCTGTCATGAATTTTAAGCTGCCCAGTTTGGGACTCGAACTGTGGTCAACTCTGTGGGAGTCCAGCGATGTAACCATTACGTCATCTGCTGGTCCTAATCTATTATTTTTCAATCACCAAAGTTTAACTGGAAAAAAAAATCTACAGCCTTGTATGTAAGTGGTAATAACTAAAGATAAACTGATGAATTGACTGGTATATTTTAATCCAGTTTCTACTTAGATCCTATTGCAAAGATGACAACAGCACAGAGACCAGGTTCCAATAACTATGTACTTTAGAGCACATTTGGTAAATAAAATAGTAAATTGAGTTTTACAATAATGTGGCTACTGTTGTTTTTCTTCTTTGAATATTCTATTGCCTCAGGAAAAAAAAAAAGGTTTCCTTGTTGACATGTGATCAAGGCTACAGCATTTTATGAAAATCCGACAGGATAAGACTCAAATGATTACACTGTACCCTCCTATTGCATCTTTATCTCGGCATTAGCTAAATAGCATGCACTGTCTTAACTTTTTGTTGGTATCCATTTAGGAAGAACACAAGAAGCAGTTAGTAGGAGTTGGTGGAGATTTTGAGGTAAGAGAAAACAAGAAAGCAGATGCAGAGCCCAGTGTGCTATGGCTGAGTCTCCTAAAATGGCAGAAGTGGTTTTGCTCCTTCATTTATGATTAGAACAAGAGGCTAGATCATAATCATCAAGCCATAAAATAACCTCTGCGAAAGGATGGTTCGGTGTTACTAGTAGAATAGACACTTTGCTGTACACTGGGAATCCTAAATCAGAGTCCCAGCTTTGCCAATAAATAACAGTGTTACCTTGGGCAAGCTTAATTTCTTTGGGTCTCAGTTTTCTTACATGTGACAGAATCTCTCCTTAACCAAACTTTACACATGCTCCTCTGAGCCTTCTTTTTCACTTGGCCTCATCCTTGGACCCTGTTTTTGGCCTGCCAAACCAGGTTATGGAAAAAATCCTGATAAATTAATTTAGAGAGAGTCTCCTCCATCCTTGATCGAGCTCCTCATCTCTCATTTCTAAATCCTTGGCCTGTTTTTAACAAGAATCCTGTTTGTTGAGTTTAGTAAGAACTCCCCTACCCTTGATGTCTTTCTTCTTAGTAATTTTCCATCACTGATCTCACTCTGCTCCTTGCTGTAAGTTCCCACTTGTCTTTGTAGTATTTGGAGTTGAGCTTGGTCACCCATCCCTATTGTAATAGTCTCTCCTATATTGCAATAGTCTTGAATAAAATCTTTCTTGCCGTTTTTAACAACAGTTCAGTGAGTAATTCCTCTTTGACATATGTCAACTTACAATTTCGTTTTTTTTTCTAGATCTGATATTCTATGGTTCAATGAAATAATGGGTTTGTGCAGGTAATAACACTTAGGGAATCAATTCAACTAGAGATAAATGACTTCCTAAGAACAACCTGGAAAAATTATGAATTTTTAATTAATAATTAGAAAAAATGCTCTGCCATTCCCAATAGCTAGATCTCATGAGATCTTTAATTCATCCCTAAAATCTGAAAGAAGGCCCAGCTTCTGTGGCAGAGTTGATAGCAACCTGGACTGTAGTGCTGGAAGCCTAATGATAACCTCAATTTGAATCCCCAGAAGAGTTGGCCTGAAATATTTTGGTGAGTGCCTAAGAACCCATCAGTTGGAGGACTAAAGGAAGGAGATTGTAACGTGACCAGACCATGTGGAGGGTGCTTCTCTGCTCCTTCTTCACATATGCACATATACACTCTAACATGAATAAAGAAAAAATATTTTTAAAAATCTGAAAAAGACGATTTGCCTTGAATGCATTCAAATATTTGTGGCTTTTTTTTAACTTTGGATTAAGTGAACATCTTTCACCATGAACCAGCAATTTTCCATTGGGTGGCTCTTGGTGATTGTTCTTCGGTGTGTACTGTTTACATGTGTATGATGAAAATATGATTAACAGTATTTTAAACTGTACTGGTTGCATTGCATTAAAAAAACAACAACAATTCTGTCTATTCGTCATTTTTCACAGCAGTAGAATTAAAACTGTGGACAACCCAAAATGTGATGATAGGATTTTTGAAAGCCTGCAAGAGGTATGCCAAATCAAGAATTATCTATTTGTAGAATTTGATAGTACATATTACCTTTTAAAAAAGAATTCCTTTTGAAAGACAGTCCAATTTCATTTTCATTAAAAGATATAAGGCAAAGATTAGAAATATACTCTAGAAGAAAGGTAAACTATACAGTGCTCTTTTAGGTGCTATAAATTTTCAACTAAAGATGACAAATATATGAATTTTTGCAGTGTTAAATTGGTTTTCCTAATTAAGTAATTTAGAGTCTACAATAGAAACAGTGGGTACTACACATTACTGGCAAGTTACTGAGATAGGGCATAGTGAAAAATTGAATTGGCATATATGCTCTTAAGATATATTCAAACACTTGAAAACATTAGGTGATGTATGTGTATATATATACACATATACATACATACACACATATATGTATATACATATACACACACATGCACACATACATAAATATGTGTATATAAATATATAAGAAATATTTCAAACTTCATGCATTTACTACTTTGGAGTTAAGGAGCTAACCTGTAGGACCTGGATAGGGATCAAAGTTCACCAAGGCCCAATGTCATCATTAGCAAAAAGGAAAAACATCAAAACTGTTAGAAATATCAAGAAACTAAAGTATTACACTAAATATTTTCAAGTTAAAATTTAATTCCATGAAAGAATACTCTGAAAGTTTATATTCATGCATCTGTACATAAACCAAATTATTATCACTTAGTGTCAAGACTAAAATGAAAATCGCACATAAAACATATTTCAAAGAGCTAAAAATCATTTTTATAATAATCATTACCATGAGCTCAGACTATAAACAATCTATTCTAAAAGCAATTGGGTTAAAAACTCCATTTTAATTTGTAGTTTATGAACAAATTGAGAAGTCACAGATACTCATCAGGTGTGTGTTCTTCTGACAACTTTTTGTTATTATTTCTTTCTAAATAATAGTTTTTAAAGCATCTTTGTGACTAATGGTTTTATGTTGACATATTTCAAAGTAATGTTCAATAGTGAGCTCCATTACTCGTAAGAATGAAAAACCACAGTGCTGATTATAATATGAAAAGGATAATAGTTTGGTTTACTTGAATTGCTGCATGCAAAATCAAGCAGCATACTTGACTTAATTCTTATATTACATGCAAGAGAGTTAACATGGCTGAGGAGATTTTCACTGGTTTTCATCAATAGTAAACAAAGGCAGAATCTTAGTTAATAATTTCTATAAACAATCAAGTCATATTAGACCTAATCTGGTTTTGAAAATGATCTTCTGAACACAGTACGTGATCCCACTTAAACCATATTTTTAGAGACTATCTTATTAAAAATGAACTCTATATCACTTTATATTTTACTGCAACTTAAATGAAAATTTTCATTTTTACATGAATTTTAAAAATAAGTCAGGGACTTCCAAAGGCTAAAAGAATAATTGCTTTGTTTCATTCATCTTAGGTTTCTCCTATTTTTTAAAGCAATGAAAGCTAAGCTTTTATTTATTAGGAATAGATAACTTAAATATCAGATCTCAAATGTCTGTTAATAATCTATCACCAGTGATTGAACTCAGCAATATTAATCCAGGATGAAAATGAGCATGTCCAAATTAGTAAAATGAAATGATACAACACATACACAAAGTGAAAAGGTGAACAGTGAATGCAAAAGGGAGATTATGAGAGCAGTGAACTCGAGACATATGAGGTACAGACATGAGGTTGGTATGAAGAGATCGCTAGTCAATTTGATCATGCCGTGATGTTGAAAATAAATTTTATTGCCTAGTACCTAGTGAAGATCATTTTTCTTTTTATCATGCCTGGTGACATTTGCTGATCGTGTAACAGAACAATAGCAACACTTCTGGTATGGACCACAAGCATCTACTGGTGATCTCTAAAATGATTTCTGTGTACATGCTGAGAAGCTCACATTTAGAAATGCAAATGGCATTTTGCTGCCAGGTTTTCAGTATAGTTTTATCTTTAATAACAAGATGAATAAAGCCACTATTTCCTTTTTTCTCCAAGTTGTTTTACTTCAACTTTAAGTAAATGATGAAATTCATTACTGAAAAGAATTATTAGATGCCATGGAAATGGAGGGAGCTAAATATAAATCAAGCTATTTACTTGTAAGAAGTTAATATATTACAAATTCTGAAGTACTAAACACTGAATAACCTGCCAGCAAAATGAAATAAATGGATTAACAGACCATTCCCCTACCACCTTGACATACCTGGTCTCCCAGGAGGACCTTGGGGCCCAGGGTTGCCTTTGGGGCCTTCTAGAGCTGGACCTGGAGAACCAGGAGGGCCTGCAGGACCCTGTACACCAGGGAAACCCTGAAAGCCTGGTTCACCCTTTGGACCTGGAAGCCCAGGGTTGCCTGGAATACCAGGTAATCCTCCATCACCCTTTTGACCTATAAATGTAAAGTGACATTAGAAAACACATTTAACAATAATGAATATAGGCTTGCTTATAAGACTAAAGCTATTCAAATTTGTTAGAGCGGCAAACAGAATTTGGAAAACCAAATCCCAAATTCATCCCCAAAATTACTTCCTATTAAATATATGTATCTGTTATCAGAAATATTTATTACAGTATGCATGCAAACATAGAAACACTAATAGTGTATATACTTTTTTTTTTTTTGGAGAGGTTTTTGCTATAGGGTGCATGAGCTCACCAGACAGACAGAGAGAGACAGAGAGACAGAAAGCAAGAAATCACCCCCCAGAGGGGATGGGCACGCACGCACACGTGCCCGGCGTGAGTTTAAGCCACCGGGTCCAAGACATGAACTGCGGTCGACAACGTGGGAGTCCAGCGACATAGCCATTACGCTAACTGCTGTTCCCAATAGTGTATATACTTAAAAGTACTCTTTGTATTAGGACATAGAGCAAATGATTACATAATCAGTAACTATGATTAAAAAAAATACAAAAATTTAAAGGATAAAGTTGGGATCAGCAGATGGCATATTGGTTACGTTGCTGGACTCCCACATAGTTGACTGTGGTTTGAGTCCCAGACCTGGCGGCTTAAAACTCACACTGGTGCATGTTTATGTATGCCCAGAATCCCGACAGGAGAATGGAGGAGAAGGGACTGCAGTGTGGCCATCCCACTGAGAGATGATTTCTCGCTTTCTATCTCTCTGTCTCTCTGGTGGGCAAACACCTCCTACAGCAAAAATTTCTCTCTCTAAAAATAAAAGAGAGATAAATAAATAAATAAATAAATACATACATAAATAAATAAATAAATCCAGAGTCACTTCAAGAATAGATTTAAAATGGTTGGACACAATTCCTAAAACAAATGTTTTGAGTCTAAATTTTCAGACGAATGGTAGATATAGACCTTCAAGGGGGCTATGTGTGTTCCTGAAGACCATTCTACCTAAGATTAATAATCATAATCTAGACAAACTATTCTTAACATTTTTCTACATCACTAACACTTTTTTTTTTTTAGGTTTATGCTATTCGGCAAGTACACTCACGAGAGACAGAGAGAGACAGAGAGAGGGAATGTGAGACATCATCCCCCAGAGGGGATGGCCACATTGCAGTCTTTTTTCCTCCATTCTCGTCTCAGGATTTTGGGCACACAAGCACACATGCCTGGCATATTTTCCAAGCCACTGGGTCTAAGACTTGAACCACACAATTGTGGATCCAGCTGCCTTAACCCACTATACCACTTGGCTGGTCTGATAAGACATGTTTTAAACTGGAACTCTAGGGGACCAGCCAGATTGTGTAATGATCCTATCACTGGACTCCCACGTAATTAACTGTGGTTTGAGTGCTGGACTCAGTGACTTAAAAATCACACCAGGCATGTATATGTGTGTGCACTCTCAAGACCTTCAGAGGAGAATGAAGGAGAAAAGATTGCAGCATGGCCATCTCCCCCGGGGGTGATTTATCACTTTCTGTCTCTATGTCCCTGTCTCTCTGCTGAGTGCACATACCCTATATCAAAAATCTCTCTAAAAAATAAAATGTAACTCTAGCTTTGAGTTTTCTGGATTTGACGTGCACTTTGTAACAGTAAATGATGAATATAGAAAAATAAATGTTCTGGAGAATATTCCCATCTTATGGATTGATTTAGTATGCTTTATTATTCTTACCAGAAAGTCCTGGGAGTCCAGGGGGTCCTGGGAGTCCAAAGCCTGGTTGACCTGTCAAGGTACAAAACAAAAATCTCAAATGGATAATAATAACTGAAACAAGGAAAAATTCTTTTCAGATCATTCAAGTTTTGCTTTTGGTTTTAATTGCGAGAGGGCATATGTGCAATCCAGAGAGAGAAAGCACCCCTAAATGGGGCCTGATCATACCACAATCCTTTTTCCTCCATCTCTCCAACCCAGGTGGGTATGTGTGCACACACATCTGGCATGTTTTCTAAGCCACCAGTGCCAAGATTCAAACTGCATTTGGCCATGTGGGAAGAGTCTCCATATGCATAGTACTTAACTGCTGTGCTACTGAGCCAGCCCCATTGAGGTTTTTACTGTGCTACAATGTATATTGTATGAAATATTGAGAAGATTTATTTCCAACACAGAGCTGCAATTCTAATATGAGGAAACTACATAAATGCATATTCTATTTGTGATGAGTGTTAAATATGTCTTTGTATGAAAATATATTAATAAAATATCAATAGCATGGTGAAACACAGAATTTGAAAAAGCCAAATAACTTCTTGACATGGAAAATTGAACAAGAAAAGATATGCAGTTTTTTGTAACTTGATCAACAAATGCAAACTAGTATTTTCAGGATGACAAATAGGAAGGTAATTAGGAAGAGGAAAGTGTATGGTAATTTAAAAGGGAAGAAAGAAAATATTTCATTTGAGGTAAGAAAGGGCAAGAAAGAGTAGAGAAGGAAGAAATTTAAAATTCAGTAAAAGTGAAAAAGCACAGCACCTGGTTCACCCTTCTGTCCAGCTGGTCCAGGAATACCATCTTGACCGGGTTTACCTTTTTCTCCTGGAGGCCCTGGTGGTCCAGGATGACCTCCACCACCTAAGAATAAAGTAGAGCAGGTTACACCCATCCTCCAAATTCCCTTTTCCTTCCATACTATCCCTTCTTTCCACACTAGCTTTAAATACTTCTATTTCTATCCAAAAGACACAAAGTGCTTCTGAAGCACTCCTTTAAATTATGAAATCTTATGAAAATGATGTATAAAAAGATGAAGGGGATATTAAGAATAAGAAATAGTCTTACTCACTGTTCTTATTCACTCAACATTCAAAACCTTTCAGTTTCTCATTTTAATATGGCTTTAGACCATCCAAGAGAATAAGCTATGAGGGGTTAAGGGTTCTATTATAGGCTTCATATGGGGTCAAGAGAAGTAATTTACTTTAGAAGTTAATAAACAAAATTGCTACCTCCTGCCATTCAAAAAGAAATCAGAATTTCTGTCTTCTATTATAGGATACTTGTATTAACTCTCCTTGGAAAAAGCATGCCTAGAAAATAAGGTCCCATAATGATAATTTTAAGTAATTTTTATTAAGAGTTTTTAGTTTGTACCTAACACGCAGGGCTAAGGGAATGATCGCCATGTTTCCTTATCTTGAAAATGTTCCCAGCTGAACATGATTTAACTTTCCCAAGTTGCATATGATAAGCCTTAGTTTCATACAACAGCAAATTGTTATTTTTCATGCTTACCTACAGGACCAGGTTCTCCTGGAAGGCCAGGGTTGCCAGGAGGACCATTAATACCTTTCGGTCCAGGAAGGCCTGGGGTACCTAGAGTAAAGAGCTAAATTTAAAAATAAAATAAAAACTGCACTACTTTATTTTTTTCCAGTGCAGTTATTTAAAAACTTTACTTAAATATTTAGGTTAAAAATACTTTTTTTGTAGAAAAATTGAGCAGAAAGTAGAGAGGGTTCTGAAATCATCTCCCCCTAACACACAGTTTTCCCTATTATTAATACTTTTCATTACTGTGGCCCATTTGTTACAATTAAGAGCTACAGGGACCAGCAGGTGGCATGGTGGTTAAGGTGCTGGACACTCCTGCATGGCTAACCATTGTTCGAGTCCCGGATCTGGTGGCTTGCTTTCTCACTTTCTCTCTTTCTCTCTCTGTGTCTCTCTTTTGTCAAATTAAAATAGATAAATGAATAAATAAAATTAAAAATAATCATTCTTTTAAAGAAAAAAATTAAGAGCTATAATTCAAACTTACAATTTATAGTGTTAGCATAGAAAAAGTAAAAAACAAAAAGGAACCCAAAAGATGTTGGTATTTGCTGGGTAATTTTAAGAGTAATTTTGAGTTTCAGATTTGTTTATCCAGGGGTCAGACTTATATCTATATAACATAAGAATAGCTAGCACCAACTACATTGGTAGAATTTGTAATATTCCACTGTATGGATACTTTCAAAAATTTCCACAATTTTATAAAAGTCATTTGTGTTGTTGAACATTTAGGTTGTTGCTGGTTTTAGCTACTGTAAATATCCATTCTCTTCTTTGTGGAAACTTGGTCTATTTCCAGCTTTTAGCCATTATTAATAAAGCTGCTATGACTATTTCTGCACAGATCTTTTTGTGGACATATGTCTTTATTTGCTTTAGGTAAATAGTAAGGAGTATTCTTGCTGGGTCAGAAAGTCGGTGTCTGTTCCATTTTATTAAAAAAAAAAAAAACCTACCAAATCATTTTACAGTCACAATAATGTATGAGAATTCAAGTTGTTCTAGACCCTTGCACAACATATGTTATAAAATCAGTTGTTGTTTTCTTAAGTTTATTTATTTTCTCCAGGACACCAGAGAGAGAGAGAGAGAGAGAGAGAGAGAGAGAGAGAGCAAGTGAGCACTTCCAACAAGGTCTGGATGCTTCAATCTACCCCTCACTTTCAGCCAGCCCCCAGTCATGGGCAAGCATTTGCCCAGAGTACACAGGGAGGTCTCCAGACTTGAATCAGGAACCTTCTTATGTGGGATTGCCTCGCAGCATGCAATATTTTATTGCTATGTCACCATCTGGCCCCATGAGTTGTTCTAATAATAGCCAATTTGAAAGGTATGTAGTGCTATGTCATTGCAGTTTTAAATTTATATTTCTCCAATGGCTAATGATTTTGGTTACCTTTTCATGTGTGAGCTGGCCATCTGTATATCTTCTTCTGTGAACTGTCTGTTCAAAAACGTAGCCATTTATCAAAAGTAGATCTTATGTATTATTATCACTGAGTTGCAGAAGTTAATACATCCCAGATAGCAGTCATTTGTCAGATGTATGTTTTGCAAATATTTTCTCCTTGTCTGTGTTTTTCCTATTCATTTTCCTAATGATGTCTTTTTAAAAAATTTAACTTTATTTATTTGTTTGTTTTAATTTGACCAAAGGGGGGGGGGAGCGAAAAAAAAAGCAAGCCGCCAGGTCCAGGACTTGAACAGCAGTCAGCCATCAGCCATGTGGGAGTCCAGTGGCTTTAATCACCATGCCACCTGTCAGCCCCTCTAATGCTGTCTTGAAATAAATTGAAGTTTTAAATTTTGATTAAGTCTAATCAATCGATATTATTTATCTCAGTTGTTGCTTTTAGTGTCCTAAGAAAAATCTGCCTATTCTCAAGTATCAAAAATATTTGGCTATGTTTTTCTCTAAATGCTTTATGGTTTTAACTTTTATGTTACGATGAAGATCTGATCTGAAACTTCTATTTCTATATGATGCAAAGCATAGGTTGAGTATTATATTTTTCCCTACATGAACATCTGGATCTTTCAGGGCAATTTTTTAAAAAGATTTTGCTTTCCCTAAAAAATCATCCAACTTAAAGCACAAAGAGAAAGAAATGGAAAAAATATAGGTAGAGCATCTATGATCTGTGAAAGAGTATCTTCTGATTAAATATTCATGTAAGTGTATTTCAAAAAGAAGAAGAGAATATATGAAGGAATAATAACTGGAATTTTTCAATGTTCTTAAAAAACAACCATATAGGGACCAGCAGTTAGCGTAATGGCTATGTCGCTGGACTTCCATGTAGTCGACCGCGGTTCGAGTCCCTGATCTGGTGGCTTAAACTCACGCCGGGTGCGTGTGTGTGCGTGCCCAAGATCCGGAGAGGAGAATGGAGGAGAAGGGATTGCAGCGTGGCCATCCCCCGGGGGGTGATTTCTTGCTTTCTATCTCTCTGTCTCTCTCTGTCTGTCTGGCGAGAGCATGCGCCCTATAGCAAAAACCTCTCCAAAAAAAAAATATATATATATATAGACCCAGGAATATCAGTGAATACAAGGATAAAAAATAAAACCACAACTATTCAAAACAAAGAGAAATTATCAAAAACCAGTAACAGAGAAAAAATCTTAAATTTAAATTTTCTAAAGAATTATTTATTTATTTTCACTAATTGTTATTATTATTATTATTTTAATTTCACCATAGAGAGACATACAGAGAGAAAAAGGAAAAGTGAGAAAGCAAGCTGTCAGGTCTGGGACTCAAACTACAGTTGGCCATGTGGGAGTCTAGTACCTGAACCACCATGCCACCTGTTGGCCTCAACAGAGAGAAAATCTTAATGCATCCAGAGAAAAAGTAGACATAACTTAAAGGAGAAATATAATAAACATAATTATTTACTTATCAGAATATGAAGTCCAAAAGACAGTAAGACATACTTAAAGTGCTAAAGAAAATAATGATCAAACATAGATTTCTATATTTACAGGAAATTTCATTAAAATGAAGGCAAAATAAAGACATTTTCAGATAAATGAGGTGAGGGAATTCATCATTAGTAAAGACACTGTACAATAACTGATAGTGGATATATATCAGGTTTAGACAATAATATCAAATGTAAGTTTGATGCACAGAAAGATAGAACACTGAAAATGGCAACTATAAAGGCAAATGCAAAAATTAGGACTTTTTTCTCATAATAAATTATTTTGAAATCAATGGACTGTTTAAAACAATAATAACAATTAATTTTAAGATTTATTATCTATGCGAGAATATATATGAGCACAATCACACAAAACAACAATATGATATGTAAATATAAACAGAATTACACTGTTGTAAGGATTTTATATTGCATATGAAGTGGAACAATATTAATTTATTGCAAAGCATAGTAAGGTGGAGCAATCATTTAAAAATAATAAAAACAGGTATAGGTTAAAAACCAATAGAAGAGAGAGCATGGAATACCAAAGAATATTTGATTAACACAAAACAAAACAGAAAATGAAAGATAAAAGACAAACAAAAAACAAATACTAAGATGGTAGTCTAAAATACAAACATAACAACATTAACTATAAATGGACTAAACACTCCAAATAAATGGGAAATATTGTCACACTGGAAAAAAGACAAGATATGAATATATGTTTGTCGATAAGAGGCATCATTTAAGTATACAAACAGGTAAAAAGTAAAAAAAAAAATGAAAAAGAAAACGATATGCCAAAAAACACTAAAGAATCTGATCTACCTACAATCTTATTAGATAAAGGAGACTCCAAAAAAAGAGTATTATGAAAAATAAGAGATCTTTACATAATAATGAAAGGATCTGCTCTTGAACAGAAATCACTAAAATAGAAAAAAAAAAAAAAAAACAGCAGACAAAATCAAACACAGAAGTTAATTTTTTTTAGAGGTTTTTGCTATAGGGCACATGCACTCGCCAGAAAGACAGAGAGAGACAGAGAGACAGAAAGCGAGAACTCACCCCCCTCCCACAGGGGGGATGGCCACGCTGCAATCCCTTCTCCTCCATTCTCCTCTCAGGATCTTAGGCACGCATGCACACGCGCACGGTGTGAGTTTAAGCCACCAGGTCTGGGACTTGAACTGTGGTCGACTACATGGGAGTCCAGCGACATAGCCATTATGCTAACTGCTGGTCCCCACAGAAGTTAATTTGAACAATTAATAAAATTTAGTAAACACAGGAATATTGACGAAGAGAGAGAAACCAAAAATTACTTATATAAAATATTTTAAAAATACATACTTCACTGCATATCCTGCAGAAATCAAAAGGACAAAACAAAGATTCTATCAGCAACTTTATGCCAATAAATTTGAAAGTTTAGATAAAATGGTCAATTTCTTCAAAAAATACAATCTATCAAAACTGACATAAAAATAATCTAGATAGTGATAAAACTCTAAAAGACTTTAAATATGTAACTAAAATAGTTTCCATAAAGAAAACTACAAGCCCAGATTCCGTGATTGGTAAAGTCTATAAAACACTTAAATAAAAAATAGAAAAAGAGAGAATACTTCCCAATTCATGAGACCATCAAATTCCTATACAAAATGTTCACAAGGACACTGTTAAAAAGGAAAACTAGGGGGACCAGCAGTTAGCGTAATGGCTACGTCGCTGGACTCCCACGTAGTTGACCGCGGTTTGAGTCCCGGACCCGGTGGCTTAAAACTCACGCTGGGCGCGTGTGCGTGCGTGCCCAAGATCCCAAGAGGAGAATGGAGGAGAAGGGATTGCGGCGTGGCCATCACCCCTGAGGGGTGGTTTCTCGCTTTCTGTCTCTCTGTCTGTCTCTGTCTGTCTGGCGAGCACACACACCCTATAGCATAAACCTCTTCAAAAAAAAAAAAAAAAAAAGGAAAACTTTGCAGTGGCTCAAGCTACTAAGAAGTTGCTGCTTGGAGGCTGAGGCCACATGGGAGACCCAAGTTTGGTTCTGGGCCTAACCTAAAAAGGCTATATACACTAGCCCTCACCTGTAGTCCTAGTTATGTCGGAGGTTAAGTCTGAAAGATCCCAACATAGCGATATCATCTCAAAAGGCATTCTCTTTTAGTCTCTCTCTCTCTCTCTCACTCACTCTCATAAGAAGGCAAATATAAAAGAAGGAAAATCATAGGTTAATACTTCTCATGGCCATTAACAACTTCAATAATAGTAAATCAGTTCCTAAATACTTACAAATAATATATACAGCATGATAATCTTGGAGTTTACCCAAGAATGCAAGGTTATTTTGACATAAAATGCCAACCAGAGCCAAGCTAACAGTGATATAGATGGTAGGGTGATGTTGTGTGATAATGGAGCCATATAGGAAAGCCCTGGGTTCAGATCTCAAGTCAACCTGAACATGATGCTGGGCTCACCCATGGGTGTGCCATTGATCCTGGCTGACTGGAAAGCTGGAGAAGGACATCATGGTGTGACAAGACCCTGTGGGGGGAGGCTGTGTCTCTCTCCCTCAAACAAATAAATAAACCAAAAATAAAAATCAGCATAATTCACTATGTCTACAGAGTAAAGAGAAAAAAAAAAGACCATTCCTGTAGATTAAAATAAAAGGATGTAATAAAACTCTCAGCAAACTAGTACTACAGAGAAATTTCCTTAATTATCTATCTATCATGTATAAAAGATATCCTGGTGTGAACACTATATTTATTTAAAAGATAATGTGAGTTTAGGGAAAAGATAATAATATCACCACTTCTATTAAACGTTGTACTAGAGGTCCAAGCCAGTATAATTATGCAAGAAAAATAAGCAGAAGGTATAAAGAATCAAAAAAAGGAAGAAAGACTGTATGAGGTGATATGATAGTTTACAAAATAAAACAAAAAACTATAATAAATGAACTTTTAGAATATGTAAAATCAACAGTTTTCCCATATAAAAGTTCAATATTCCAAAATCAATCATTTCTACATACATACAACACGCAATTGGAAAATGAATATGGAAAAGCAGTATTTAAAATGCTGTCTGAAAACATCAAGATTCTAGGGAAAATTAAACAAAAGATGTTCAAAATTTTTTAAATGAAAGTGCAACATATGGAAGATTGCATATTATAAAATGTAAATTCTTTTAAAAGTTATTTAGAGACTTACTGCAATCTTAATCAAAATGGCAGCATATACCTTCCAATGGAAATTGATAAACTGACTTCAAAAATTCAGGTAAAAGCCTAGAATAGCCCAGAAAAGCTTTAAAAAACTGAAATATGGTTACAACAGTTAAGTGTTGTATAATGGGAGTCAGATTCCCCCATGGCCAACAATGGTTCCCTGCTGCTGAAAACAAACCAGGCACATGTGCATGCGTACATCAAATTCTGACGGGATAGAGAAATGGAGGAAAAAAGATTATCGACCATGTTCCACTGGTGTGTGCTTTCTCTGTCTTTCTCATGAGTGTAGGTGCCTTCTGGTAATTAAAAAAAAAAAAGTCAAAACAAAGTTATAGTACTTATACTACCGTATTTCAAGGCTTTAATTTACAGTAATTCTGACAATATTGTGTTACAGCAAGAATAGAAAATAAACCAATGGAACAGAATACAGAGTATAGAAAGACACCCACCTATATATATGGTCATTTGATTTCCTGAGAAAAGAGTAACTGCAATTTATTAGAACTTAGATTTCTCAAAAAAAAAAAAAAAAAATGTGTGTGGGACCAGACGGTGGCATGGTGGTTAAGATGGCTGGATTCCACAGGACTGACAATGCAGTTTGAGTCCCAGACCTGCAACTTAAAAACACACCAGGAGAACCAGCAGATGGTGTAACGGGTACATTGCTGGACTCCCACGTAGTCACCACAGTCTGAGTTCCAGACCCAGTGGCTTGAAACTCACGGCAGGCACATGAGCATCTGTGAACAAAATCCTAGGGAGAGACTGGAGAAAGGAGTGCTGTATGGCCAGCTCCCTGGGGATGACTTCTCACTTTCTGTGCTCTGTCTCTAGGGCAAATGCATGGGTCCTATACAAAAAATCTCTCTCTGAAACACACACACACACACACACACACACACACACACACACACACATGCTTAAAACTTCAAAAGGAGGGAGAAATGAAGGAGAAGGGATAATAATGGTGTGGCCTTTCCCCATCATGGAGGAGATACTTTCTCACTTTCTTTCTCCAACAAGAACGTGTGCCCTCTGGCAATTTTTTTTTTTTTTAAAGTGAAACAAACTTATATCTTTGTGGGAAAAGAAATGAACCTTGAACTCTACCTCATGCTATAAAAATATTTTTATTTGAGACAGATCATAAACTTAAAAGTGAAAGTTCAAACGTTAAAGGTTATTAAAAACTAGAAGAATATTACTGTTTCCTTGAGCAGGCAAACATTTATTGAAAAGAAGACAAAAAGCACTAAGCATGGAAGAAAAGATTGATAAAAATTTATTACAGTTAGTACCTTTTGTTCATTACACAACAACATTAAGAGTGAAAGGAAAATCTGAGACAGGGAGAACACATCTGCAGTACATATACCTGACAATTTATCCAGAACATAAACAGAACAGGGGCCAGCAGGTGGTGTGGTGGTGAAGGCACTGGACTCCCACATGGCCAACCACGGTTTGAGTCCCAGACCTGGTGGCTTGCTTTCTCACTTTCTCTCTCTCTCTCTCTCTGTCGAGCACACATACCCTATAGCAAATGTAAAAAATATATATATAAATAAATAAATATTTTAAAAAACAGAATATAAAGAATAGCTTGGAATCAATGATACAAATCAAAAAACCTAATTAAAAAAAAATAAAAAGATGAGCAGGTTTTTGAAAAAGATGCTATCCAAATGACAAATGTGGGAACCAGCAGATGGCATAATGGTTACGCCCGTCACTGACTCCCATGTAGTCGACCGCGGTTTGAGTTCCAGACCCAGTGGCTTGAACTCACACTGGGTGTGTTTGTGTGCGTGCCCAGGATCCCAAAAGGAGAATGGAGGAGAGAGGATTGCGACGTGGCCATTCCCCTTGGGGGGTGATTTCTCGCTTTCTGTCTCTCTTCCTCTCTCTGTCTTCCTGGTGAGCATACACATCCTATAGCAAAAACTTCTCAAAAAAAAAAAAAAAAAAGAAAAATGTGTATGAAAAGGTGTTTAGGGAACCAGCAGTTAGCGTAATGGCTATGTCGCTGGACTCCCACGTAGTCGACCGTGGTTCGCGTCTCGGACCCGGTGGCTTACAACTCACGCCGGGCGCGTGTGCGTGCATGCCCAAGATCCCGAGAGGAGAATGTAGGAGAAGGGATTGCGGCGTGACCATCCCCCCTGGGGGGTGATTTCTCGCTTTCTATCTCTCTGTCTCTCTCTGTCTGTCTGGCAAGCGCACGCGCCCTATAGCGAAAAACCTCTCCAAAAAAAAAAAAAGGAAAAGGTGTTTAATATTGTTATTCATTAGGAAAATGCAAATTAAGACATCAATAAAATACTTCTATATACCCATGAAAATAGGAAAAGTTAAAAAGACTTACAATATTCAGCAATGGTTAAGATATGGGTAATTGCACAATTCATACATTGCTAGTGTGACAGCAATTTATACCACTTTAGAAGACTGTTTGGCACCATCTACTAAAGTAATATGTATGGTTCTCCTATGATTCACCAATTCTATTGCTAAGTTTATGTCTGCAAGAAATCAGTATGGGGCTGGCCTTGTAGCCTAATAGTTAAAGGAGTGGAATCCTACATGGCTGACTGTGGTTCAAATCCTAGCACCAGCAGCTTAAAAACATACCAGGCATGTGTGCATGCATGCCCCACATCCTGATAGAATGGTAAAATAGAGAAGAGATTGTGGTATTACTACACCCCATTGGGGGATGCCTTCTCCCTCTCTCTCTCTCTCTCTTGGTCTCTCTGGCAAACACACATACCTTTTGGCAGTTAGAAAAAAGACAGAGAAATCAGTACATAGCTACAGCATAAAATATGGGAGAGAATTTTAATAGTATCTTTTTTCATAATAGCCCTAACCTGGAAACACACCAAAAGTTCATCTACACGAAAACAGGTAATTGGCTGTAGTACATTTCTTCTATGGAATATTGCCAGTGTTGGTAAAGGAGAAACTACTGACACATGTAACAAAATAAATGAAACTTACACAAGGATAAATATCATGCAATTCCATTGTATATTAATTCCAGTAAGAGACAAAATTAAGTGATAGTGATAGAAGTCATAGTAGTGGCTGCCTTTGGGTGGGGGTAGAGGTATGCTTCCTGTGAAGGAGCATGGGCAAACTTTATGAGATGAAATCATTATTTATATCTTGATATTTATGGTGGGCTCATGAATCTATATCCAGGTGAATATATATGAACATCATACTTCAAGAACAAGGTTAATAAAAAGATAACCAAAAACTCATTCATCTATGCCACTGTACAATGAAAAGAAACAAACAAAAAATTAAATACAAGTATGAACTAGCAGGTACTACAATAATCTAGTTCAGGCTACCTACTTGACTATAGTAAGTATAAGTAAGTCCTTTTAATTGAATGACTCAGTCCTTGCCATTTGAATGAACTGTACAATTGTCCTACCAACAGTCTCCAGCTGTGTGCCTGCGTACAACTTTCTAAGGCCTTGGTAGTGAATATTGTCACCTACAAAAATAGTAAGACCTTTTAATTGATTTGTGGCTAGCAATCAAAGATTGAGAAATGTTCCATCAAATAAGTCTCTCTGCCCACAGGATATTGTCCTGCTGAGTCAGTAACACTCATTCTCATTTTGTATAGAATGAAGTTTGGGCAAAGAAAAGGTAAAGAGCTAGTTTGAGATTTTTTTGCTAGTCAGCATCTAATTGGGAAACAGAATGCAAGTCTGTCAAATAAGTTGCTCTGTGATACAGGTTAAAATAGATAAGGCAGAATACAAGGAAGCATTTAAGAAAATGAATATTACCTGGAAATCCAGGAAGGCCTGGCTGTCCTTTTGCTCCAGGGGTCCCTGGTAATCCAGGTAACCCAGTATCTCCCACAGAACCTTTGATACCAGGGTTCCCTGGGTATCCGGGTAGACCAGGTTCACCCTGAAAATGTGAATAAAAAAGGTAAGACTGAAGTCTCTTTATGACTTAGAATGTATAACAATATAATGTTATTTATAGAACTTTTACTACACGTCAGGCATTCTGTTAAGTGCTTTGCATAAATTGCTTCATTTAATCATAAAAGCCCTGTGAGTGAAGCTTTATCATACCCATTTATAAATGAAAAAAAACTGAATCTTAGAAAAGTGAAGTGCCTAAGGTCTTTAGTTAAGTGGCACAACTGAGATTTGAACCAAAGACTATGAGGGTCCATGATTCATATGATTTCCGTGATATGTAGATGTATCATTCTCATTAATTCATCACACTCCTATTAAATTTTTTCATGTTTATTTTCATGAGAACATTAGAGTGCATGTGTACATATGAGAGAGAGAGGCAGGCAGCCTCAACAATGTCTCATCATGGCAGAATCCACTTCTGCTGGCCCTCCAGCTCGTAAGGAGCTTAGGTGTGCATGCACCTGCTGTGTTTCACATCAACCTAGTATCTGAACCTGTGGTTGATCATGTGGTTTTTCAGCAGTGCAGAGCACCATGCTACTACCTGCACTACCATGGCTGGGCCTTTAAGAACTCCATTGGAAAGACACTATTATTAGCCCATATTATAGCAATACAGTTAATAGAGGTAAAATCTGAATTTGAATCCAAATAGTCTGACTTTATAACATGACTGTCATCTCTGCTGTGCTACAATGCAATTCATTTTTGCATTAATTATGTCAACCAAATAGTTATACTAGGTAGTACTGTTCAAGGTAAATTTCATCTTAACATGGAGAAGTCTATCGATTCTTCAATGGACACCTAAAACCCCCACTTGTACCATGCAGCCTACCTGGACAAAGAGAGTTTACTCTAAGAGCTTACAGTAAGTTCTAATTCTGTCATATCTATAATTGTTTCACATATGTAAGTCATAAATTCTTAATTAAACTGAGAGTTTCTTTGGGGTCAGAGACAATTCACACACTATGATGTTTCACTCAATAAATATTTGTATTATGTTTTCTTCCAATAGAGCCTTAAAAGAACTCATAGGCTCTTTGACATAGAAAACAAGTGTTTTTCTTTTTTTTTGGGGGGGGGGTGCGGAGAGGAAGGTAAGCATGATGGGAGGATGTGTCTGCGCAGTGTTGTCCCCTTTCCTAAAGACTGACAAAGCCCCTTTCCCAGCTCTCCGCCCAGGCCCTTTCTGAATGTTGAGCTATAGTTAAGGGATTAGGGATGATGTGGAGCCTGCGGCATCCTGGCTCTTCCTGTCCTTCCTTGCCCAGGGACGCAGTCTCTGTGGTGACGTCCTGCTACCAGCTCTTTTCTTCCCTATGCTAGGGTCCTGCAAAGTGGAGACTTAAATCCAAAGTCATGGCAAACCACCTGAAGTTCATTGCCAGGACTGTACAAGAAGGGAATGTGGAAGGCACATACAGGACTCTAAATAGAATCCTCACCATGGATGGGCTTGTTGAAGACCTTAAGAGACAGCGGTACTATGAGAAGACTTGCCACCGCTGCTGGCGGGAAAGCTATAAAAGTTGTCAGCAGATCTACAACATAGAAATGGCATACAAGATCAACTTCTTGATGTGAAAGAATTGGGCAGACCCGTGGCAAGGCTCCTGAGCCCTGGGAATAGGAGGCCAAGTGTGAATGAACACCCTTCTCCAGTTTATGTCTCTACTTTTCCTTCTCCAACCCAGCTTTGTTACCTTTCTGTACAAAAAACTCAATCACATGTGCAAGAAGTGCCAAAAAAAAAAAAAGAAAAAAAGTTTTTCCCAATAACAATGAAAACATAACACTATCATTAGAAATCTCTACCCCAGTCCTCACTGCTCTACTCATGAGGATTGTGGCCTCTTCGATGAAGTGCTACTGTTCAATTCACCTACTGAATACTTCCTTCCTCACTTAGTGCTTATACTTGTTTAGTTGGATAAGATCTTCTATCTGTGACTTGGGTGTTTCTGCATAACTTCTAAACCAATCCCTTTTCCCCTTACATCTTCTTAAAAAAATTAAGAATCTTGTGCTGGAAATATATACATATTTTTGTAAATGCTTAGAAATGATTTTAAGCACATAATAGGTATGTAATTAAATTTTGGCTTGAACTGGTTCTGTCTTAGATATTTACACAGAAAAGCTATGAATAAACTATTAGGAGTCTCCTTATTTTTCATGAACAAATTAAATCTATATATCAAAAAGGGACAAAAATTCTATTATTCTCAGTATTCTGCTAGTGGTAAACCTGAAAGACAGTAGACGAACTCCTGATTATGATATTAAAGTATGTTAAATTCAACAAATAATCATTATCTCTAAGTTCAGCCAGTACTTGTCACCTAGTACAGTTCCCCTCATTGCTTTTATGGCCTTCCTCCTTCAAACCAAGAGAAAAAGGAAAAGAATGTAAATATTGTATGAGGGCTTCTGAAAAGGACTAACATTTGATAACATAAGCTTTATCTATCCTTTTATTATTCATACACTTGCAGAGAAAAAAGTTTCAAAAAAGGTAAGCAAGAAGAGATAAAGAAGGGAGTGCTCAGAAAGCCAACAAACTAGCTAGGAATCTCGTAAATCACTCTGAGAAAGGAAAATTCAAGTCTATTTGGACTTCCAGTAAAAGGTAGAAGTGACATGAATATCTTAAACTGAAAAAATTTACATTTGTTCTAATGTCAAGCTTTGTTAAAATATCATATCCAGGGCCAGCAGGTAGTGTGGTGGTTAAAGTAGCTGGATTCCCACATAGCCGACCATGGTTTGAGTCCTGGACCCAGTGGCTTGAATGTCATGCCAGTGTGTGTGTGTGTGTGTGTGTGTGTGTGTGTGTGTGCCCCAAATCCTAAATGGAGAATGGAGGAGAAGGGATTGCGGCATGGCCATCCTTCCTGGGAGATGATGTCTCACTCCCCCTCCCCCACCTGCCTCTCTATTCTCCAGCAAGTGGATGCATCCCTATGGCAAAAACCTAAAAAGAAATTATATATATATATAAAATCATATCCAATGAGTTGAATGTACCACTGTGAAACTACCTAACAAATATAGTAACATGGGAAGACGAGAATGTGTTTAACAAGTCTGGACCTAGAACTGCATTCTTCTTTAAAAAGAAAGAAAGAATTACTTATTAATTTTATTCATAAGTATTGGGTTTCTTTTTTTGGGGAGAGGTTTTTGCTATAGGGCACGTGCACTCGCCAGACAGAGGGACAGAAAGCGAAAAATCACCCCCAGTGGGCGATGGCCATACCACAATCCCTTCTCCTCTATTTTCCTTTCAGGATCTTGGTCACACATGCACACGTGCCCGGTGTGAGTTTAAGCCACTGGGTCCAGGACGCAAACCGCGGTCGACTACATGGGAGTCCAGCAACATAGCCATTATGCTAACTGCTGGTCCCATTATTGTTGTTTTTTTTAAATTAGCTACTGGGGACATGTGATGAGAGAGAGAGAGAGAGAGAGAGAGAGAGAGAGAGAGAGAGAGAGAGAGATGGCAAGCTGCCAGGTCCAGGATTCAAATCACTGTATGGGAGTCCAGTGCCTCTACCACTATACCACCTGCTGGCCCCTAGAACTTCTTTCAAGGTCACTATGTTGTATCACATGCAGTCCTCATAGAAAAAGGAGTTGGATGGGCTCCACGGTCGACCATTAAGTTTAAGTCCCAGACCTGGTGGGCTTAAGAAACATTCATGGTAGGGACCAACAGGTGGCATGGTTGTTAAGGTGGTGGACACTCCCACATGGCTGACCACGGTCCAAGTCCTGGATCTGGCAGCTTGCTTTCTCACTTCCTCTCTCTCTCTGTGTGCTTGGTTCTAGTTCCAGACCTGGCAGCTTGCTTCCTCACTTTCCCTTTCGCTCTCTCTGTTCAAATTAAAAAAAATAATAACAAATGGAATTAAAAAAATAAATAAATTTGAAAAAAAAAGAAAGAAAAAGAAACATTCATGCTGCATGTGCTTGTGGGCCCAACATCCGGAAATGAAGGAGAGGTAGAGGAGAAGGGATTTAAGCAAGGCCATTCCCCATGGGGATGGAAGAGGGCTTACTCCTCTCCCTTTCTTTCCTTTTTATAAGAGAGATTTTTGCTGTATGGAGTGTGCGCTCATTGGAGACAGAGAGACACAGAAAGAGAAAATGAGAAATCAACTCCCCAAGGGAGGATGGCCTTCTCTATTCTCCTCTCAGGATTTTGGGTACACACACACACACACACACACACACACACACAATGTGAGTTTTAAGCCACCTGGTCCGAGAATTGAATTACTGTCGACTACGTGGGAGTCCAGTAATGTAACCAGTAGTCCATCTGCTGGTCCCTCTCTCTCTTTGTCTTTCTATCTCTGGCAAGTGCACATACACTCTAGCAAAAAAAAAAAAAAAAAAAAAAAAAAAAAAAAAAAAAAAAAAAGTAAGCTAAGAATATTTGGACCATAGTCAATCTCCTCTATGTGTTAGTAATAGCATCTTTTCTTCAGTAACATGCTACAATCTTAGATATAAAATAAAATTACAGGTTTGCCTCATTTTACAGAAGCCATCATATCTTTATTCTTGCATTACACTGTAAAATTGAACAAGCATTGATTGCCACTAGAAAAAAAAAAAAAAACAAACATGTAACAAGACAACGAATGGAAAATATTTGATGAGAAAGGGTAAGAGTCATAGTTTATTCTACAGCAAGAAGATTAAAACAATAGTCCATCAGCTGGAAGTTGTGATCCCCATCTCATTGTTAATTATTTTACAGCCCTACCTGTATTTGAAGATTAAGAACATCACAAAGAAAGCCATAAATAGATTCTGTTTTAAACAGAGAATATTAATAATGAGAAATTAAGGAGTCACTGCAGAGATACTCCTTTTTTATTTTCTTAGAGACAGATTTTTGCTATATGGTGCGTACACTTGCCAGAGAGACAGAAAGCAAGAAATCACCTCTTGGGGATGTGTGGGGGGGTGGCCACACCATAATTCCTTCTCCTCCATTCACCTCTCGAGATTTTGGGCACACATGCACACATGCCTGGCATGAGTTTTAAGCCACCAGGTCTGGGACTTGAACCACAGTCGACTATGTGAGAGTCCAGCAATGTAACCATTATGCCATCTGTTGGTCCTGGCAAGATATTCCGTTATATATATATATATATATATATATATATATATATATATATATATTAATTGGGGCCAGTGGATGGCATGGTGGTTGAGGTGCTGGACTTCAAAGTGGCCAATTGCACTCCAAGTCCCGGACTCAGAAGCTTGAAATCATGCCAGGAACATGTACTTGCATACCCAAAATCCCAAGAGCTAAATGGAGAAGGGATTGCGACTGTGGCATGGCCATACCCCTGGGGGGTAATTTCTCACATGCCCTTTCTCTGTATCTTTCTGGTAAGCATACACACTCTATGACAAAAAAAAAAAAAAAAAAAAAACAAAGAACAGGACCAGCAGTTGGCACAATGGCTACGTCGCTAGACTCCCATGTAGTCGATCACGGTTCGAGTCCCGAACCCGGTGGCTTAAACTCACGCTGGGAGTATGTTTGTGCGTACCCAAGATCCCGAAAGGAGAATGGAGAAGGAATTGCAGCATTGCCATCCCCTCTGGGGGGGGGGGGGGGTGATTTCTCGCTTTCTGTCTCTCTGTCTCTCTCTGTCTGTCTGGCAAGCGCACTCACCTCATAGCAAAAACCTCTCAAAAAAAAAAAAAAGAAAGAAAAAAAGAAGAAAGAAGGACAAAAGCTTTATTGATGTATAATTGATATATAAAATTGTACAGATTTAATGTATATATTTTGATGAGTTTGGACATATGCATACACTCATTATACTATAACCATGATCAGGTATTAAACACAATCTACACTTCCAAAAATTTCTTTTCTTTTTTTTCTGTGTTATATGCTAAAAGCACTTAACATGAAATGTTTTCTCTTAGGATAGTTAAAAAAAAAATTTGTCTCTGTATGTCTGTGTGTGTGTGTGTGTGTGTGCCACAGAGAGATAGAGGGAGGGAGGGAAAGTGAGAAAGCACCCACCATGGGAAATGATCACAGAGCAAATCTCTTCTCCATTTCTCTCCCCTTTCAGGATTTTGGCACACACACATACATGCCCGGCATGCTTACCAGGCTGCTGGGTCCAGGGCTTAAACCACACAGTCGGCTATGTAGGATCCAGCCACCTAACCGTTGGACCATGGGGTGCCCCCCCTTATTTTAAAGTGAACAATATCATACCATTACTTACAGGTACTATATTGTCTGGCAGATCTCTAGAAGTTCATCTTGCATAACCAAAGTTTTATACCAATGAAGATGCATTAATATTTTAATAAATGTAGAGAGGAGATGTATACAATAAGATCTTCAAGTGTGCATATTATTTAGCTGTCACAGGTAGTGAAATGTTCAGGTAACATAGACAATTGGATAAATGATGGTTCAAGGCCGGCTGAGCTGGCCAAAAGTCACCATGTAAGATTTAATATGAGTTTCTGTAAGGTGATGAACTCACAAAAAGAAATATGAATTAAGTTAATAAAAATAATGGGTTCTACCTTATCCTTTACCACCCAGTTTAGGAATAGTAGCAAATTACTTAAAACATTAGCCCATTAAATCATGGTCATTCCTTCCTCACATATCATGTGCAGTTCCAGTAACCACACTGCATGAAATTACTTAAAATGTGTTCATAATGAAATATGAGAAAAAGAATAACATCTATTTGTTCATTAAATTTCATGATTCTGAAACTGAAAACCATCCTGACTTATTTCACTTAACATAATTCCTTCAGGCTTATTCATGTTGCATTGAGTGACAGGATTTCGTTCTTTTTAATAACTGAATAATATTCCATTGTGCATATATATCCAATTTTCTTTATCATTTATCAGTGGATAAATACTTTAATTGAATCCATATCTTGGCTATTGGGAATACAGCTGGAATAAATATGGGAGTGTAGATACAGCTTCGATATACTAATTTCCTTTCCTTTGGATGTATATCCAATAGTGGGATTACTAGATCATAAGGTAGATCATTTTTTTTTTTAGGAACCTCAATACCATTTTCCAAAATGCCTGTAGTAATTTGCATTCCCACTAACAGTGTACAAGAGTTTCCTCTTCCCCACATCCCACCAGCATATGGTATTTTTTAGTTTATTATATTAGCCATTCTAACTGGGGTGAGATAATACTTTATTGTGGTTTTGATTTTCATTTCCCCAATGATAAGAGATGTGGAACAATTTTTTGTATACTTGTTGGCCTTTCATGTATTCTTTGAAAAATGTGTGTTTGGATCAATTGTCCATTTTTAAATCACACAGAAACCAAAATACTGCATGTTCTCACTAATTTCTGGAAATTAAACCATTTAAACCTCATAAAAATAGAATAGGATAGGACCAGCAGTTAGAGTAATGGCTATGTCACTGGACTCCCACGTAGTCGACCGCGGTTCGCGTCCTGGACCCGGTGGCTTAAACTCACGCTGCGCGCATGTGCGTGCATGCCCAAGATCCTGAGAGGAGAATGGAAAAGAAGGGATTGCAGTGTGACCATCCCCCTGGGGAGTGATTTCTTGCTTTCTATCTCTCTGTCTCTCTCTGTCTTTCTGGCAAGTGCACGTGTCCTATAGCAAAAACCTCTCCAAAAATAAAAATATATATATATGTAGAATAGCATAGTGGTTACCAGAGACTTGGAAAAGTAGGGAGGATAAATAGATAGGGAGATATTCATTAAGGAATATAAAATTACAATTAAATAGAAATCAGTAGAGTGACTATACTGAATAATTTCTGAATATAATATATAATAATTTCTGAATAATATATAATAATTTCTGAATAATTTCTGACTATACTGAATAGCTACAAAAGATAATTTTGACTGTATGGATATGCTAATTAACCTTATTTGGTTATGCATTTATCAAAACCTTGCATAATACTGCATAAACATATATGATTATTATGTGTGAACTAAACTTTTAAAAAACTCTTGGAGATAATAATTGTAAGACAAATGAAGACATCACATATTATAAACAGAAACCTTGTGGGTTTTTCAATAACGTGCATAATTAGAGTTCTTAATTAACTTTATTGAGAGATAATTCATATACCATGTTTTTAGTATAGTAGGGTTGTACCACCATCGTACGATGTAATTTTAGCAAACTGTCATTTTTTCACTAAAAGAAATCTTGTGCCCATTAACACACCCCTCTTCCTCCAGGCCCTGAGAAAATCCAATTTACTTTCTGTTTATACAGATTTGTCTATTCCGAACTTTTCATATAAATTAAATTACATAATATAAGGTCTTTTGTATCTGACTTATTTCACTTAGCATGATGTTTCCAAGGTTTATGCACGGTATACACCGTGTTTTTAAAAATTTTGCCAGAGAGTATGTGTGCTTGCAAGAAAGAGGGAGAAATAGAGAGAGAAAGAGAGAGGAGGTAAGAAAGCATCCACCATGGGGAATGGTCATGCCATAAACTCATTTACTCCATTACTGTCTCCTTTCAGGATTTCAGGCACACAGGCACATGAATCCAGCATGCTTCTCAAGCCAGCTACGGGACTTGAGCTGCACAGTTGGCCATGTATGTAAGATCCTGTTCACATAACCACTAGGCCAGAGGCTGGCCCCATTCTTTAAAAATTTTTAATTGCCAAAGAGTAAATTTGCTTTCCAGAAAGAAGGAGAGAAAGGGGAGAGAGAGAAAAAATAATCCCTAATGGGGTATCGTTATGCTGCCCTCCTTTTTCTCCAGCCCATTTGGGGAATAAGTAGTGTGTTTTTCAAGTCATGGGGGTAAGGATTTGAACCTTGGTCAGTCATGTGGGATCCAGCTCCTGAAAAACTACACTTAACCACTGCACTATGGGACTTGCTCCTGTACATCATTCTTTTTTTTTTTTTTTTTTTTTTTTTTTTTTTTTTTTTTTTTTTTTTTTTTAATATGTAACGCTTCACGAATTTGCGAGTCATCCTTGCTCAGGGGCTATGCTAATCTTCTCTGTATCATTCCACTTTTAGTATATGTGCTGCCGAAGCAAGCACCTTCATTCTGTTTAATTGCCAAATGATACTCCATTGTAGATATAGCCAACTTTGTTTGGTCATTCACCCACTGAAGAACATTTGGGACTTTTCAAATTTTGGGGTATTATAATACCCATTATTCTTAAATACTATGAACATTCACATTCAAGTTTCTCTGTAGAGATACAACCTCATTTCTTTTTGATATATACCTAGGAGTGGAACTTCTGGGTTACGTGACAACTCTATAACAGTTTTTCCTGTGTGTGTGTGTGTGTGTGTGTGTGTGTGTGTGTGTGTAGCATGCATGCATGCATATGCAGTGTTTTAATCAAGGTCTTGCTGTGTCAAAATCCTTCTGTTTCAGTAACAGCACCTGGCCTTTTAGGGTGGGTCAGTAATTAAACCCAGGATTCCATGTGACCTCAGCCTGTTAAGCAACAGTGTCCAGCATGTGCTACCATAACTAGGACTTTATGTTTAACTTTTTGAGACACTGCCAAATAATTTTTTTCATAATAGCTGCACTATTTTACGTTCTTACTAACAATGAAAAAGTGGTGTAATTTCATCACATTCTTGCCAACACTTGTTATTTTCTGTCTTGATTTTGGCTACCAAAGAGAGTGTGAACTGATATGCCATTATGGGTTTGTTCTGAATTTACATAATCATTAGTGATGCTGATCATTTTTCATGTACTTACTGGCAATTTATACATCTTCTTTGGAGAAAGGTCTATCCAAGTCCTTTGCCTATTCTGAATTGGGTTGTCTGTTTTATTGTGTTGCTGGCTTGTAGGAATTCTTTATATACTCTGGCAATTAGTCCGTCCTCAACTATTTGATTTGCAAATATTTTGTCAAATTCTGTGAGTTGCCTTTTTAATCTGTTGATAAGTGTCTTTGCTTTTATTTTTATGTAGTCCAATTGATCTTTGAAGTTTATTGATTTATTTCTTCCATGAGAGACAGACAGAGACATATAAACAGACAGAGACATATAGACAGATGGAGAGGGGGATATCCCCAACAAGGTTCTCATACCATCATCCACTCCAAGCTTAAGCCAGCCAGGATCATGGGCATGTGTGTGAAAACCCAGCATATACAGGGAGATCTAAGGATGCAAACCTGGGATTTTTTCCACATGGCCTCAGCACCGCAGAACATTGTGGTATCACTACACTACTGTAACTGGCCTATTTTCTTTCTTTCTCTTCTCTTCTCTTTTTTTTTTTTTTTTTTTTTTTTTTTTTTTTTTTTTTTTTTTTGCTATAGGGCATGTGCACTCACCAGAGAGACAGAAAAAGAAGGACACAGAGAGTGAGGAAGTAGAGAAAGTGAGAAAGCACCTTCTAGGGAGGTTGACCATGTTGCAATTCCTTCTTTACCATTCTCCTTTCAGGATTTTAGGCATGCATGCACACATACCCAGAATGTTTTTTGAGCCAGTTGAGGATGTGAGATTTAGCTGCCTTAACCACCATGTCACTTGGCTGGACCCATTTTTTTTTTCTTTTGTTGTCTGTGATTTTTGTGTCATATCCAGGAGATCACTGTCAAATCCAATGCCATGAAGCTTTTGCACAATGTTTTCTTCTAAGTTTTAATAACTTTAGGTTTTTCTTTTGGTCTTTGATTCATTTTGAGTTGATTTTTGTATATGATGTAAGGACAGATCCAACTCCACTCTTTTGCATATGTGCATCCTGCTTTCCCAGCACCATTTGTTAAAGAGAACCCTTTTCCCATTGAGCATCCTTCCTGAAGATCATTTAGGGCTCACTGGTGGCATGGAGGCTAAGGCACTGGATTTCACATGGCCATCATATGGTTCTAGTCCTGGACCCAGCAGCTTGAAAATCACACCAGGCACATGTGCATTCATGCTCAAAATTCAAAGAGAAGACTGGAGGGAAAGGGTTGCAGCATGGCAATACCTCCCAGTAAGATTTCTCACTTTCCCTTTCCCTCTCCCTCTCCCTCCCCCCTGAAGTGCACATATGTCCTATAGCAAAAACTACAGAAAATAATAAAAAGATCTGGTGCCTACAGGTGATGTGGTGGTTAAGGTGCAGGGATGGCTGACCAAGGTTCAAGTCCTGGACCTGGCGGCTCAAAAAATCATGCTAGGTGCATGTGCATGTGTACCCAAAAGCCCAAGAAGAGAATGGAGGAGGAGAGATTGTGGTATGGCCATCCCCCCTGGGGGATATTTCTATCTCTCTGTCTCTATTTGGTCAGTGTACATGATCTATGGCAAGAACCTAGGGAGAGAATAAAATATCATTTGACCATATTCATAAGAGTATCTCTGGGCTCACTATTCTATTCCATTTATCTGTTTATCTAATTCTCTTTATGCCAGAGCTGCACTACTTTGTTTACTATAGTTTTGTAATATGTTTGAAATCAAGCAGTGAGTTTTCTGGCCTTGGTATTTTTTTTTTCCTTCTTTCAAAATTATGTTGGTTTTTTAATGTCACTTGAGATTCTATGTAAATTTTAGAATGACTTTTCTATTTCTGTAAAACACGCTACTGAAATTTTGATAGGGACTGTATTGAATCTACAGATCACTTTGGTAGTATAGACACCTTAACAATATTAAATCTTCCAATCCAGGAATATGGGATGTTGTCTTTATATCTATTTGTGTCTTCTTTAATTTATTTTGTAGTTTTCTGTTATATGTTGAAGTTTTCAGTGCACAAGTTTTCACTCCCTTAGTTAGGCTTATTCCTATGTATTTTATTATTTTTGATCTTATATTAAGTATAATTGCTTTCTTAATTTTTATTAGGTTATTCATTGTTAGTGCATAAAAAATACAACTTTGTGTGTTGATTTTGTATCCTGCAACTTTGTTGAATTCATCAGTTCTAACAGTTTTTTCACATATAGAATCTCTCTTTAATTGCCAGAGAACATGTTAACTCACCATAAAGAAATACAGACAGAGAGAGAGAAGTGGGTAGAAAGAGAGAGAGAGGGAGAGAGATCACCCCCTCCCCAACACAAGAGAAAGAGGGAGATCACCATCATAATCTCTTCTCCTCCATTTCTTCATTCTGTCAGAATTTTGGGCAAACACACAAATGCACCTGCCATATTTCTTAAGCCACTAGGGCCAGAATTTGAGCTGTAGTCACCCATGTAGCATGTAGCTTCTTTAACCACTAAGCAATGGTGCCGGCTCACTGAGGAATATTTAGTTTTCTCTATATAAAATTATGACATTGGTGAACAAAGATAACAATAATAATTCCAATACAATTTGTATGCCTGATCTTTTCCCTGCCTAATTGCTCTGGCTAGATATTTCAGCACTATGCTAAAAAGAAATGGTAAAAGCAAGATTCCTGGTTTTGTTCCTGAGAACATATAAGAAAAGCTTTTAGTCTTTTACCATTTTTAGCAATGTGTTTTTCATAAATAGCCTTTATTATAATGAGGTAGATTCCTTCTATTCTCAATTTGCTAATTTTTTTTAATCATCAAAGAGTGTTGAATTTTGTCAGATGCCTTTCCTGCTTCAATTGAGACGATAATGTGGATTTCCCCCCTTTGTTCTGTTAATGTGATTTTCACATTGATGATTTTCGTATATCAAACAGTTCTTCCATCCCATGGAAAAATCCCCCTTGATCATTGTGTAAAACCCTTTTAATAGTCTACTGAATTTTATATGCACAATTTACAATGTGGGATCCAGCGTTGTAAGCACCAATCCACCTGCTGACCCAATTCTTCTTTCATTTTTTCTTAGTCAATCTAGTCAAAGGTTTCTCAATTTTGTTGATCTTTTTGAAGAATCAACTCTTGTTCTTGATGATTTTCTCTACTGCCATAATATTCTGTAGTTTATTTATCACTGTTATAATCTTCATTATTTCCTTCCTTCTGCTAGCTTTGTGGTAAGTTTTTCTTTTTCCAGTTACTGAAGCTATAAAGTTATTAGGTTTTTGTTTTGAGATAGTTCTTCTCCAATATAAGTATTTGCAACTACTAATTTACCTTTGAATATTGCTTTCATTTCATCTTGTTTTGGTATGTTGTAGATTCATCTTCATTTGTCTCAAAATATTTTCTAGCTTCTCTTGTGATTTCTTCTTTGTCCCTTTGGTTATTTAAGACTAGGTTGCTTAATTTACATATATTTGTAGATTTTCCAGTTTACTTTCTCCTATTGATTCTTAGTTTCATTTCATGGTGATTGGGAAAGATATGCTGCACGATTTTTTTTTAATTATTTTATTTAACTTTATTTATTATTTATTCATTTGTTTATTTAAATTTGACCAGAGAGCGAGAGAGAGAGAGAGAAAGTGAGAAAGCAAGCCGCCAGGTCCAGGACTCGAACCATGGTCGGCCATGTGGGAATCCAGCACCTTTAACCACCATGCCACCTGCCGGCCCCATGATTTTAATCATTTTAAACTTATTAAGACTTAGTTTGTAGCCTAAGATATGGTCTATTTTGAAGAATGTCCCATATGAAACTGCAAAAATGCATATTTTTCTTTCATCTGATAGAATATTCTGTATATTTCTATTGCGTTCCTTTGCACATTTAAAAATTGTGTTGTCTTCTTATTAAATTGTAAGAATACTTTATATATTCTGGATACAAATCGCTTAACTGATTATATATGATTTACAAATATATTCTCCTATTCTGTGGATTGTCTTTTTACTCTTTTTTTGACGTTTATTTATTTATTTATAGGCACCCTGACAGGGTCCTCACATGGCAATCCATCCTCAGCCTCAGTGAGCAAGGAAACGACCATATGCATCCAGTATATACAGGAAGATCTTGAGATGCTAAGCCAGGATCTTCCCATGTAGCTTGAACATTGCAGAGATTTGCATTACCACTGCACTACCACAATTGCCCAAACTTTTCACTTTCTTGGTGGCATGATTTGCAGCAAAAAGGAAAAGAAAACATATTTTTTCCTTTGGCTGCTTTGTGCTTTTGATGTCATAGCTAAGAAACATAGCTTTTAGGATTTTGTCATATTTTCTTCTAAGTAGATTTTTTATAGTTTTACCTCTTGTATTCAAGTCAATAATACATTTTTAATTTATTTTTGTATATAGTATGAGGTAGAGGCCAAAGTCATTTTTTTTTGCATAGATATCCTCTTGTCCCAGCATCATTTATTGAAGGTAATGTTTCTCCCTCATTTTAATTGTCATGGCACCTTTGTTGAAAATTAGTTGACCAAAATTATATGGGTTTATTTCTGCACTCCGATTTATTGCATTAATCTCTAAATCCATACTATATTAGTAGCATAGTCTTGCTTACTATAGTTTTGTAGTAAGTTTGGAAACCTAGATGTATGAATCTTCCAAATCTGTTCTTTTCAAAATTTCTTTGACCATTCTGGGTCCCAAGCATATCCATATAAATTTTAGAGTATACTAGTGTTTTTCTTTTTTAACTTTCAATTTTATATTATACATTCAATCACTATATATCACTTAGCTTGTAAAGTGACTGTACCCAACATGAGTACACTTCACACCAGTCCAGTTGATACTATAGAAGTTATAGTATACATGTTAATTTCAGCAAAAAAACTCATTTATGATTCAAATAGGAATTTTGTCATTTATGTAGTATGATTAGTAGGTTAGAACCACTATACCATATTAAAAGAACAGATTTACCAGTTCTACAAACTAATTAAAGAGTTGTAGAAATCTTAGACAAAATCTCTTATAGCTGTTTCAGTTTTTTAGAGATAAAGAAATAATATATATAAAGTTTTAGAATGTGTTCTGAAATCTCACTGAAACCCAATAACTCTGTGTAAAAGATGAAATATGTTTTCTTCCACCCATTTTACTGACAAAGTAATTAGTATACAGAATAATTATGTGACTTACGAAGGTCGTAAGATATAAGTCCTTACATGCAGACACAGGAGTCAGATCTCTGCCTACTGACTTCCTCTCCAGATCTTTCACTACATTATATTAGTCATGATTTTTGAGTAACAAGGATGCTGTCTCATAAATTGTGTCTGTCATTTGTAAAAGCCAAAACCATGTAAAGTGATATTATTAATCAATGGAGAAATTATGGTTATTCTATAACTCTTAACATTTTTTGTCAAAACATTAAAATCTCCCTTAATGTCAGTTATACATGTACAGAGGAATGAAAAAATATAAAAATTAGTATTTATTTAGTATATTCTATTCTAAAATATTAGAAAGTTTGAGAATTAATGTATTTCATTTCTTCATAAAAACCTTACCAGTAATAGTTTGAGTAGTCTTCATTCTGCTATATATTTCAAAATATAGAAACACACATCTTTTCTAAGCTTTGTCAAAAAACAAACAAACAAAAACAAACAAACAAACAAACAAAAACTATGACACTAATTTCTAAGCTTGGATCAACATCCAACTTTTTTTTTAAAGATTTTTGCCATAGGTCATGTGTGCTCACCAGAGAGGCAGACAGATAGTGAGAAGGAAAAGTGAGCAATTACTGCCCAGGGGGTTGGCCATGCTGCAGCCCTTTCCCCTTCCATTTTCTCCTGGGATTCTGGGCATGCATGCACACGTGTCCAGCATGATTTTCAAGCTGTCAGGTCTAGGACTTGAACTGTAGTTGGCCATGTAGGAATCCAGTGCCTTAACCAGCATACCACCTGATGGCCCAGCTTCTGATATCTTAAACTTTGCACGTGTGATCTTGTGAATTATCTCCAAGAGTTCCTTTAATGTGAAGTTTTTTGATGGATTACTTCCTCTGTGTCATCTTCATCTTTTTCATCAGCTTTGTTTTCCTCATATATTGATAAGTTTGTTCTCTAAGTTACTTGATTACACATCTAGAGTCTCACAAAGGGTGGCAGTGTCTACATGCCTTTGGTTGGCTATTTTTCTATAACTGTATCTATATTAGATTCAGATTGGTTGGTCAATTTTCTCTTTTGATTATTCATTTTTTTAAATACCACATTGGTTTATCACTGGGAGACAAGGAGGCAACACAAGTACGTGCTTTTCTGTCACTGCATGAACTGAATAGATGAATGGTGACTTATCATTGATACACTGTTGCTTACATGGTGACTTACAGACTGAAAAGCTAATATACCATGGTAACTAAAATTCAAATCATGTTATTATGAATCAGTATTATTTAATAAGTTATAGTAATTGAAATTTATGCATATTAGACCTGTGCAAAGAAAAGGCTGTACCTAATAAAACAGAGCTATATAACCTTGTTTTTCTATTATGTCACTATATTTTTTTGAAGAGATTTTTGCTATCGGGCATGTGCGCTCACCAGAAAGACAAAGACAGAGAGACAGAAAGCAAGAAATCACTCCCCAGGGGGATGGTCATACTGCAATCCCTTCTCCTCCATTCTCCTCTCAGGATCTTGGGCATGCATGCACATGCTCCTGGTGAGAGTTTAAGCCACTGGGTCTGGCACTCGAACTGTGGTCGACTACGTGGGAGTCCAGCGACATAGCCATTAAGCCAACTGCTGGTCCCCATTATGTCACTATTCTAAGATCCAATAATATCATCTGAAAGAAACAATAGGCTACTTTACATCATTCCCTTGTTCATAAGCTCTATTAAGTTTCAAACTTTAGCATAGAATTTGCTTATTGAAGTATACTTGTAGGACACAGAAAAACTAATAATTAGCTTCTTGCTAAAAGAGTTGAATATACTTTGGACATTTGCCAGTTGAAACATATTTTTTTTGCTACTATCCACTATAAATTCAGGCATGACTTATAATAATTTTGGTTCCATTATACAAATATTCACTCATTCCAGAAAAATCTGTATGAAATAATTTAGAATTTTTAAAAGGTAATTTTCACCAATTTTGTAACAAATGGGGTGGGGTTAACTGGGTATTTACTTGGAAGAAAATCAAGTTAGTTTCTCATCTCACATATCATGCAAAAAATTCAACTGGATCAGAATAAATATAAGGAAAAAACATGAACATAGTAGAAGAAACATAAATCTATTTCTATAATTTTAAGATGTATAGGTCTTCATAAGATTAAAGATTAAAAAATAACAAAACAAGGAAAAATTACAAGTCAGGACTAAAACCTTCCTGACCTTTTCCTCCATCCTCCTTCTCAATTGATGAATTTTCTATTTTAGCAATGATATATAAGCAATCAGTAAACTACATGCCTCCTTCCAAAATCTGCTTCTTCCAAAATGTTTCCTATATCAGTATGTAGCAAATCTTTTTCTTTTTTCACTTGCTCAGGATAAAAACTTGGAGTCATCTTTGACAATTCTGTTTCTCCCATATTCCATAAGCAAATCTTCCTGGCTTAATCTATAAAGCATATTCAGAATCTAACCACTTCTTATCACTTCCACTGCCACCCCCCGATCCAAGACATCAACAATTATAGATTATATTATGTAAATAGTATCATAATTGTTCTGCCTTCTTTCAGCCTTATTCCTCTATGACCTAGTTCCAAAACAGAAACTGTGATGTTTGGAAAATTAATGTATAGTCATGTTACTTTTCCCATTCACTCTCCATTTCATTCAGGTGTGTAAGTCCTTACTGTGAGCTATTGCCTTAGATAATCTATTCTTATTTGCCACCCTGACCTCATTTCCTATTAGTTTCTCCTTACTCATTCCACTTAATCCATACTGGCCTCACTAATGTTTCTCAAACATACCAGGTATGTTCACACCTCAGGGCTTTGTATACCCAGTGAGGTCCCTGCTCAATTGTTATCTTATCAGAAAGACTTTGTCTTACTAACCTATTTTGAAATGTAATAGTTCCTAGTAATTCCTATCCCCAAGCCTTGATTTATTTTTTGTCATGACACTTACCATCTTCTAACATATTATAGTAATTTATTTTGTTTATTATATGTCTCCTTGAGTAGAGAAAAGCTCCATGCAAGCAGTGAGTTTGTCTGTTTTGTTCATGCTCTATCTCTAGCACTCAAAACCTGGCACATAATACATAATCAATAGATAGTTATTGAATTAATAAATGAATGAGTACAAAATTCACCAATGTAAGAAGTTCAAACTTCTATATGATGAAATACAGAATAAATAATGCTTATTTATAACATGAACAACTGATTGGGAGAAACTGTTTACAAAATATATAATCTACAGTAGATACATTTTCATGATTTACAGCAAACTTTTTTTAAAAAGAATTATTAATTTAATTTTATTTATTATTATTATTATTATTATTATTATTTTTAAATTTGCTATAGGGAATGAGAGCTCACCAGAGAGAGACAGAAAGAGAGAGAATGCAAGCTGCCAAGTCTGGATTCAAACCATAATTGACCATGTGGGAGTCCAGAACCTTACCCACTATGCCACTTGCTGGCCCACTACAACAAAGTTTTATAAATCAGTGGAAAATATGAAGACAAATCCCCTCCTAAAAAAATGAGGCAAAGGCTATTATTCTTTTTAATTTTATATATTGAGCATTTTCAGTCATCTTGGTGTACTTTCTTTTCTTTTTAATTGTCATAGGGTGTGTGCACCTGCCAGTGTGTCAGAGAGAGAAAGAGAGAGAGGAGAGAGAAAACACCTCTGAAAACTGTGTGGTCATGTGCAATCCTTTCTCCTCAATTTCTCCATCCTCCAAACCACAGACAATAATCCCCAAAATAGACAAGTGTGATTACATCAGATTAAGAAGTTTCTGCACAGCTAATGACACAGTAATTAGTGTGAAGCAACTACCCTCAGAATGGGAGAATATTTTTGTAAACTATTCCTCAGATAAGGGACTGACAACCAGAATACACAGGGAACTCAAGTAGCTTACCCACAAAAAAATGATGAACCCAATTTAAAAATGGGAAAATGAGCTGAATAAACAACTCTCTAAAGAAGACATACGAACAGCCAAAAAGCATATGAAAAAATGCTCAATATCCCTTATCATAAGGGAGATACAGATAAAAACTACAATGAGATACCACCTAACTCCAGTCAGAATGGCAAAGATTAAAAATCAAAAAATGATAAGTGTTGGTGGGGATGTGGTGAAAGGGGAATTCTCCTACATTATTGGTAGGAATGTAAATTTGTCCAACCACTGTGGAGAACAATATGGAGGTTCCTCAAAGACCTTCAAACAGAACTACCATACAATCCAGCCATTCCACTCCTGGATATCTATTCAAAAGACAGGAGAATGCTCACCCAGAAAAGCACTTGCATATCTGTATTTATTGTGGCATTATTCACGATTTTAAGACATGGAACTAACCTGAAGGTCTACAAACAGATGAATGGATTGAAAAAGTGTTGTACATATACTCCATGGAATACTATTAAGTCATAAAAAACAAGTCCCTGGTATTTAATAGAAAGTGAATGAATATGGAAGATTTATTGCTGAGTGAAGCAAGTCAGGCTATGAAAGAGAGCCACTCTATGTCTCCACTTAACATACACAGACTGTCTGCACTCTATGGTAGATACTGAAAGACTGGAGGACATAAAAGCATTGAAAATTGTTATGGACACTAGGGACAAAGTTGGAAGAGTGGGAAAGGGGAAGAGTGTAGGAAAGAAAATTTGAGGAAAAAATAGAAAGGTAAGACATTTGTGGGACACAGGTAAGGTTTATTATATGTTGATGATGACGTGTATAGTATTCTCAACTGGGCCAGAGTGAGGTGTATATCATACTGTGTACAATCTCTTTACAATCTAAATGATGTATAGCAATTGCATGTATAAGTAATAATAATAATACTTGAAAAAATGAATAAAATGTATTAAAAAAGAAAGAAATATTAACATACAGAAAGATAAAAAGCATATGATCAATCAATGCAGAAAAAGCATTTGATAAAATACAACACCTCTTCATGATTAAGACTCTCAGCAAAATCGGCATAGAAAGGACCTTTCTCAACACAATAAAAGCCATCTATGAAAAACCCATAGCTAACACCATACTGAATGTGGAAAAGCTGCTTTTACACTAAAAACTGATACAAGACAAGGCTGCCCGCTTTCTCCACTCCTGCTCAACATAGTGCTGGAAGTCCTAGTCAATGGAATCAGAAAAGAGAATGAAATAAAAGGCACTCAAATGGGGAAGGAGGAAGTAAAATTATCTCTATTTGTAGATGACATGATTGTATACATAGAAGACCCAAAAAGGTTTCCATGAAAAAACTGCTGGAAATGATAAATGAATACAGTAAAATGGCAGGATATAAAATCAACATACAAAGATCTATAGCATTTATATATATGAATGACAAGCAGACTGAGGTAGAAATGAAGAAAGTAATCCCATTTATCATAACCACTAAAAGAATAAGATACCTAGGAACAAATCTAACCAAAGAAGTCAAAGACCTCTACAAGGAAAATTATGAAAATGTAAAAAAAGCAATTGCAAATGACACAAAAAAAGTGGAAGAACATCACACATTCCTGGATTGGAAGAATCAATGTAATCAAAATGGCAATCCTACTCAAACTAATCGACATATTTAACACAATCTCAATCAAATGACCAGAATCATTTTTCACAGATCTAGAAAAGACAATCACAAAATTTGTCTGGAATCATAAAAGACTCCATATTGCCAATAAAATCATGCACAAGAAGAGTTGAGTAGGTGGCATCTCACTCCTGACCCCAAACTGTATTACAAAGTTGTGATAATCAAAACAGTATGGTAGTGACACAAAAACAGACAGGTGGACCAATGGAAGAGAGTAGAAACCCTAGAAATAAACCCCAAAATATACAGCCAACTGATCTTTGACAAAGGACACCAGTCAATCCACTGGGAAAAAGAAAACCTCTTTTAGCAAATGGTGCTGAAAAAACTGGACATCCACTTGCAAAAAGATGAACCTGGACCCCTATCATTCACCATGAACAAAAATCAACTCAACGTGGATCAAAAATCTCAATCTAAGATCTAAAATTATAAAACTATTGCTGGAAAGCACTAAGAAAACTCTGGGAAATATTGGAGTAGGCAAAGACTTCTTAAATAAGACAACCAAGGCACAGGCAATAATCCTAAAAATAGACGAGTGGGATTACATCAGATTAAGAATTTTCTGCACAGCAAAAGACACAGTAATTAGTGTGAACTGACAGTTTTTGGAATGGTAGAATATTTTTGTAAATTATACTCCAGATAAGGAACTGATAACCAGAATACACAGGGAATTCAAGTGGCTTACTCAAAAAAAATAAAAATCAAACATTTGTATGATATTAAAAACAAAATATCTTTAAAATATAATTTAGTAAATTCTATTTCACTGAGAATTTTCAGTAATTCCATGCAGGTTGAGTACCATGATTCTTTTTCTAATACACCTTCATTCTGTGGTCTGACTGCATGATAAAGAGAGTTAGTACCCTTTTACATGGAGTTAAGCAGTAGTCAATAAATTCCTATTGAGTCTACTAATTCTAAAACAAATGCTAAATTTAATTACTTGAAAAATAGCACCAAAATGTTCACATTGACTAGGACAGTACAGCGATATGTAATACTATTTAGAGCAGAACTTTATACAGGCATGTCAGAATATGACTATACTTCCATTAACTGCTAAAATTACTTTGTTTACAGTCATTTCAAATTAGTTAATAAGAATATTAGGATAAAGTCCATCAACTCCATTGCTAAAAAGAGAAAGCCAAAACCTAGCAAAACTATACCTGTAAGGGCTTTAGAGGAAAAACAAAGAAACCAGAAATTTTTTATCTTCTTTTGTACTGTCTACAAACCCTAAAACATATTTTCTTACAATCTGAGAGAAGAAACAAATCTCTTACTCAGAATACATAATGTATTCTACAGTTTATTTAATGAAGTATTAGGAACAAGGAAAGTAATTTTAAAGGAAGTATCACACCTGCTCAGGCATATGCCTAGAGTGATTACCTTTGGGCCAGGAAGACCTGGAAGACCAATGCCTGAAACACCAGGATCACCTTTATCTCCTTTCTGTCCGGGTAATCCTGGGGAGCCCGGTTGTCCAGGAACTCCAGGAGGTCCAGGAGGCCCTTCTGCACCCTGAGGGCCTGTTGAAAATATGTAATATATAATATTTACAAAATACTATTTTTTGTTTTATAATTTTTGTTTACATTTAGTTGTATATCTTTGTGAGGTACAATATACTTTTCAAAGTATAAATGTAGTGTGTGATTATCAAATCAAGGATATTATCATATTAATTATTGTGCACCTTTAGTTTTTGTTCTAGTAGATATATATATATATATATATATATATATATATATATACATATATTAATATAAGTTTGGTAACACCCTTTTTTTAATGTTGTGGTACGACATTCCATAACTGATTGGCCATGTTTACATGCATTAACGTGTTTGTTAAATGTCCTTTCCTGAGTCTCTTCTGCACCACACCCCATTATTCATCTCCCATGCAGTTTCTGGTATCCACGGTTTTCCTCTCTACTTCTATGTCTTCACATCCAAAATGTTCTTTACTTGTGGCATATTTAACATGCATATAACCAAGCAGAACAAACTCTGCAAACTCTATATATGGGCCTCAAAACCAGGATTTTTCTTTTTTTTTTTTAAACTTTTGCCATAGGGCATGTGTGCTCACCAGAGAGAGACAGAGAGAAGGAAAGTGAGAAATCGCTGTCCCGGGGGCGATGACTACACCATAATACCTTTTCCTCCATTCTCCTCTCAGGATTTTGGGCATGCTCATACACATGTTTGGCATGCTTTTCTTTTTATTTTTAGAGGTTTTTGCCTTTGGTGCTTACACTCATGAGAGAGAGAGAGAAACAGAGAGAGAGAGAGAGAGAGAGAGAGATACAAAGCCAGTGAGAGGGAAAGTGAGAAATCACCCCCAGGGTGAATGTACACACCACAATCCCTTCTTTGCTTCCTTCCCAGGATGTTGGGCATGCACTCACACGCATCTGGCATGATTTTCAAGCCACCAGGTCTAGGACTCAAACCGATGATAACCATGTGGGAGTCTAGTGACATAACTGCTATGGTATCTGCTGGCCCCTTGGCATGATTTTCAAGACTCCAAGTCCAGGGCTCAAATGGCACTTGGCCATGTGGGTGTCCAGAACCTTAACCACCACCTCACCTGTTGGCTCCACAACCAGGATTATATAAAAGCCTATTTATTAAGGAAGTTTCAATAAAAGGAGTACAGCTGAGGAACATATAAGTTTGTGAATTCTAACTTTTAAGGTTTCAAAAGTTCTGTCCCTTGATTCCCACTTCAAATACTTGCTTAACAAGAGAGCTTGAGCAACTGATTGTCTTAAAGAATGTTTCAGGCTGATGCTATCAACATGTTCCTCTTTTCTTACTAAAAAAAGATAGTGAACCACCTTTAATGAACCTCATTCATTGATTGGGAATGAATATTTAGAAGATTTTCATCACTCACCTGGAAAACCCATATCACCTATGCTTCCTTTAAGACCAGGAGGTCCTGTAAGTCCTGGTTGCCCAGGGAGACCAGGGTTACCCTTGGGACCTAAGAAGGTCAAATTAGTAAAATTAAAACAAGCTCACAATATCGAGGTTTCTTGGTTTCTTGAAATGGGTAGTGATTAAAATTTAAACATTGGATTGTATGGATTAAATCTTAATAAGTGATTAAGGTCCACAGATGTAACTCAGCTTAAAACAGGCAAAAAAATCCATGAAATCTCCTTAGGAACATATTACATTATTACTATGGTAATATAATTTTATTTATTTACTTATTTTACTTTGCTAAAGAGGAAAAGCATTCACCAGAGAGATTCAGAGAGTGAAAATAGAGAAAGTGAGAAAACACCCCTTCCCCCGAGGGAAGGACCACACCACAATCCCTTGTCCTCCGTTCTCCTCCTGGGAATTTTGGGCACACAAGCACATACAGCCACATGTTTTTCAAGCTGCCATGTGTGGAACTATAACCATGTGGTTAGACATGTGGGATTCAGTTGCCTTAACCTCCATACCCCCTGTTGACCCCTAATACAATTTTATTTTAAAAAATGAAAATAATGTTACCAGAACATCTTGTTTCTTGCTCTTAAAGAATTCCAGTCACCTGAAGTCCTATTTGTTGTATGGTTATAACCACCCTTAATATATTTTCTCATGCAAGTCAAATATAACTAGTCTTGTTTTTAGAAGATTCAGAAGTGGCTTCCATATGTAGAGCCTGATTACGTGAGACAAGGGAAAGGAAATGTGCTCGTCTGTCATGTATTGTTCTAGTTCATTAGATCAGAAATAGGGTTGACAGAGGGACTGGGAAGCCACCCCTACCAGACATGGTTGTTCTGCACATTCTTTTTAGAATGTAAGTGTTCGAGTTCTGTTGTGTCACCTAGGTATTTTCCAAGGACCACAGTGTTGCCTTAAATATTTTTTTTCTTTTATTTTTCCTTTCACAGTAACTTCCAACTTGGGGAGGAGAATGCAGAATATGTGATGAAGAGACAGAGCATTTTGTTTCCAACCATATCAAGGCAATGTGATATAAAGTCTGGAGAAGATAATTGCTCTTAAGGGCTCCTATACGGATGGGGACCAGACACTCTTTATTTCTGTAAGGATCAAATGGAAAGAAAATGGCTTAAGAGGTAGTGAGCAGAGTTTTATTAGGAATAAGAAAAACCTTATGTTGACTATAAGGGTGATTAATGCTGTAACAGACTACCAAGGAGGATTGCAAAATTTTCATCTATAGAAAAATTAAAAAATAGAATCAGCAGCCATCTGTTTACATGGTTTAATGATTGACTTAACTGAAGGATAAAAACTAGAAAAGGTGAATTCTTCAGGCTCCAGTCAGATAAATGTTGTGATGTATTTAATAAAATACAGCACCCTACTTTCATCATACTTCTGATTGTGTGCATACCCTGCTGCCACAAAAAGAATAAACTGAATGAGCAAGGTGAAATATCCTACAAATATTGGCTGTTGAAACTTGGGCCAAATGGCAATGTTTTTGCCAAAGGTGAGCTCCTTATTTCAGTAGCTACACAAGCATATTACTGTGAGTAAATTGAAAGCATCATCAAACATGATAAATACATAATTATTTTTTCAGAATTAACGGTCAACCATGCAGCAGCTACGAGTGGTTTTTCACATTTACCTGATGGTCCTGGTAATCCAGGTTGCCCAGTCAGTCCAGGCTGCCCCGGTTCTCCAGGCAAACCTTGGTAGCCTTTTGGCCCTGGAACTCCAGGAATACCTTCCAAGGATGAGAAAAAGAAACAAAGTAGGTTGATATTAATTCATTCAATAAATTTGGCAAAGTAAGTTATCCAAGTTCCTTGTTTAATTTTAATTCCCAAGGTGCCTGTGCATTTGACAGAGAGAGAGAGAGAGAGAGAGAGAGAGAGAGAGAGAGAAAGCATCCTCTGCCACAATGGGATGTAGTCACACCACAATCCCTTCTCCTCCAACTCTTCCTTCTGTCAAGATTTTGGGGATGCACATGAACCCCGCTTATTTCTCAAGAAATCAGGTATGGGACTTGAATCATGGCCAGCCATGTGGGCTGACTCCCTTAACCACTAGGATACAAGGCTACCCTCCATCTTCTTTTGAAAGAGCCATGGTTTCTCTACGGTGCCCAGGCTGGCCCCAAACTTGTAATCAGCCTCTCGTGTAACTGTGATTACAGACATGCCACTGTGCCTGCCCCTCAAGTTTTGAACTATAAGTGAAATAGAGGAACTAGTGATATTCTGACATGGTATGAACCATTAGCACTGGACTCATAATGAAATCCTCCAGTTTTTATTTACCTACCACCAAGAAATTCAGAGTACTCAATAACTGAGTAACTTTCCTTTTTGGGCCTTGTGTCTTACACTGTAAAATGAAGAAATTGGGAAAGAAGATCCATAAGCTATCTCCTAGATTCTATAAATATATATATGTATATATGTGTGTGTGTGTGTACACACACACACACACACACACACACACACATATATATATATATATATATATATATATATATATATATATATATACACCCTATAGGGTGTGTACACTCAGCAGAGAGATAGAGTGTGACAGAGAAATAGAAAGTGAGAAATCACACCCTGGTTGGGAGAATGGCCATGCTGCAATCCCCTCTCATCCATTCTTCTCTCAGGATTTTGTGCATGCATGCATTTGTGCCTGGCATGATTTTCAAGTCACCAGGTCCAGGACTTGAGGTGTGCAGTCAGCTATGTGGAATCCAACATGTCTTATTATATAAATATTTTAATAACTTTAAAGCAGTGGCCAAATATAGTTTACTTTCCATATTATACAGGAAGTATAATTAAAAGAAAAAAGAAGTCTTACAAAGTGTAAGCCAAGGAAGACATCTCTTTCAGCAATAAAAAATCAGGTGACCCTGACTCTTCTGTAACTATACATAAAACTGCAATATCCTGAATTCTTTTTTGAGGAAAAAATCTCAACAAGCTGTGTTCACAGAGAAACTTATAACATCTGTGTACACACACACAGTTGGACTAACAATATTAATAGTTAGATACAGCAGGAGCCACACACTTTACTACAAACTGCAAATAAACATACCTAGTTTTAAAGTTCCATATTGTTTGAAAGGCTGTTTTATACAGATTGGGTTGTAAGTGCTTTATATATTGACTTATGCTTATCCACATGTTTTTAAATTATGAACATGTTATACTTCTATAAAAAGGAAAAGGATTTTTTTTAAGTTTAAAAAACCCATGTTATACTTCACACCTTATTTGCTTCTAATAAAGTAACTATAATAACACATTGTTCCCTAGACCTACTTTCAGCAACTCCCCCCAGGGTTCAGCTTGATTGTTCATAGTCCAATGCTTGTTTATTCTGCCAAGGTAAAATAACAGTGAACTATATTTAAAAGCCAAGTATGATATGGGTATCAAAACACTGCATTACAACAATGTACCATTCATTCCCATCTGTTTCAATGGGAAAAAAATGAAAAGGATTAGAAAATTTCCTAAACATCAAAATCTGTTTTCTAAGTGATTGTGCTTATATATCCTTTTCTCTCGAGCATATTCTGTACTTTTTTTTTTTTTTTGGTCAGAGATTGTGTTTGTGTCCTCAGAGAGAGACAGAAAGAGAAAGAGGGATGAGGAGAAAGCACCTCCTTATTGGGCATGTCATACTGTAATCCCTTCTCCTCCATCTCCATCATGTTATGATCTGGGGCATGAATGCACATGCACCCAGTGTGTTTTTTTATCTGCCAGGACTGGGATTTAAACTGCAGGTAACTGTGTGGGATCCAGCTACTTAACGACTAGGCCATGGGGCCAGCCTTTATCCTGTACTACTTAATTAGAAGGATTTATGGAAGGATTGAAGGCGATGGCCTAAGTCCATTTAAAAACTTGTAGCTAATAATAACCAAAGTATAAAGAAAATAAAAGTTGATCAGCTGAACATCATGAATCAAGTGAACATTAATATCTATTACCAAAATTTGATGCATTGGAGTTCCTTTTGTTGGTGACAGCGATAAGTCAGTTTTTATGCTATTTAAAAATTAAATTTCAGATATACCAGAAAAAAATATTGATACATAAATGCATTCACTCACCTGGTAAGCCAGGTTCCCCCTTCTCTCCTTTTGAGCCCAGCAGATTTGGATCCATTGGTCCAGGAGGGCCTGGAAGGCCAGGCTCTCCTTTACCACCTTTTACTCCCGCAGGGCCAGGAAGCCCTGGCTGACCCTGCAAGCCATCATCACCTAAAATCAACATGTGTGGGGTACACAACAGAGCAAATTTACCAACCCAGAATTAATATATAAAAAATTATTCTTCACTTTTGAATAAGCCACTGACCATGTAAAACGTTTATGCAATTGAGTAATTGTCTATGAATTACTTGAGCACATATACATTTTTATTTCTTCTGAATTCCTTAACAATGATAGACTATCTATAATGGAAAATCAAAGTTAATCCATATATTTTGTTATCTTGAACTAAGCATTTGTCATGTTTCAAAGAAATCAAATTAGGTATGCCACAAATTAAGAACAAGACCTGTTTAAGTGCCATATCACAAAGAAGCAAAATACAATGAAGCATTGTTCATTTTAAAGCATTAAAAAAACCTCTCTATTAACCCAAAGCAACGTTTAATTTTTCTCTCATACACATCTGCCAACAAACTCAAAATATTACCTTTAAGACCTGGAACACCAGTCCTGCCAGGGATTCCCAAAGGCCCTTGTGGGCCTGGAGGTCCCATCATACCAACTTCACCTTTGGCACCTTTAAAGAATGTGAATACATAAATTTTGCCTTTCTTTCTCTTTGGAAAGATAAAAAGTAAGTCTCAACATGTTGAAAAGCTATTGAGTATTGAAAGGAAAGCACTGCTAAGTTTTATCCCTTTTCACCTGCTGTAACCTCAGTGCCCACTACCGTTGATGCCTGTGAATAAAGAGACTAACTGTGGTATCTAATCTGCAAAGATGGACTCCCAATGAACCATTTTTCCCAGAATACATACCCTTTTACAGCACCTTTCCCTGGAATCTGGGCAGACTCTGTGTGTTACCCTTGGCTAGATGACACTGTGTGACTCCAAAGGCTAGATTATAAAAAGCCTTGAAGCTTCTACATAGAGCTCCTGGAGAACTTACTTTTGGGTTTTAGGATTTTCTGTCTTGAAAGATAGCTACCACAGAAGGACAGCAACTCTCCTTATACTACCAAATTCCGAGGAGCACAAGCCATGTAAAGAGGCAGCATAGATAATGAGATGCCCTGTAAGCTAAGGAATATCTCTCTGACAGGAAACAGTCATTATGGAAGTAGATTTCTCAGTCCCAGTCCCTCCAGTTGGGCCATATGGGTTACAGATAAATGACTCAGTCAAACCATCCTTTAATTCCTGACCTACATACTCTTAATCAAAATAAAAAGAAGCTGATCTAAATCATTAAGTTTTGGAGTCATTTGTTACACGGCAATATATAACTAGAACTCTCAAAGAGAAAAAGTGCAGTGAAAATAGCGAAGTGAGTTTCCCACAATCAAAGACATTTAATGGTCTTTCTTTAGGGATAGTATCAACCCAGAAAGGTGCAACTTGAGAATAATCCTCCAGAGTCATATGAATTTTAATTTTCTGAACTCAAAATCAGAGAAAACTTTAATCAAATTACCTGGAAAGCCAGAAACACCTGCTTTTCCAGGGAGGCCTGGTGATCCTGGAGGTCCCATGGGACCAGGTGCTCCAGGGATCCCTGGACTTCCTCTCTCACCAGGTGGCCCTGGAACATCAAACCCTGGAGGTCCTGGATCTCCTTTCTCTCCTGGTATTCCATGTAAGCCTAGTCAATACAACACCAATAGTAACAAGTATTGAAGCAATCTTAAAAAATGTATTTGGTTAGTTTCCTAGTAAACAAGTGATAAAACCATGTGTATAACAAACCGAATGGTGAGTTAGATATACCTTCTGCATCATGCACATAAAATGACCAAAGGAAAAAAATCAAGTTTTAGGATTTTCAAGAATGTTTCCATAAGACAGTGCTTCTCGAATTTTTCTGGTGAAAGACCAATCTTTTCCTAATGTCTAGCTTATCATGGACTAATATTTTCTATCAAATACAACAAAAATTACTAAAAAATGAAGTAAAGAGAAAAGCTTTTATTTTAGTTATTGTAGTCAACATATACAATTCCACTATTATATTATTTTAAAAGTTTCTTTTTTTAAAGAATTATTTATTTAATGCAATTGTTATTATTATTTTTTAATTTGACTAGAAAGAGACAGAGAGAGAGGGGGGGAAAGCAAGAAAGCAAGCCACCAGGTTCAGGACTTGAACTGTGGTCGTTGACCACATGGGAATCCAGCGCCGTTAACCACCACGCCACCTGCTGGCCCTATTTTAAAAGTTTCTTAATGCTTTCTCTCAATCACTGTCTTAGCCCCATTGCAGACTGATAAGTTTTTGATCTGACACTTGTCCATTGACAGCACTTGGATTTGCATTATTCTAATGTATTAAGAGTTATTAGCACACGTTTCTATGATCCCTAAAATTGATAACTTACTGAGTATGTCAGCTACACGGACCCTTCTGTTTTTATGTTGGCTTTATTTTATATCTTGTTTTAATAATGCATTGCTGTTAGTTTTTTGTTAACTTTTGTTTCTCAATATTCCAGCAAACATTTTACAGGGAAAAGAAAATGACAGTGTAATACTTAACCTTAGTAAGTTTCTGTGAAACTGTACCACTCCAAAGAATAGGACCGTTGGGACCAGCAGTTAGCGTAATAGCTATGTTGCTGGACTCCCATGTAGTCGACCGCAGTTCGCATCCCGGATCCGGTGGCTTAAAACTCACTCTAGGTGCGTGTGCGTGCATGCCCAAGAACCCGAGAGGAGAATGGAGGAGAAGGGACTGCGACGTGGACATCCCCCCAGGGGTGATTTCTCACTTTCTGTCTCTCTGTCTCTCTCTGTTTGTCTGGCGAGTGCGTGTGCCCTATAGCAAAAACCTCTCTCAAAAAATAAATAAATAAAAAGGATAGGACTGTTAAAAAAGAATATGTTTGTGGGAACCAGCAGTTAGCGTAATGGCTATGTTGCTGGACTCCCACGTAGTCGACCGCAGTTCGCGTCCCAGACCTGGTGGCTTAAAACTCACACTGGGCACATGTGCGTGCGTGCCCAAGATCCCGAGAGGAGAATGGAGGAGAAGGGATTGCGGCGTGACCATCCCCCCTGGGAGGTGATTTCTCATTTTCTGTCTCTATGTCTCTGTCTGTCTGGCGAGCGCACGCGCCCTATAGCGAAAACCTCTCCAAAAAAAAAAAAAAAGAATATGTTTGTAGGGAAAGAATTATCCTAAAAACATCATACATGTTCCCACTCTAATACCTATTAAGCTGTGTGATATATGAATCATACTGATGTTGTTGGTCCTCACCTGTTAAATGACGATATATGCCAAAACTGGCTAGAAGTTGGGGATTGCGTCAGATAATCATTGCTAGTATCTCTTCAACCATAAGATCTAAGTTTATTATAAGAGTCATAGCAATTATTTTTATAAGAGAGCAAAATGCTGGGATTTTAAGATCTGTTTGAGATCATATTCCAACATGCCCCTAATCTGATACAATTCACTTTAGAAGATTAGAGAATTCTATTTAGTTGCAGACTCATGTGATTCCAATGCTGTCATTTCATAGTAAAATACTTTAAAAATGGAGATAGAGTTTTGTATTTGTGAAGTATACTGACATATCTAATACTGAATACTATTAGAGCTCTATACAGATCACTACTATGTGATAGCTAATCCATGCAGTTTTTTAATAGTGACGTTTTCAATATATGTCACTTGTCTTTTAAAATATGTACTAGGAGGGACCGGCAGTTAGCATAATGGCTATGTCACTGGACTCTCATGTAGTCAACCACAGTTTGCGTTCCGGACCCGGTGGCTTAAAACTCACGCCAGGCGCATGTGCATGCGTGCCCAAGATCCCAAGAGGAGAATGGAGGAGAAGGGATTGTGGCGTGGTCATCACCCCTTGGGGGGTGATTTCTTGCTTTCTGTCTCTCTGTCTCTCTCTGTCTGTCTGGCGAGCACACACGCCCTATGGCAAAAACTTCTAAAAAAAAAAAAATATATATATATATATATATGCACTAGGAGAGCAGTTCTATAAAATAATGAGAAGGAAACAGACTTAAATCTGGTGAAATCTTGTTTTCCATGCTTTAACATACGGCTTTTGAAAAAGAACTACAATACCTGGTAGACCTGAAGTTCACGAGTCAGTGTATTACAGTTCAGCAGCAAATTGAGCCACCCAAATAGAAGTAAGTTACAAAAACATTCCTTAGGTTAGGAAACAAAACTAAATATGTAAATATTAGAACAAAATATCTACAAATAGAAGTTATTACACACAGAATCACTACTATATTAGGAATGAGTAAAGGAACTTTAGATATTTGCTCAGATGTTCATATAGTATATCCTATAAATGAAATGTACCTGCCAATAAAGACACAATAAAATATTTCCATTAACAAAAATAATACTATTTGATGAAGTAAGCTTTATACTCCTGTTTATCTCTGACCTTCATATAGTTTAAAATAATTATTTTGAAATTTAATCATCTAAAATTTAGTTTGAATTTTAAAAATATTTTTATTTTATACTTTAACAGGTTAGGTACAGAGAAGTCAATAATTATTAGTGAATGAGTATGAATAAACAATGCACATGTGCATTTCACTGTTATTATTAATAGTAGCAGATATTATGGTGTATTTTTCTCAGCACAGAACTTTTCCTGTGAATGCTACCAGGAACAGGCATCCTGGTAAGATCCAGGATGAAGAAAAATTAGTATAAATTCAAAACTTCTGCTAAGTCTCCTAATACAGTAACAGGGATTATACAGATATGCCTATAGGTGCTATATAGGGGTATTGTAGATGTTTTAAATTTATAGACAGTCAAATAAATCCAAATAAAAAAGTTAAAACTTCAGAACCAGCAGTTGGCATAACGGCTATGTCGCTGACTCCCATGTAGTCAACTGTGGTTCGAGTCCCGGATCCGGTGGCTTAAACTCACCCTGGGTGTGTGTACGTGCGTGCCCAAGATCCTGAGAGGAGAATGGAGGAGAAGGGATTGTGGCTATCCCCCTGGGGGGTGATTTCTTGCTTTCTCTCTCTCTGTCTCTCTCTGCCTTTCTGGTGAGCACACCCACCCTATAGCAAAAACCTCTCCAAAAAAAAAAAAAAGTTAAAACTTCAAAAACATGCAAATCTGTGAAATCTTTTCTCACAGACACACACACACACACACACACACACACACACACACGCACATTCATTCTCCCCAAGGGTTTCATAGCCTTCCCCTACCTCCCAGAAAAGTTAGAAAGCTATAATATATTCATTTTCCTTCATCTATGAAAAATGACATAAAAATTTCTGGAGTTTTCTTGTTTTTTAAAATTTGCATTAGTAATGATTATTATTTTTTCTTTTTAGTTGATTCAGCTATACACTTTTTCTGAGACTGACAAGCAATACTCAGGTTAGGGTGTGATTGTGGACATAGAGTATAGCATATTTAACTGATCTCTAAAAAGATTCATTTAAGTCACTAATTTTCCAGCTAATTGGCAAACTAAACAAGAAGAGTCAGCACCTTCATTTCTGCTTGGTTAGTAGGTCATAAGATGAAAGGCATTTTGCTTTTAGTCCTGGGCAATTTTTCTTTCATTTTCCTGCTGTCAAACAAGGAATTGATATTCAACAGGACTTTGATTTCTAAACATGTGTTAAACTATATAGCCTGCCTTGTAAAAGAGAAGGGCAAATAGTAAAGGCTTAGTTAAATAATATTAGAAAAACTAGAATCAAAAGAAAAGCCTGAAGAGCATAATGCAAACTTTTACACTGCAGACATACCAATATAAAATAATTTGCATTAAATTTCTATTGCAAAACAACACACAAGTATATTGAATAAGCTTCTTAAAACTGATAATTAAAATTTCATCCAAGCAATATAACCAAGGTTTATCAAGATATTAGTAATAGTGTTGCTGATCACCCTATTGTTAAGATGTATGAACAGGAAGGAATTATGGTATTTTTGAAATATGTTAAGATAACGTTCTGCTTTGGTGATGTAAGCAGAAATTAATTTGTGGCTAGTATCAAATATGAATTGTATGAACTGTGCCCCATCCCTTGGTTAAAAAATTATTTTATATCATTTCTATATTAAAAGTGTGCTCAATACATTTTCAAGCTAGTTGCTTTTAACTTCATTTGTTTGTTGAACCATAGTAGTTAAGATCTTGTTTTTTTTTTTTTTTGGGGGGGGTGGGGAGAAGTTTTTGCTATAGGGCACATGCACTTGCCAGAAAGACAGAGACAGAGAGACAGAAAGCGAGAAATCACCCCCTGGGGAGATTGCCACACTGCAATCCCTTCTCCTCCATTCTCCTCTTGGGATCTTGGGCAGGCACTCACGCACACACACCTGGCATGAGTTTAAGCCACCAGATCTGGTCTCGAACCACGATTGACTACACGGGAGTCCAGCGATGTAGCCATTATGCCATCTGCTGACCCCAATTTCTTGAATTTTATGACAAAACATGTGTTACAAAACAAGGAGATGAGATTTAATTCAGCACCATTACTTTTCTCTCTGCCTGTCCTATCTAGACTTTATAACCAATATATGTATATATGTTACCAGTTGAGAGAAAGAATATTAGCTGAATTAAACATTACAGGGTATTAGTAAAATTAGTAAAAAGTATCAAGGATGTATAAACATGCTTGCATTTATTTGAATTGGTATTAATGGTGGTCTCCTTCTTTTTAATTGCCAGAGGGCAAATTTACTTGCCAGAGAGAGGAGAGAGAGAGAGAAAGAGAGAAAGTCATCCCAATGAGGTGTAGTCAGGCCATAATCCCTCTCCTCCATTTCTTTCTTCTGTCAGGACTTCAGGGACTCATGTATATATTCCTAGTGTTGTTTTCAAGCTGCCAGTGACTGGATTTGAACCATGGTTGGACATGTGAGATTCAGCTCTTTTACTCACTATACTACAGGGCCAGCCCCACAGTGGCCTCTTTTAAAAAAATTCCCACTCAGCTCTAATTTAATAATTTAACTTGCTTCCAAACCCCATGCACTTTTCAGAACTAACTAACTAACTAAATGATACAACAGAAGTAATAAATTCATTTTACTCATCTTTGTGAAATAGCAGATCAAGCCTATAATGGACATACCAAAAAATAAATATTTTTTCTCTCAAGATCCTAATGCTATGCTAATTGAGAAGAATGGTTTCTTCAAGATTGATGAAGCAGCTATTTTAAAACAATCTAGTTCAAAGCAACACCTAAAGTTTTCTTATTTTTAAAATCACCAGTGACATGTCAGGGGCCATTTTAAAAAAAGTACAATGTGCCATAACATAAATTTTTAGAAACAGGACATAAATAAAAATAAACTTTATAGGCTTCTTTATTGTTAACTGACATTCCTAGATTTTCAGTATAAAAACAAACGAAACTGCAATTTAAGGTCAGAAAATGTATTTCCATTCTTTCAAAGTAAATGTATGCACATCTGAACTGAGTGTTACTATGTATTCATACGAACTAAGGAACAATAAAATGTTAAAATTTTATTATTACAGGACTTTTTGGTAATACAATACTGGCCCCAGAGTGGCCCTTACTGTGCCTGCCTAGAATGAGATAATAAGAATTCATATTGTCAGATGGCTCAGAACTTGCAAAATGGATATGCTTTAGTACAAATGTAGAACCATGATTCTCCATTTATGGAAGCAAATACATTAGGTTACATGCTGACAAAATCTTTTTGAGAATCCAACAAAAAATATTTTTTAAAAAGTGCTGATGAGCTACAAAATGACTGCTGACGTGGGTGCAAAAAAGGGGGAGGGAATAAACTTTTATTACTAAAAAAGAAAATGAGAATGCCCAAAACATACTGTAACAGAAGATTTTTGTTGAACTCTAGGTCTAGTTTTCATGTGATAAGAAATGCTGAGGTTCCAGAAAGGTCTATTAGTACTTTACATTCACACAGGCCTGAAATGATGAGCATTATAAATTTTTAGGTCTATGATTCTGAAACTGTGTTCTGTTCAACAACTAAATGTCAGTGGTAATGTACTGCAGTTGTTATATTGCATTTTTGGAAATAGATAAATTTTAGATGAACAGGGAGTGGAAATATTAGGGACTAAAGTAGCTCTTATGCTGGGATACTTACATTTTCACTTATAAAATTATACACAGACATGCAACCTTTAAATCTGTTTTCTTGAAGACAGTTACATAGGTTACATTTTATTAATGAGTCAACCAACCTATAGGTTATGAGTGTTACAAAATGCACATTTACTCCAATCTTACCAGGTGGACCTATTGGTCCAGGAATCCCCGGTGGTCCTGGTGGTCCCTGAACACCTATTCCTGGCAGCCCTGGAGGTCCCATTGGCCCAGGTTGTCCATTTGGTCCAACATCACCTTTAAGAAATACAGTTAAGATATTTAAAATGATAATAGATGATCATTAGTCCTTAGGAACTGCACTACCCATGTAAAAAGGCATACCATATTAAGCAGTAATCTTGAAACATATGCCTTTGTTCAGCAAGAAAAAAATACCCAGAGGAGAGGATAAGGAACCCATTAATAGTCTTATAACTTACCATATGCTAATCAACTCAACTTCAACATTTAAATCAACCTCACAAAATAGTGCAGAAGAATACAAACCACACATTCCCTCTACTTGTAACATATCTTGGGCAAATATTTCATTATAAATTTAAAACATATTTTCAAATTACCTGAATTTTGAAGTGGATAATCTTTAACGCCTTCCTTTTTACTAACTTGGCCATGGCCTATAAACATGTATGAATCTCTCCTATCATCAGTAAAACATCTCTTTGACATTAGAAACTTCATTGTACTTTCCATCTTTTATCTAAGCTTGTCTGTCATTCCTCCTTTTCAAAAATTTTGCATGTACCAAAATTCATTTTTAGTGTACACTTTGGTGAGTTTTGACCAACTCAGTCATATAACCACCATTAACTTTAAGATAAAGAACAGTTCCACAACTCTCAAAGGTCCCTGTGCCGTTATTGAGAACCCCTCCCCACAGTCCAATTTCCAGGCAACCACTGATTTATTTTAAATCTTCGTTTTTCCATTTCCAAAATGTCATATATAATAAATTGGCTATCATAGTATGTAGGCTTGAGTATGCCTTGTTGCTTGTTTCATTAATATAATCCATTTGAGATTCATTTGGGTTGTTGTACCAGTAGTTTGTTAACTTTTTATTGCTGGTTAGGTATCCCATTGCCTAAATGTACTACATTTAGTGAATAATTTTACCATTTGAGGGACATTTGGGCTGTTACTAATTCTCACTGATTATGAATAAAGTTATAAACTATAACCTACAGGTTTTTGTGTGAAGCTTCCATTTTTCTTGAGTAAATACCTAACTGCAGGATTGCTATATCATGTGGTAAGTCCATATTGAACTCAATAAAAAATTGCCAAACTGTTTTGCAAAGTAGCTGTATCATTTTACTTTCTAACTAGCAGCACAGGAGAGTTCCAGTTACTCCACATCCTTGGCAGCACTTGGTATTGTCAGTTTTCCTTTTGGAATTTAAGTCAATTCTGATAGTTATGTATTAGTATCTCATTGTGGTTTTAACTTGCATTTCGCAGAAGATTCATTATAATGAGCATCTTTACATGTCCCTATTAGATATTCAGATACCTCCTTTGGTGAAGTATCTATTCAAATTATTTGCTCATTTTACCAACTGTATTTTATTAACTTGGGTGGTTGTTTTCTTATTGCTGAGTTTTCAGAGTTCTTATGTGCTTTGGTTACAGGCCTTTTTTTCATATATATGATATGAAAGAATATTTAATTTAAAAATATTTGCTGTAGGGTGTGTGTGCTAACTGAAGAGAGAGAAAGAAAGTGAGAAAGCACTCTACAAGGAAGATGGCCATGTTGCAATCCCTTCTCCATCCTCTTTTTGGGATTTTGGGCATGCACATATTTGTGCCTAGTGTTTTTAAAGCTGCTAGGTCCAGGACTAGAACCATGCCATTGGCCACATGGGGTCCAGTTGCCTTACCCGCTGTGCCAAGCTGGTCTGAGATTTTTAATTTTAATAAAGTTCAATGTATTAATTTTTTTGTAGATTGTTCTTTTGGCATTCTACCTCACAATTATTTGCCTAGCCTAAAATCATAAAGATTTTATTTGGAAGAGGGATACGAAGACAGCATCGTTGAGGCAGAGAGGTAGTGTTATATTTTGATTAACTCAACTGGGGAGAAATGTTCACATATTGAAATGATCACCTTGTAAGCTAAATAATGTGATTGAATGTATTAAAAAATGTAAATAAAAATAAATAAATAAATAAAGATTTTACTCTATGCTTTCATCTAAAATAAGGGATGACATGGTCAAGTCTGTTCTATAGGCCTGTTTTTGTATTGCTTACGAGCTAAGAATAGTTTTTGTATTTTTAGAGCATTATAAAAAAAGAAAGAAAGATAAAAGAAAATGCAATAGAAACCAAAAGTGGCACACAAAAACTAAAATATTTACTATTTGGCTCTTTACAAAAAAATATTTTCTGTCTCTGTTAAAGGTTTTGTCATGTAAGGTTTTACGTTTAGGTCCGTGTTAAATTTTGTACATGGTATGAAGTATGAGGTGAAGTTCATATGCTTCTTTGTTTATATTATTTTGTACATGGATGTCCAAATATTTTAGCACCATTTGTTCAGAAGATTTATTTTCATATTGAAATTGATTTTGTAACTGTCAAAAAATCAAATATGTGGATCTATTTATAGACTTCCTGTTATGTTCTATGATCTATGTATTTGTATTTCACATCTACCACACTTTCTTAATTAGTTATATTAAGTCTTGAGATTAAGTACTGTGAATCTTTCAACTTCCTCCTTCTTCCTCAAAAATTTGTTAGCTATTCTAAGCCATTTGCTGTTCCATACAAATTTTAGAATAAAAAACTACTGCTGTGTTTTCCTTGAGAACAACCTTTGGATCAATTTGGGGAGAATTAATATCTTAAAAATATTGAATCTTCCAATTCATGAACACAGAATATCATTCCATCTATTTAGACCTGTTCTGCCACCAGTGTTTTATAGTTTTCCACATACAACTCCTGCACATATTTCGTTAGAATGGTGTATACCTAAGTACTTAATGTTTTCTGATGCAATTGTAAATAATACTATTTTAGCTTAATTTTCATTCATAGTTACTTATTGCTCATATATAGAAATATAATTTTATATATTTGCCTTCTATCCTATGACTACTAAATTCACCTCTTACATGTAGGAACTTTTTTGTAGGTTCATTAGGATTTTCCAATTGGAAAACAATGTCATCTACAATAGAAACAGTTTTTTTTTTTCTTTTTTGAAATATTTTTGCTGTAGGGTGCATACGGTCACCAGAGAGACAGAAAGCAAGAAATTACCCCTCAGGAGGGATAGCCATGCCACAATCCCTTCTCCTCCATTGTACTCTTGGGATATTGGGCATGCATGCACACAAATCTGGTGTGAGTTTTAAGCCTCTGTGTCTGGGACTTGAACCATGGTCAACTTTTTGTGAGTCCAGCGACATAACCATTATGCCAACTGCTAATCCCCAAACAGTTTTATTTCTTCTTTCTTCTGTATTCCCTTTCTTTCTTTTTCTTGCCATATAATATTGGCTAGAATTTCCAATATGATGCTGAAAAGTAGAGATAAAGAATGTCTTCGGGTTATTCCATCTCTCTGGAGAAAAGCATTTAGTCTTTCACCACTAAATATAATAAATCTAGGGGAAAGCAGGTGGTGTAGTGGTTAAGGCACTGTACTCCCACTTGGTTGACCACCGTTCAAGTCCCAAACCTGGAGGCTTGAAATCGCCAGGTGCATGTGCACGCGTGCCCAAAATCCTAAGAGGAGAAGGGATTGTGGTGTGGCCATCTCTCCAGGGGATTATTTCTAGTTCTCTGTCTTTCTGTATCTCTACGTCTCCTGATGAATGCATGCACCCTATAGAAAAATCTCTCAAAAATATAATAAATCAAGTTTGTTGCAAATGTTCTTATCAGGCTAAGGAAGTTCTCTCCTATTCCTAATTTTCTGAGAATAATTTTCGGAAATAAATGTGTTGAATTTTATCAAATAAGTTTTAACAACAGTATTGTTTTTCTTCTTTAGACTGTTGGTATGCCAATGATTGATTTTCATATGTCAATCCAGCCTATATTCTGAGAATAAAATTTACTTATAGTACAGTATCCTTTTTTATATACTGATATATTTGATTTGTCAATATTTTCTTGAGGATTTTCATGTCTATGTTCATGAGAGATACTGTTCTACAGATATTTATTTATTTATTTATTTATTTATTATAATGTCTTTGTCTTGTTTTGACATCAGGGTAATGAAAACAAAATGTAATGTTGACCTTATACAATGTGTCTTAGTTCATTATTGTGTTGCTAACAGAAATGCCTGGGAATAGGTGATTTATAAAGAAAAAGAGATTTATTGACTCATGATTCTGGTGGTTTGAACATGGCCAAATAAACAGTAATGGTGGATGCATGCAGAGAAAGTAAGCTGTAGGCAGTTATCTTTTATAACACTCTGCTACCAGGAGAAGTAGCCCTTTCTCACAAGACTTAGAACTCACTTGGTTCTGTTATGAGACAGCATTCATCCATACATGAGACCAGCATCTCTATGACCCATTAACTGTGAACAATGGTGCTCACTAAGACCAAATTCCAAAACATGAGTCTTAGGTGGACAAACCATTAGACACACCATAATATTCTACTCCGGGTCCACAAGGTTCATGTTTTTTTCACATACAAAATGCAATCATCCCATTGCAGTAGTCCCAAAAGTGTTAATATGTCCTAGCACTAACTCAAAAGTCCAGTCTCATTTGAGACTCAAGGGGATCTTCTTCCTGCTATGAGTCTGTGAAGTAAAAATGAAATACATCTTTCTAACATAAGATGGCAAAACGACAAGAGGTAGAAATCTCCATTCCACCAGAAGAAAGGAGTAACAGCCCCAAGAATGCCTGAAACCCAAGTGAGCAGACATTAGACCTTGAAACTTCATGTACTGTTTCCTGGATACACTGAAGAGGTTTGGATCCCAAAGTAGTTATTGCAGCTTTCCCTGCATGTGTATACCTCCATAGTACTGGGGTCTCCAGAGTGCTCCCACCCCTGCAGTTCCACTAGGCTTTGCTCTGACGGGGATTCTCTAGCGGATATAACTCCACATTTCCACTTGGCATTACTCTACTGGAGGTTCTCTATTACAGCTCCAACTCTGTGTCAAGTGTCTGTTTAGGCCTCTAGTCTTTAAAATCTCTGTGGAAGCCTTCATGCTCTTGAATTCTGTGAGCCTGAAGAATTAGAACCACGTGTAGCCCCACATGGATGTGGTCGCTGCAACTGCCATCAAAACCTACAGCCTATGCCTTCTGGATCAGCACCTGCACCAAGGGCTACCTGAATCATGACTAGGGCAATCAGGCACTGCATCAGGATGTGGGGAGCTTCAGGATGCACAGGTCAGCATGACACCCAGGCCCTTTCCTGGAAACTATTTTGTGCTCCCAAGCCTTTGAGCTTGTGATGGATGGGGCACTCCTGAAGATCTCTTAAATACCCTAAAAGTATTTCTCCCATTGTCCTACCTTTTAGCATTCTGAACTCTTCCATCAGCACTAATGTTTTCAGCAACCAGTCTCAATGCCACACTTTTGGCATTCTCATCCAAACACATTTTTCATTCTTTTGACACATGGTCAGGCAAATTTTACAAATTTTTCTGCTCTGCTTCCCTTTTAATTATCATTTCTGTCTATAAATCATCTTGTTCCTCTGTCATTCCACTAGATGCATTTAACAGTTACAATACAGTCCCTTCTGTATTTTGCCTTGAAATTTCATTTGCTAGCGCATCATCACTCTTAAGTTCAAAAATCAACAAAGACTTAGGACATGAAAAATTTGCAGCCAAATTATTTGCCATGGTATAGCATAGATGACCTTTTATCCAATTTCTAATAATTTATTTTCCTCAGAAACCTACTGAGAACAGCCTTTACTGTTCATATTTCTATCTGTATCCTGGTCACCACCATTTAACCAATCTCTAAAAAATTCTAGTTCATTTCTTAACTATTCTTCTGAGCCTCCAATAGAATCTAGTATTTTCCAAATTGTCCTAGTTTTTACAAATTTCTGTCTATTATCCCGTTCTAAATCTCCTTCCATGTTTTCAGATATCTGTAGCCACACAATCCTGTTAAACTACACCAATTTCTGTCTTAGTCCGTTACTGTGTTGCTAACAGAAACACCTGAGACTGGATGACTTATAAAGAGATAGAGGTTTACTGACTTTAGATTCTGGTGGCTGGAATATGAATGACAGAAGGACAGAGGAGAGAAAGAGAGACATGGAGAGAAAGAGAGAGAGGGAGAGAAAGAAAGAGAGGGAGAGCAAGCTGCAGGTAGTTCTGTATTTTACAACAACCCACTTTTGTGAGAACTAATCCCTTCCCATGAGAGATAGAACTCAGTTCTCTAACAAGACAGCATTAATCCATTTATGCAGTGCCTTCATGATGCCATCACCATATTGCAATGAACCAATCACCATCCACTAAAACTAGTTTTCAAAATGTGAACCTTTGGGAGACAAACCATTATCTGAACCATAGCACAATGATTGGGAAGAGATTAATCCACTTCTGTTTTTGAGAATGAGACTGTATGGTTTGGTGTTATTGTTTCTTTAAATCTTTGTTAGAATTTACCAGTGATATCATCCGGACCACTAGTTTTGTTTTAATTTTTATTTCTTTTTATTTCTATTTCTTTTATACATCCAGTCACATTACTTAGCTTACAAAGTGAATATTCCAACATGTGTACATTTCTCACCAGTCCAGTTCACCATACTATAAAGTTATCTTCAATAGATAATAATCCATTTCTTTGTCCCATAAATTCCTTGACCACTATTTTTTTCTGACCACAGGCTCAGATTATAAAAATAAGTATCTGGTATATCTATTTCTTCAGTGAATCTCAATAGTTTGTATCTTTTGAGAAATTAGTCCATTTTGTCTAAGTTGTCAAATTTAGGGGTATGCATTTATTTGTCATAGTTTCTCATTCTTCTTTTAATGTCTCTAACAATTGCTGATGGGCATTACAGTATTTCAATTTTCTTTTGTTTAAAGATTTACATATTTATCATGTGTGAGAATGCATGCTGAGTCACTCCATGATCTTCCCTCCAGTCAGGCACACCCAGCATGTTGAGGCAGAACCAGTCACGAACTTGTAACCTTCCCATATGGCTCACAGAGCACCATCATGACTGGGCCATATCCTGATTTTCTATCTGTAATTTTGTATTTTGTTTATTTAAGGGAGCTGCTGAAATCGCATCATCTTAAAATGCCACAAAACTATCTTTTCCTGTCTTTCAAATTTCTCTTTTATTATTTTTACCTTTAATATTTATAGTTTTAGTTCTTTCTAAAAATACATTGTGAATTAGATATTCATTTAATGAGATCATTTACTCAACACGCACACACACACACACACACACATACACATACACACATATTTATATTTATATATTTATATTTATACTTAAGTTTGCTATAGGGTACCTGTGCTTTCCAGAAAGAAAAAGGTGGGAGGGAATAAGAAATCATCCCTTAGGAGGGATAGTCATGCCACAATTTCTTCCTTCATTCTCCTCTTGGGATTTTGGGCATGCACACATGCGTCCACCATCAACAGCAATGTTTAGAGAACCGATTCTTTCCCTATTGGCTAATGATGACACTTCAGTGAAACCCCAAGTTTCTGTATACATATGGGTATGCTTGTGAACACTTTTTATCCATTGGTCTACTTGGCTGGTCCTGTACTGGGTCATAATGTTATAATTACAATGGCACTGTAATATATCATTGTATAGGTTTGGTAACTATCAAGTTTCAGAGTCAGTTATGTGAAATGCTTCTAAAAATTCCTACAAGAATCATTATTGAAAATGAATTATATTTATAGATTAACTTGGAGAAAGTTGACATCACTGACTCTTAACATCAATACATAGGATTTATCACCAAATTAATTCTGTTTTTGAGTTATTAATAATTGCTTTAATTTTTCCTACAAATATATTAGGTACATTTTGTTTTGTCAATTTCTAGATCTGATAGGACTTTGTTGCTATCAAAGATGTCACATATGTATATATTTTAATATCTCCATTAATACTATTCTGTTTGTTCCAATGATACTTTTGCATGTTATTCCTGCTGGCTCGAACACCTTTTCCTCAAGACTCATCTCCAATTATGAAACCTTCCCAGGTACCTTAGATGAGTCCCTAAACAAAGGTAATATATAAAGAAAACTAAATGCTTTCAAAGTCATTTCTTTTTCTTTTTTGTATATTATGATTCTTTTTTTTTTTTTTAGAGGTTTTTGCTACAGGGCGCGTGTTTCACCAGAAAGATAGAGAGAGACAGAGAGATAGAAAGCCAGAAATCACCTCCCGGGGGGATGGCCACATCACAATCTCTTCTCCTCCATTCTCCTCTCAGGATCTTGGGCACCCACGCACATGTGCCCGGCATGAGTTTAAGCCACCAGGTCCAAGACTTGAATCGTGGTTAACTGGTCGACTACATGGGAATTCAGCGACATAGCCATTACCTAACTGCTGGTCCCTGTATATTACGATTCTAATATTTAGTCTTAAGTATATTTTCTTCCTCATACACATATTCCCTGATGAGTTTTATCTTTATTTATTTTCTATTTATTACTACCATTGTTTTGAAAATGCTATATGAACTTCTTGCACAGCTTAGTTACTAAGGGTTAATATCAAGCCACTGGTATAAGTGTGTCAAGTAGGTGAACTTTACTATAATCTGCTTGTTGACTTTTTAATTTTTTTTTATGGGAGAGGTTTTTGCTATAGGGCGCATGTGTTCACCAGAAAGACAGAGAGAGACATAGAGACAGAAAGTGAGAAATCACCCCCCAGGGGGGATGGCCATGCTGCAATCCCTTCTCCTCCATTCTCCTCTCGGGATCTTGGGCATGCATGCACACGTGCCCAGCGTGAGTTTTAAGCCACCAGGTCCAGGACTCGAACCGCAGTCGACTACATGGGAGTCCAGCAACATAGCCATTACACCAACTGCTGACCCTGCTTGTTGACTTTTGACTGTGGTCTGCTAAAACATTACTGATACATATTCATAGAAGTTCTCATTGACAGGCCAGCAGGTGGCATGGTCGTTAAGGCACTGGATCCCACATGGCCAACTCCACAGTTAATAGAGTCCAGCGACTTGAAAAACACCATAGGTATGAATACATGCATGCTCAAAATTCCAAGGTGAGAATGCAGAAGAAGGGACTGCAACATGGCCATCTCCCAGGGGGTGATTTCTCACTTTCCCTCTGTATCTCTTTGGTGAGAGCACAAATCACATGGCAAGAAAAAAAAATTCCACTGAAATAACCACTAATACAGTGATGCCACCTAGACTCTCTTACAGTAGAGAGCAATTCTGAGATCTTCAAAAGCAATCTATGCCGTTGTGTTTCTAGTGATTCAAGTATTACTTAGCACAGAAGAAAAACATAGTAAATGTTTGAGGAATGAAGAAATTACATGGCAGAAATACTACTTATAAATGGCAGAATAAATATTTACTCTTCTGACACCTTAAGAAGTATACAAGGAATCTGAGTAATTGAAAATAACTCCCATTAGGATATAGGAATCCCAAATTTTCTTCCAAAGATTAGGCAACTGCCTATTAAATAGTTCACATTTAAAATAGGTTTCGATCCATTTCTTCATAACTCCTGGTTCAAGGGCATATCTAAACTAAATATCATAAGACTGCTGCATTGCTTATCATTTGGAATATCTTTATCCACAATGTTTGGGATTGTAGGTCTACACCTAAGGAAGATAAATGGTGAGACGTATTACCTATAACTTTGAGTGTTACAGTTTATAACTGGCCAGAATTGTTTACTAAAAGACAGAAAGGAACAAAATTATAGGGGCCAGCAGGTGATGTAGTGGTTAAGATGCTGGACTCCCACATGGTTGACTGTGGTTCGAGTACTGGACCCAGCGGTTTGAAACTCATGCCCAGGGCATGTATATACATGCCTGAAATTCCAAGAGGAGAATGGAGGAGAAGGGATTGCAGTGTGGCCATCCCCATGGTGGAGTTGGGGGTGATTTCTCATTTTCCCTCTCTCTGTCTTGCTTTGGTGAGTACATGTGCCCTATAGCAAAATGAAAACAAACAAAAAATCAAAGAAGTAGTAGAAACCAGCAGAGAAATGAGCAAAGGATATCAGCATTTTTTAAGAAAAAAGGTATGGCTCTTAAACGTAAGAACAGATGGTCAATCTCACTAATAGTAAGGGACATACAAATTTAAACCATCCACAGCTCAGCTGTGGTGGCACAAGCAGAAGAACAACATTGTCTCAGGGCTGAGGCCAGATAGGAGACCTCAGTTCAGTTCCCTGCTCAACCTTAACAGGCCAGCCATGATGGCATACACCTGTGGTTCTAACTAACTGGGAGGCTGGGGCAGAAAAATCACTATGTGGTGAGACCCTGTCAAAAAATACCCCTCTTGGGTCCAGCAGATGGCATAGCGGATACATAGCTGGACTCCTACATGGCTGACTGTGGTTTGAGTCCCAGACCCAGTGGCTTGAAAATCACTCTGGGCTCATGTGCATGTGTGCCCAAGATTCTGAGAGGGGAATGGAAAAGGGGTTGCAGCTTGGCCAGTTCCCCTAAAGGGTGATTTCTCACTTCCTTCGCACTATCTCTGTCTATCTGTCTCTCTCTGCGAGTACATAGGCCCCAAAACAAAAACTTATTAAAAAAATAAAACCTTCTCTTTCACTCCCTCCCTCTATTAAAAAAAAAAAAAATTAGGGCCAGCTGGTGTCATGATGATTCACTTGGTTCATTTGGCTAGAGCCCACATGGCCAAGTGTGCAGCTTGAGTCCTGGACTGACTGGCTTGAGGAACACACCAGGCACATGTGTATGTGTGCACAAGGCCCCAAAGACATGGGGAAATAGAGAACAAGGTACTGAAGCAAGACTCTTCCCTCTAAGGGGTGCTTTCTCACTTCTCCCCTCAACTCCCCTACCCTGTCTTTTTCTGGAGCACACATGCACTTGAACAAATTTTTAAAAAACAAAACAAAATAAAATTACTCTGAAAGTAAAAGAAAAGGACTTAGTATAGCCAAAGAATATTTTTTTAAAGAACAAAGTGAAGGGCCAGCAGGTAGTGTGGAGGTTAAGGCATTGGACCTCACATGGCCAGCAAGTTGTTTGAGTCCCAGACCCAGCAGCTTGAAAATCACTCTCTGTGTATGTGTGTGTGTGTGTGTGTGTGTTTGTCCAAAATCCTGTTAGGAGACTGGAACAGAGGGGATCACACTGCAGCCATCCCCCCAGGGGTGATTTCTCACCTTCTCTCTCTTTCTCCCTGGTGAGCACAGGCACCCTATACCAAAAACTAAAACAAACAAACAAAAAGTTCAAGGACTTACACTATTTGACTTCAAGTCTTAATATAAAGATATGATCATACAAACAGTTAGTACTGGCTTAAGATGATAACATAGATAAATAAAATAGAACTGACAGTATAGAAACAGACCCACATATATACAAACATTTGATTAGACATGGATACCAAAGTAATCTAGTGATGAGGGGGCTATTTTATTTTTATTTTTTTTTTTTTTTTTATTTTTTATTTTTTTTGGAGAGGTTTTTCGCTATAGGGCGCGTGTGCTCGCCAGACAGACAGAGAGAGACAGAGAGACAGAAAGCGAGAAATCACCCCCCAGGGGGGATGGTCACGCCGCAATCCCTTCTCCTCCATTCTCCTCTCGGGATCTTGGGCACGCACGCACACGCGCCCGGCATGAGTTGTAAGCCACCGGGTCCGAGACGCGAACCGCGGTCGACTACGTGGGAGTCCAGCGACATAGCCATTACGCTAACTGCTGGTTCCCAAGGGGGCTATTTTAAATGAATGATGTGGAAGAAAAATTGTTTAAAGTGGATGACAGTTATAAACATAGAAACAAAACTATCAATCCTATGAAACAAAATACAGACTATCTTTGCAACTTTCAGAAAGAAAAATCTTTCTTAGACAATATATAGACAATTATAATCATATAAGAAAAAATAAAAAGCGAAACTTCAATAGAATTAAAACTTTTGTTCATCAAAATACTCTAGGAAAATGAAGGCAGGTGAGATAGGGATAAAATATATATAAACATATATTGGAGAAAGGAACAGTATATAGTATATACAATAAATATTTAAAATTTAACACAAAAATGAGAAATACATTTGTTAACATGTGCAAAATGTTTGAATGTGTGAACAGTCCACAATTACAGAAAAATGAGCTTAATTATTAACCATCAGAGAAATATACACTAAAACCACAGTATGATACCACTAATACCTACCAAAATTCCAAAATTGGAGAGAATGTAAAAAAAACAAAATGTACCATATTGGTGTGAATTTTAAATGGTACATCCCGTTTTAGAAAACAATCTAGTAATTTCTTACACAACTGTGCATACGCCTATCTTATGACCTAACAATTCTAGCACAGAACAGAAACATAATAAATGTCTGAGGAATGAAGAAATTACATGGCAGAAATAATACTTATAAGTGGAAGAACAAATATTTATTCTTCTGACACGCTAAGAAGTATACAAAGAGTTTGAGTATTTGAAAATAACTCCCATTAGGATATTAGAATCCCAAGTTTTCTTCCAAAGATTAGGCAACTGCCTATTAAATAGTTCATGTTTAAAATAGGTTTCAAACCATTTCTTCCAAACTCCTGCCTCTTAGTTATTTAATCAAGTAAAGTGAAACCATATATCCATTAAAGAAACTTGTAAAAAGTGTTCTTAACAGCTTTATTCATAATAGCTAAAAACTTGACACAGGCCCTGTCCATGATCTATTAATACAAAAAAATAATAATTTTACTGAAAAAAAAAGCAAAAGAATTAATAAACACAACAACATGGATATATTTCAAAACATTATGCTGACTGAAAGATGTCTTACAAAAACAAGTACATACTATGTGATTTCATTTATAAAAAGTTCTAGAAAAATCAGACTATAATGAAGCATATAACAGTATAGTTGTCTTTGTGATTGTTGGGGCAGGGACTGTCTGGAATGGGGCATAAGGGAAATTTCTGTGGTGATAAAGGTTTGAGTTACACAGATGTATGCATTTGTCAAAATCCAGGAAACAGGGAACCAGCAGTTAGCGCAATGGCTATGTCGCTGGACTCCCACGTAGTTGACCGCAGTTCACGTCCCGGACCCGGTGGCTTAAAACTCACGCCGGGCGCGTGTGCGTGCGTGCCCAAGATCCCAAGAGGAGAATGGAGGAGAAGGGATTGTGGCGTGACCATCCCCCCTAGGGGGTGATTTCTCGCTTTCTGTCTCTATGTGTCTCTCTGTCTGGCGAGCGCACGTGCCCTATAGCAAAAAAAACCTCTCCAAAAAAAAAAAAAAAAAAAAAAAATCCAGGAAACATACCCTTAAGATTTGTGTATCTTGGGGCCAGCAGGTGGTGTGGTGGTTAAGTCACTTTTCTCCCACATGGCTGACTATAGTTCAAGTTCTGGACCTGCTCTCTTTCTCTCTCTCTCTCTGGTAAGCACATGTACCTTATAGCAAAATTAAAAATAAATAAATAATAATAATAAATAAAATAAATAATTTTAAAAGGATTTGTGCATTTTATTTAATGTGAATTATATTATATATAAAGAAAATAATAAACAGCCATGGAACTTTAGTTATGTTATGCATGCTCAAAAATTTAGGGAGAAGCATACTGCTATTGCAATTTATTTTGAAATGCATCAAATAATAGATAAATGGATGGAGAAAGGGATGCCTAGACGGATACAAATGTGACAAAGCGTGTACAGTAACATGTTGATAGCAGACTATCAGTGATGGGTATATAGCAGTCAATGTACAGTTCTTTCAATTTTGCTGTATATTTGAAAGTTTTAAAAATGAATTGTTGTCGTGCTCGCTTCGGCAGCACATATACTAAAAAAATGAATTGTTGTCATAAAGACAACATATGTTAGTTATGGAATCTAGGTGGTGGATATACGGCTGCTCACTATACAATTCCTTTAAGTTTTATGTGTGTTTGAAATTTTTCACAATATATATTTTTTTTAGTTTGCTATACAACACATGCACTTGGCAGAGAGAGACAGAAGGAAAGAGAGAGAAAGAAAATGAGAAAACACCCACCAGAGGGGATGACCACACCACAGTCCCTTCTCCATTCTCATCTTGGGATTTGGGGCAGGTACACACATGCACCTGGTATGTTTGTCAAACACTAGGTCAAAGACTCAAACTGTGAAGTTGGCTATATGGAATCCAATTGCCTTAACCATCATGCCACCTGGCTGGCTGACAATAGAATTTATTTTTAAAATTATGCTCAGGTGGCAAGCCAGTTGTGTGGTAGCTAAAGTGGCTGGATCACATAGCTGAATGCAGTTTGAGTCCGAGACCCAGCAGCTTGAAAAATATTCCAGGTGTGTATTTGTACATACCTAAAATCACCAAAAGAGAACAGAGGAGAAAAGATTGTGACGTGACCATGAGAGGAATTTTCTCACTTTGTGTCTCTGTCTCTCTCCAGCGAGCACATGCTCCCTCTAGATAAAAACAAACAAAACCAAAATTTGTGCTGAGAAACCCAGTTATTTTCATCAGGCTAGAAAAATTCCAAGCATTTCTCAGCAGTCTCACTTAGCAAGGCTCTAAGAAAACAAGTACACTCACACATTGCTGGTAGGAGTGTAAAATGGTGCAAATAGAGAGGAATCTGGCAATATCAGAGATGCATTTAACCTTTCATTCAGAAAATCCATTTTACTACTCTATTGTATTATTATACCTGCATACATCTGAAATAATATGTATGAAATATTATTCACTGTGGAATTATTTGTAATAAGAAAAGATGGGCAAAATCCAGTTGAGCGACTAGCAACTTGTGGAATAAACCATGGCATACCATGTAATTTAATACTAAGCAGCTACTTTTTTTTATTTCAAGATCTCTGTATTGTTATATGGAGTGATCTCTTGGATTCAAAGTTAAATGAAATAAAGTACAAAAAAGGCAAAAAGTAATATCTTATCTTTTAAGAAATGGGAAAAATAAAATGATATATTCTCATTAGCTTTTCAATAGTATTTTTATACAGGAACACTGAGAGGATAATTAAAAAACTAGAAATTGGGGATGGAAAAGAACAGAATAAATGGAAATGGGGTGGAAGGAAGACTTATCAGTGCCACTTTCATACATAAGTGATTGAATTATTCATTCAATGGAGTAGAAAGCAAAAACAATGAAAAAAAATAACCAATGGAGAGCAGGCGAAAGGTCCTCCTACAAGCCTCTGGCCAGCAAGGGATACTGAGGGAGGGTCACCTCTGACCACCACCCCACTTCCAGACTCCTAGGCCCCAGACTCCACCTTCTAGACTTTCCGTGCCTGCCAGCAGGCGAAAGGCCCTCCTACAAGCCTCTGGCCAGCAAGGGATACTGAGGGAAGGTCACCTCTGACCCCCACCCCACTTCCAGACTTCCAGGCCCCAGACTCCACCTTCTAGACTTTCCGTGCCTGCCAGCAGGTGAAAGGCCCTCCTGCAAGCCTCTGGCCAGCAAGGGATACTGAGGGAGGGTTACCTCTGTCCACCACCCACTTCTAGACTCCCAGGCCCCAGACTCCACCTTCTAGGTAGGTAGATAGGATCCCCCTGCAGTGGCTTTTTTCTTGAAACCCCTCTATTCTCTTGTTAATACCTAGCTCTGCTTCTCTCTCAAGACTTTTCGTGCCTGCCAGCATGCGAAAGGCCCTCCTACAAGCCTCTGGTGAAATCTTGCGCCACGCATTAGTGCGGCGCGCGACTTTTTCTTTATTTTTCTCTGTTGTCTTTCCTTTCATTTCATATTGTCCTCTCCTCCTCATTTTTTACGCTGCCAGACAGACTAGACAGGTCTAGAATCACTATCTGAAATTTCCTAGTATGGTAAGTGTCGCTGGGATCCTCCCTAGTACTGATCCACCTGTAAAAAAGGAGATACTGCTTGTTAGACACTTCAGTAGAGTTCCCCTCCTGAGAGCACATTGGTAAAAACAACAGAAGAGAGACTTCAGCAAACATCTATTCCCATCAAAAAGGAAATACTCTTACTCCTAGTGGGAGAAACATTCTCCCAAGAGGTCTTTAAAAGGGAATTAATCTTCCAATGGCTAGAAGTAGAAAAAGAGCCTCAGGTCTGAATAAACAAGGAAATAACTCTCCAACAAAGGAAAACGCCCCTCCATGTCTCGTAAATATGGAGGACGTTACCAAAATGACAGACACAGAATTTCGAACATTCATGGTGACCAAATTCTGTGAATTGGAAAAGAAAAGAGACAACGAACTGCAGGAAATTAGGAAGTCCTTCCAGGATATGAAAGAAGAAATGGATAACCTCAGAAAGAATCAGGTGGAACTATTAGAGATAAAGTCTATAATACAAGAAATCAAAAACTCTCTGGAAAGTATTAAGAGTCGATTAGACCATGCTGAAGATGGAATCTCTGATGCAGAAGATAAAACATCTGATCTAGAAAAAAACAACAAAAAGATCGAGAAAATAACTAAAAAACACGAGGATAATATACGAGAAATACTAGACTCTATTAGACGCCCAAACATCAGAATAATTGGCATCCCAGAAGGTGAAGAAACTAATAGCAGAATGGAAAATCTATTTTATGACATCCTGGAAGAAAATTTCCCAAGCCTAGAGAGGCACCGAACCATCCGGACCCAAGAAATACAAAGGACCCCAAATAGAATCAACCCCAGAAGATCTTCCCCAAGGCACATCTTAGCCAGGCTGTCTAACACCACAGAAAAAGACATGATATTAAAACTGGCAAGAGAGAAACGAGAAGTAACTTACAAAGGCCATCCTATAAAACTAACAGACCTCTCATCAGAAACAATGCAAGCAAGGAAAGAATGTGAAGACATACTGAAAGTGTTAAGAGAGAAACAATTTCAGCCAAGACTATTATACCCTGCAAGATTATCCTTCATTTGGAAAAAAAGATTAAAATCTTCTCAGACAAACAAAACCTGAAAGAATTCGCCAACACCAGACCAGCTCTTCAAGAAATCCTGAAGAAAGTACTGCTCCAGGAAAACTAAAGAAGCAACAGCCAGAAACAAAGAAATAACAGGCAACTAAGACAATGGCTAACTTAAATGTCGGTACAGATCCTGTAACATCAATAATAACATTGAATGTTAATGGTTTAAATTCTCCAATCAAGAGACACAGACTGGCTGAATGGATAATAAAACAGAAACCCTCTATCTGTTGCCTACAGGAAACCCACCTCATGGAGAAAGACATACATAGACTGAAAGTGAAGGGTTGGAAAAAGTTTTTCCATGCAATTGGGAACCAAAAAAGAGCTGGAGTTGCGATACTAATTTCTGACAAAATAGGCTTTAAAACAAAAACCGTTCGAAGAGACAAAGAAGGGCACTATATCGTAGTAAAAGGCAATATAGATCGAGAAGATATAACGCTTATTAATATCTATGCTCCTAACAGAGGAGCACCCAAATATGTGAAGGAAAGACTGTTAGATCTGAAAGGGGAGATAGACTGCAACACACGAATTGTTGGAGATCTCAACACCACATTATCCCCTCTGGACAGATCATCTAGGCAAAAAAATAGGTAAAGAGATCAAGGATCTAAATACCATAAATCAATTGGACTTAACAGACATCTATAGAACTTTCCACCCCAAAACCACAAGATACAGTTTTTTCTCACCCCGACATGGAACTTTCTCGAAGACTGACCACATCATAGGACACAAAGCAAGCCTCTGCAGATTCAGAGACATAGAAACTATTTCCAGCATCTTCTCTGACCATGATGGAATTAAACTTGAGTTTAATTTCAAGAGAAATCCTCAAAAATACCTAAAAACATGGAAACTAAATAACCTACTCCTGAATGACTCCACTATTACCGAAGAAATAAAGACTGAAATCAAAAGATTCATGGAAGCCAATGACAATGAAGACACGAGTTTCCATAATCTTTGGGACACTGCCAAAGCAGTCATAAGAGGGAAGTTCATAGCAATTAGTGCACATAAGAGGAAGACAGAGAGAAGGCTAATGGATCACCTAACATCAAGCCTCAGAGAATTGGAAAAGGAACAGCAAAAAAATCCAAAAATTTACAGGAGAAAGGAAATAATAAAGATCCGAGCAGAAATACATGAAATAGAAAATAAACGTACTATACAGAAAATAAATGAAAGCAAAATCTGGTTCTTTGAAAGGATAAACAAAATTGATACCCCACCAGCAAGACTTATTAAGAAGAAGAGAGAAAGGAACCAGGTGAATCAAATCTGCAATGAGGCTGGCAACATAACAACAGACATAGTAGAAATTCAAAACATCATTAGAGGATACTTTGAACATCTATATGCTAAGAAACAAGATAATCTGGATGAGATGGACAAATTCCTGGACAAATATAATCTACCAAGAATTAGCCAGGAAGAAATAGAAAGTCTGAATAGGCCCATAACAAGCCAGGAGATTGAATCAGTAATAAATAACCTCCCAACAAAGAAAAGCCCTGGCCCCAATGGATTCACCTCTGAATTCTACAAAACTTTCAAAGAAGAGTTAACTCCCATTCTGCTCAAGTTATTTCTAAAGATCCAAAAGGGTGACTCTCTCCCTAATTCATTCTATGAAGCCTCGGTCACCCTCATCCTTAAAACAGATAAGGACAGGACAAGGAAGGAAAACTATAGACCAATATCTCTGATGAACATAGACTCAAAGATTCTCAACAAGATACTAGCAAATCGTATTCAACAACTTATAAAGAAGACCATACACCATGATCAGGTAGGCTTTATTCCAGGAATGCAAGGTTGGTTCAACATACGCAAAACCATAAATGTAATACACCATATTAATAGGAAGAAAGACAAAAACCATATGGTCATATCGATTGATGCAGAAAAAGCATTTGATAAGATACAACATCCCTTCATGATCAAGACTCTCAGCAAAATCGGCATAGAAGGGTCATTTCTCAACACAATAAAAGCCATCTATGAAAAACCCATAGCGAACATCATCCTCAATGGAGAAAAGCTGAAAGCTTTTCCACTAAACACAGGAACAAGACAAGGATGCCCACTGTCTCCACTCCTTTTTAATATAGTACTGGAGGGAACCAGCAGGTAGCGTAATGGCTATGTCACTGGACTCCCACGTAGTTGACCGCAGTTTGTGTCCCGGACCCGGTAGCTTAAAACTCATGCCGGGTGCGTGTGCGTGCGTGCCCAAGATCCTGAGAAGAGAATGAAGGAGAAGGGATTGCGGCGTGACCATCCCCCCTGGGGGATGATTTCTCCCTTTCTGTCTCTATGTCTCTCTCTGTCTGTCTGGTGAGCGCATGCGTCCTATAGCGAAAACTTCTCCAAAAAAAAAAAAAAAAAAAAACACAAAAAAATAGTACTGGAAGTCCTCGCCAACGCAATCAGAAAAGAGAAAAAAATAAAGGGCATCTGAATAGGAAAAGAAAAGGTGAAACTCTCTCTATTTGCAGACGACATGATTGTATACATAGAAGACCCAATGGTCTCCATGGAAAAATTACTGGAAGTAATACATGATTACAGTAAAGTTGCAGGATATAAAATTAATATACAGAAGTCCATAGCATTTCTATATACAAATAACAGGCAGACTGAGATAGAACTGAAAAAAGTTATTCCATTTACCATAGCCACCAAATGTATTCGATATTTAGGAATAAATCTAACCAAAGAAGTTAAAGACCTCCACAAGGAAAACTATGAGAAGCTAAAAAAAGAAACTGAAAATGACACAAAAAAATGGAAGGACATCCCATGTTCATGGATTGGAAGAATTAATATAATCAAAATGGCAATTCTACCCAAATTGCTCTACATATTTAATGCAATGCCAATCAAAGTACCAGACACATTCTTCACAGACCTAGAAAAGACAATCATAAAATTTGTCTGGAATCATAAAAGACCCCGTATTGCCAAAGCAATTCTACACAAGAAGAATGGAGTGGGTGGGATCTCACTCCCCGACCCAAAAATATACTACAAAGCTGTGGTAATCAAAACAGTATGGTACTGGCACAGAAACTGACAGGTGGACCAATGGAACAGAATAGAGTCTCCAGAAATAAATACCCAAACATACAATCAACTGATTTTTGACAAGGGGTACCAGTCAATCCAGTGGGAAAAGGAAAGCCTCTTCAGCAAGTGGTGCTGGAAAAACTGGATTTCCACTTGCAGAAAGCTGGATCTGAACCCCTACCTTTCACCTTTGACAAAAATCAAGTCAAGGTGGATCAAGGATCTAAATCTAAGACCTCAAACTATGGAGCTGCTCCTGGAAAACACTGGGGAAACTCTGGGAGACATTGGGGTAGGGAAAGACTTCTTAAATAAGACCTTCACAGCACAATCATCCCCAAAATAGACAAGTGGGATTACATCAGACTAAGAAGTTTCTGCATGGCAAAAGACACAGTAATTAGTGTGAATCGACAGCCCTCAGATTGGGAAAATATTTTTGTAAATTTTGCATCAGATAAGGGACTGGTAACCAGAATACACAAGGAACTAAAGAAGCTGCTTGGGAAAAAGACGATCAATCCCATTAAAAGATGGGAGAAGGAGTTGAATAAAACACTCTCTAAAGATGACATACGAATAGCCAAAAGGCATATGAAAAAATGTTCAACATCCCTCATCGTAAGGGAAATGCAGATAAAAACAACAATGAGGTACCACCTAACCCCAGTCAAAATGTCTAAGATTAAAAAACAAAAAATGATAAATGTTGGTGGGGGTGTGGTGAAAGGGGAACTCTTTTACACTGCTGGTGGGAATGTAAATTGGTCCAACCACTGTGGAGAATAATTTGGAGATTCCTCAAAAATCTGCAAATAGATCTACCATATGATCCAGTAATCCCATTCCTTGGTATCTACCCAAAGGACAGAAGAATTCTTCATTGAAAAGGTGCTTGCTCATCGATGTTTATTGCAGCACTATTCATGATTGCAAAGTCATGGAACCAACCCAAATGCCCTCGCATGGAGGAATGGATTGAAAAACTGTGGCACATATACTCTATGGAATACTACTCAGCCATAAAAACCAACAAAACCATGGCTTTTGACAGAAAGTGGAAAAACATGGAAGATTTACTGCTGAGTGAGGCAAGCCAGGCTATGAAGAAGAGACATTGTATGTCCCCACTTAACATATACCGAATGTCTGCACTCTATGACTGAAACTGATTGACTAACGGCTCTACAAACACAAGAGATGGGTGACTGTCAGATGAGGTGTATGTGGAGGAGTGGGGCCTAATGAAGGACATTTGGAGAAGGGATATGGAGGTAGTTCATTGACGGGATGCGGAAGTGTGGTGTTATTGGTTGAAGATATTTTGATCAATGGGACTGGGGAGAAATGTTCACATATTGAAATGCTCACATTGTAAGCTAAACAATGCGATTGAATGTATATACAAAAAAAAAGAAATAAAATTTAAAAAATGGAAAAAAAATAATCAATGGAGAAGATAAACAAAGAAGGGTATAGCAGTGACAGGGGCAGCATGGACTTTCCATCTAATCAGGCTTGTTATCCATAAACCTTCCCAAAGGTTTCAATATCTATAAAAGTTAAGAGCAAATTGAGAAGTAGCAATAGCCTCCATACCTTTTGGTCCAGGTAGCCCATCAAAGCCAATGCGTCCTGGAGGACCTGGAGGTCCTGGGAAACCACGATCACCTTTTGGACCAAGCATTCCTTTGAAACCTGGGAGTCCTGGTGGCCCAGGTGGCCCAGGTAACCCAAATCCTGGCTCTCCCTTGAACATACAACATGACAAAACACAACAAAAATTCCCATGACTTTCCTGGAGATAAATGTTTACCAGAGAATTTAAAGCAGAAAATACAGGTCAATACTTTTTATTTTTTCTTCATGGAGGAAAAGAGAAGGATTAATTAAGTAAAAAGTAATTGCTATGTTGGAGAGAACATCTGGAAAGATGGGAAACAAGGTGTAGTCAATTAGTTAGACTGGTTTCAGAATAAGAAAGAGATAACTGAGAAAGCATGACATTAAAGAACAGTATAGGGGGCCAGCAGATGGCATGGTGGTTAAGGTACTGGACTCCCACATGGCCAACAACAGTTCAAGTCCTGGACCTGGTGGCTTGTTTTCTCACTTTCTGTCATCCTCTCTGTCTCTCTCTGGTCAAATTAAAAAAAAAATAATAATGATGATGAATAAAATAAAATGAAATATAATTCTTAAAAAAGAATAGTCTATCTAAGTGAGCAAATGTGATTATAAACTGAGTATTAGGTAATCCCAAATCACTATTTTTTTAACTTGACAAGTATGATAATGACATTGTAGCTTTTGTATAAAATGCCCACTTACTTAGGAATGTTGAAGCATTTATAGATGAAATTACATTATTTTGAGATTTGGGTTAAAACAATTCAGCAAAGAGGAAAGGAATAGATGAAACAAATGTGATAAAATCTTAATAATTTTGAATCTGGATGATGGATATATGAAAAGTCATTGTATTATATCATTACTTTTGTATTCATTTCAAAATGCTGATAGTAAACTATAAACAATCAACCAGTAGAAAAGTGGTTTTCTTATGAGGGCTGGGGTCATAGCTAACTGTTTTTCCTATGGAAAAAAATAATGATAAAACACAGGAAATTTAAATTAATTGAGTATGGAGAAAATATAAGAAAAGGCAGGATAACTACATACTTCAGCAATTTGCTGAAGAGTGACTGAGGAAAGTTTAAGATTAGATAAATATAATAAAAGGAAAGAAGGAATTCAAACACAGTATTTCCTATTACTAAGTCAATAGCAGTGATTTGCATCATGTATCTGTGATGAAACTGGGACCGAGGGCAACAGTGTGGGAACGTCTCGGCATGATATTCAACACTATTTCAACCAATCAGGTCACAGGCACGGGGGAGCTGATCATTGTATTCTCTCATCTAATCAAACAATCAGCCACTCTAAAAACAGGCTCAGAAAGGTTTATTTTTTTTTTTTTTGCGTTTGTGCCAGATATGACACCCTGGACTATTTAAGATGGTTTGGGGGTTGTTTTTAAATGAAAATATAATCAGTTAAGATTTATCTATATTATGAAGATTAAAATAGAAATGATTAGAAAAGATAGAAAGATGAGAAGGAATCAATTAAAATGTCCCAGACCTTTGGTCCTGGAAATCCTGGTGGCCCAGGAGGGCCATCTAGTCCAATTCTTCCAGGTGTTCCAGGTGCTCCTGGAGGCCCTGGAATTCCAGGATAGCCTACAAAATGATAAATCACTTTTTAATCACCCAAGAGAAGACACTTTAAGAAAGATATCGAAATTTCTAAAACTACATTATTACCTTAACCAATCATGATTAGTGACTATGGTAAGACATTAAAAGCTTAAGGCACTCTATATGACTATTTAGGATCAAGTTTTGTAGACACCTGATATTCTCTCTCAACACTTTATGATCTTATCATTTTCCCATGTTACTAATATATGTGAAAGAAATATATGTGAAAGATATGCCCTTCTGCAGAAAAATAAAGGCTATTACGTAATAAGATACAGCTAAAAGTAAGGAACAAAAACACAGAAGAATTCTGCTTGCATCTGGAATATAGTATAAAAGGGGCCTATGTCACAATTCTGGAAATTAGCTAAAACTGTAGATATTACACACAAATATACACATAAAAATCTGAAAGCATTTGGTATAAATGAGTAAGGGTATGTTTAGAACTGTCCTCAGTCCGATGTGTACTCTTGCCATTTGTGAGAATAAATTCTGAGAGGAATAAAGGCAGAACTGAAGAAACAGTCTAAACATTTCAATGAGTCAAGAGAATATTATTTAGTATAAAATACTTGAACAGATGTATACAATAAGTCTGCTTTCTGTTTAATACCGTCCATTAGCTATTGAGTGCTTCTTATGTACCAGGAAGTGTTTTAAGTTCTAGAATACAATGGAGAGCAGAAAAAATAATCAGTCATGTGGGTTTTTTAGAATATCATTTTTGCATATCTACAATTCAGGTATTTTCTTGTCTGAACTGCCTGACATGAAGATAATGAACTTAAGACACACACACACTATGACTTTTCACTTACATTCAATCTAGCCCACAGAAAAAAATGTACACTTGATGTATTTTGTGTTGAATAAATTGTGTCAAAGAATAATGTCATACTAACCAGCTAATTTACCCTGCCTGCCACCAGTTCTAACATACCTTTGGGACCTGGTGGTCCAGGAAGCCCAATTCCAGGGAGACCTGGTTCTCCTTTGCTACCAGGTATTCCTGGCAATCCTGGTTGGCCTGGGAGTCCAGGGTCACCTATAGAGAAATAGCAGTTTTTTGCATGCTCAAACAAAGAATTCAGCAAGTGTTGCAGATGTTTTAGAATAAATTCCTCACATACCTGGAAGACCTACTTCACCATCTCTGCCTGGGCTACCAGGCAGGCCAGGCTTCCCTGGCTGGGTTATGGTCTGACCTGGATCACCTTTAGGGCCTAAGAACAAGAGTGAGTCAGCCGTGAATGAGAAGTGTTTACTTGCAGACACCAAAAGGAAATCATCGAGAATCTTTTGAAAATGCAAACTAACAAAATTTTACAATAAAAGCAACCCCACAATACATATTGAAGGAAGGTATCAAACAGAAGGATGAAATTTCAAAGAAAAAGTATATCACAACTTTAAGAGCATCCATGATTGAAAATGTGTGATAGTTAATTTTAAGAGTCCACATGATTGGGATTAAAGGTTGCCCATATAGCCCATTAAAGCATTAAAGCATTATTTCCTGGTTTGTCTGTGAGGGTGTTTCCAGAAGAGACTGGTATTTGAATCAGTAGACTGAGTAAGGAAGATCCATCCTCTCTCAATGTGGGCAAACATCATCTAAACAGTTGAAGGCCCAGAAAGAATAGAAAGGCCAGTTCTATCTCTCTTTTTTATGGAGATGTACACCCATCGTCTCCTGCCCTTGTATATTATAAGTCCAGGTTCTCTGGTCTTGGACTCCAGTTGTTATACCAGCCCTCCAGCTTCTCAGAGCTCTGGACTTGGACTAAACCATGCTACCAGCTTTCCTAGTTTGCCAGCTTACAGGTGGCCTATCACAGGACTTCTTAGCCTCCATAACTGCATGAGCCAATTCCCCTAATAAATAGCATTTATCTATTTTTCTATCTATCTACTATGTACTCACCTAATTACCCTAATGGTCTTGTTTCTCCAGAGAAAATTGACTAATAAAAGATGTTAACTATAAAAATACGTTTAAAATGTAGGCCAAAGAGTCTTAAAAGTATTGTGTAGGCTGGCCCTATAGCATAGGGGATGAGAAAGCTGAATCTCAGAGGCTCAAATGCAGTTTGAATCCTGGACACAGTGACTTGAGAAATATGCTGGGCATATAATGCATGTGTGCCCAAAATTAAGACACGATGGAGAACAGATTGCAGTGTGACCACATGCCATTAGGGAATGCTTTCTCTTCTCTTCTCTTCTCTTCTCTTCTCTTCTCTTCTCTCTCTCTCTCTCTCTCTAGTTTAACTATAGTAAACAAGGAAATACTTCCTTTTGATCAGCTAATGATAACTTTAGGTTTTATACATATGCAAAGTTAGTACAACTACTTTTTCTTTTAGAGAGATATTTCCCATAGGGTGTGTGCACTTGCTAGAGAGACAGAGAATGACAGAGAGACAGAAAGCAAGAAATTCCTCCCAGGGGGATGGCCATACTGCAATCCCTTCTCCTCCATTCGCATGCACATGTGTCTAGGTCTAGTGTGTTTTAAGCCACAGGGTCCGAGTCACAAACCATGGTCAACTAAGTGGGAGACCAGCAATGTAACCATTACACCATCTGGTGGTCCTATACAACTACTTTTCACTACCTGAAATAGGGGCTTGAAATGGAAATGGATTCAGGGAAAAAAAAAAGATTTCTAAACATAATGCAAAAAGCAAAAACTATGAGAGAAAAGATTGACAAATCTGGCCACATGAAAATTGATTTCTGTTCATTAAAGACATCATACAGACTGAAAATGGCAAGCCATGGTGGGTAAATACTTTTTGCATAGTACTTAGCTAACAAAGAACTAATCCATAGGCTATATAAAGAACTCCTCTAAATCAGTAAGAACAAGACATAATCCAGGTTGATCCAGTAGTCTAGTGGTTAAGGGAGCTGGATCCGACATTGCTGATTGTGGTTTAAATCCCAGCCCCAGCAGCTTGAAAAGCACTCTGGTCACCTCTGCGCGTATCCTCCAAATCCTGATAGGATGTAGAAATGAAAAAGAAGAGATCGTAGTGTGACCATGCCCCATTTGGGGGAGGGGGGTTCCTCTCTCTCTCTGGTAAGCATATACATTCTCTGACAATTAAAAAATTAAACTAAAAAAAATAAAAATAAATTAATAAAACAGGGTCCAGGCAGATGGCATAGTGGTTAAGTCACTAGACTCCCACATGGCCGACCATGGTTTAAGTCCTGGACCCAGTGGCTTGAAAATCACCTTGGGTGCATGTGCATGTGTACCCAAAATCCCAGAAGAATGGAAGATACGAGATTGCAGCGTGGTCCTCCTCCTGGGGGGGGGGGGTGATTTCTCACTTTCCCGCTCACTGACTGTCTGTCTCGCTCCAATGAGCACAAGCACCCTAAGGCAAAAACTGCTAACAAATTAAAAAATACATGAACTAATAGAAAAAATTATCAAAACACTCGAATAGGCATTTCACAAGAGAAATTCAAATGGCCAATAAAGGTATAAAAGGGTACTAAACTTTAATGTAATCAGAGAAATGCAAAATAAAACTTACATGGATATATCAGACTCAACAGATTGTCAAAAATTTAAGTGTGATAATATGCAAAGTTTGTGAGGATGTAGACCAAAAACAAATCTCCAACACTGCTTGTGGTAGTATAAATTGGTACAATAGCTGTGGATACAGCCATGCTGAAGATGCACTTATTCCATGCCTCAAAAATGCTAATCTTAAACATACACACACACATGCATGCACAATAGGATGCTATACAGCAATGAAAATGAATATACTATAGCTACATATAGTTAACACAAAACACATTCTGTGATTCCATTAATATGAAGTTAAAAAGTAAGGAATGCAAACAAAGGTGATAAAACTAGAGGAGAAATGAAATTATGCAAAAGTCAAGGCAATGGTTACCTTTGGAGAAAAGAAAAAGGATTGTGATGGGGAAAGAGCATGGAGCAGAGTATGAGGTTTTTAGGATGTGTGCAATTTTTATTTCTTGAGGTGTGTGGTAGTTACATGTGTGTTTCCACTATAATTATTTACTAAACTCATGTGTCATATAAAGACAGTCAAGCATCGTTTAAGGATGGGGATACGCCCTGAGAAATACATCATTAGATCATTAGGTGACTTCTCATTGTATAAACATGATAGAGTATACTTACACAAATCTAGATAGAAAGCCGACTACACATCTAGGCTTTATGATATAGCCTATTATAATTTTATGGGACCACTAGTATATACAGTCTGTTGTTAACTGAAGCATTATTATGTAGTGCATGTCAGTATTTAAGTAGAACAGAAATAGCTACTTTAACAATGAAGACAGTCAGGAAATGTTAAAAAAAAAGACCCCTTCTCCCATTTAAAACACACAGACACACACACACACACACACACGCACGCACACAGATGTGTACGTGCACACACACACATACACACACATTGTGTTTCCCTGCTAAGGAGCTCTGATGAGCACAAACATATATGACCAGGGAAATATATGTCTCATGAGAAAAAGCCAAGAGTGGGCAAAAGATAAACATTGCTGTTTTTGAGCACCAAATTTAAAACAAAATAAACTACCATATTAACTTGCCTGGTATTCCTGGCTGGCCTGGATTTCCTGGCACACCTTGTATGCCTTTTTCGCCTACTGGGCCTGGAGGGCCAAAACCTGGAGGGCCCATAGGCCCTGTATTCCCTGGGAGACCTGGCAAACCTGGGGCTCCAGGGGGACCTCTTTCACCCTTAAAAGCAATTCCACCCTGAAAAGGGAAAAGTTTAAAACAGAAACACACAGATATAACAACTATTTATAGGCTGGTATTACTGAATATGACTAGGAAAATTATATAGTTGGAAATAGTTCTTAAAAGTTCTGTAATGTGATGGTGTGCATGATCACTCAACTTTGTTATTCATTCCTTAGAGAAATACTGTTGAATTCCTACTAAGTGCCAAGCACACTGATGATACAGCAGAGAATAAAAATACACAAAAATTTCTGCTGTCACGAGGCATTTACATTTTAGTATGTCACGTCGGTTATAATCTAGCTAATATATTATAAAATACCACTTTCCTGGACTGTGCATTGTACACAAAACAAAACTCTTCTCATTTATTTTCTTTCTTTCTTTCTTTCTTTCTTTCTTTCTTTCTTTCTTTCTTTCTTTCTCTTTCCTTCTTTTTTGGAGAGGTTTTTGTTATCGGGTGTGTGCACTCACCAGAAAGACAGAGAGAAGCAGAGAAACAGAAAGCGAGAAATCACCCCCCAGGGGGGATGGCCACGCCGCAATCCCTTCTCGTGCATTCTCTTTTCAGAATCTTTGGCACGCACGCACATTTGCCCGGTGTGAGTTTAAGCCACCAGGTCTGGGACTCGAACTGCAGTCAACCATGTGGGAGTCCAGCAACATAGCCATTAGGCCAACTGCTGGTCCACTTCTCATTTATTTTCAATCTTTCAGCTCTGTGGCCATACTAGGCACACTAAACTCTAAGCTTACTGTATATAAAACCAAGTTCTATTTCAGGGTGTCAGGTCTAAATAAACCCAGACAAGAGTGTGATATGAAAAAGATGGAACCTCATACTGATTCATAAGCATTTTAAACTCCTGCACACCTATTCGTAGCTATTCTTACTCAATATAGTAATGGGTTAAAAGAAAAAGATTATAAAACAATTGAGACAAAAGAATAATGAAAAAACCCTAGTCAGTACCAATGTACCATTACTATACATAATTGTGTTGTTTTAAAATTTTTTCAATAAAGCAAAAATGACAGAGCATAATTTTTTCCAAAAGAGAGTTTTATATTTTTTACTCTGTTAAATGTGTCTTCCCTTTGCCCCTTCCACTCACTCTCTAACACCCACTCTCCCCCTTTACAGTCTCTGGTATCTACATTTAACCTTTCTGCTATCATATTTTTGGATCTTTCAATTTCTGCCATAGAGTACAGATATTTAATACATAGTAAGCAGGGATATATAGTGGGTCTCCTTCAAAGTCTGGCTGGTGAGAATGCAAATTTATACAACCTCTGTGAAAAACAATATAAAGGTTCCTCAAAAACCTATCCATATAACTATGACCCAACAATCACACTCCTTGGTATTCACCCAAAGGATAGGAAAACACTCAGTTGGAAAGACACTTGCACATCTATGTTTATTGCAGCATTATTCATAATTACTAAGACATAGAATCAACCTAAATGTCCAAAAACTGATGACTGGGTTAAAAAACAGTGGCACATATATACTGTAGAATAGTAATAAGCCATAAGAAGCAAAGAGACTCTATTATGTGATTAAAAGTGGATGAACATAGGGACCAGCAGTTAGCGTAATGGCTATTTCGCTGGACTCACATGTAGCTGACTGCGGTTCGCGCCCCAGGCCCTGTGGCTTAAACTCACACAGGGCGCATGTGCGTGCGTGCCCAAGATCCCGAGAGGAGAATGGAGGAGAAGGGATTGTGGCGTGGCCATCCCCCCTGGGGGGTGATTTCTCGCTTTCTGTCTCTCTGTCTCTCTCTGTCTGTCTGGCGAGCGCACGCGCCCTGTAGCAAAAAAAAAAAAACTCTCCAAAAAAAAAAAAAAGTGGATGAATATAGACGACTTAATGTTAAGCAGAATCACAGTCTTTTGAATATCAGTTGGGTGTTCATCAGTGCACTAGGCCTATCCCTGGAACTAATTTAGTAAACATTTCTAAGTGATAGATAATCTGCTATCATAAAGCTAAGAATATCAAACCAACTCACAGGTTCTCCTTTGGGGCCAGGAAGCCCTGGTAATCCATCCTGTCCAGAGCTGCCAGGTAAACCAGGAAGCCCTGGAGCTCCAGGGGAACCCATCTCTCCTTTGTCACCCTTCATTCCTGGAAAAGTAAGGATGTCACCAGGTTCGCCTTTTGGTCCAGGGAGGCCTGGAGTACCTGGAGCGCCTGGTATGCCCTGAGGAGGTAATAAGGAGAAAGAGGGAGAAAAGAAGAAAGAGAAAAGAAAGTCAGCTTCTTTTTTTTTTTCTAATGGTTCCTTTTCTCCAGTCTACCCCACCAACCCACCCAATAATTATTAATCAATAGTGTACAAAGCACTGAATCAAATGAGGCATATAAGTCAAAGAGAGTCAAGGAATACAATAAATTACAATTTATTAAGAAATCCAAATTTTATATAGAGGTACGTGTATGTGTATGTGTTTGTGTTTGTGTATATGTGTGTGTATGTGTGTGTGTGTGTGTGTGTGTGTGTGTATCCATAGGATAAAAGCAATGTGAAAATAGCTTACTTCTACTTCTTTTTGTTCTACAATATATTCAAAACTTACTGGTAATCCTTTGGGACCGGTTGCTCCAGCATATCCTTTTTCACCCTTCTGTCCAGGGAAACCAAGAGATCCTAATACACACACACACACACACACACACACACACACACACACAATAATGTGAGCTTTGAGCCTGAACTTCTGACAAACTTCATATAGAAATCAGAAAGTCAGAAAGTCAAATCTTAAAATAAGAACCCCATTCAATCCCCTTTAAGTCACATTTTAATTTTTTTCTTTTATGTTCTCAAAGTCAGGAAATTCTCTCTTCTTTTAAATAAATTTAACATTTTATGTTACATATAACATTATATGCTTAGGTATTTCCAACTATGAAATAGCCAAATAGTATGCTCAGGTTCCTATAACCAAGAGATAAAGAAAACGTCTGCATGCCTTTGCTTTGACTTACACGATTTTCTATCCTCACCAGTCCTGTCTTTGGTTTTCCATTTCCTAAACTTTGCCTTATGAGAAAATTTGGGTGCCCAAAGACTAGAAGAAACATCACTAAAATAGTGGCTCTCCAAATGGACCCCTGGACCAGCTATATAATCGCCTCATTAGAAATGATAATTCCTAGGCTCCCAGTCCAGACCTACTGAATCAGAAAGTTCGGAGATGAGGTCTGTAATCTGGGTTTTAACTAGACCTCCAGACAATAATGATGCATTCATTCCTAAGTTTGAGAACCACTAGACTAGAGGTACAAGGCTAGGTTACTAACTTCCAATGGCAGCTATAAGACTCGCTGAAAGTATTTCCAAGCTCCAAGTGAATTGATGTCCTTGGCAGACACACTAGACAGAAAGGGAAGAGATCTGGTGTTTATTCTCAGCCCTGACTTAGACATTATGTGTGATTTCAATAGAATATAATTTTAGGGTATCCCAAGAGGAAGTTGAATAAAAGAGTTGTGGGTATGATTTATATCAAATATGGTTTTGATTGGAAATGATGAGGGAGGTGTTATATATAGAAAGAGGAACACTGGCAGCTGGTTGCCAAACTCAAGTACAAGCCCTGCTCCTTAATGATAACATGTGATTTATCCTCAGTGACTAGAAGCTCTGAAACTGAAAACTATACTGTGGCCAGGCACTATAAACTTTTTCTCCAGTTTTTTGGAAAAAGTCAGACTCTGTATAAGTTATTTGCCTTTCCACATGGAAACTAGAGAAGATCTATTTCTTGGGATAATATTGTCAAAATACTTTAATAGAAAGTGTTCACAGCTTTAGGTATTAGAAACAAGAACATTATTTATATCATGGCAGATAGAAGTATGTAATATTTAATTATTTAAAGATAAGAATGAGTATCCATAAAATGAGAAACTGGCAACACTTAAAACCTATGAGCTCACTAAAATCTAGCCAAGAATAATTTTTTTTTGGGGGGAGGTTTTTGCTATAGGGCACGTGCGCTCACCAAAAAGACAGAAAACGAGAAATCACCCCTCGGGGGGATGGCCAAGTCACAATCCCTTCTCCTCCATTCTCCTCTTAGGATCTTGGGCATGCACGCACACATGCCTGGCATGAGTTTAAGCCACTAGATCCAGGACTTGAACCACAGTTGACTACATGGGAGTCCAGCAACATAGTCATTACACCAACTGCTGATCCCTAATTATTTTCAAAGGTTGCCCTGAATTAGACTGTTTTACCTGGAGGACCTGGAAGACCTGGCAAACCAGGCTGACCTGGAGGCCCTGAGATACCAGTTCCAATACAGTTGAAGCAGGTGTCACCTTTGTCACCTAGTGAAAATCATAACAAAAAAAATGTTATAGAAGGGGTGTATATACCTTTTGCAAAAACTTTTTGTTTTAGGATATGTGTGCTCGCTGGAGAGAGAGAGAGAGAGAGAGAGAGACAGTGAGAGGGAAAGTGAGAAATCAGCCCCCAGGAGGGATGGCCATGCCACAGTCCATTCTCCTTCTGCGATCGCGGATGTACATGCACACGTGCTTGGCATGATTTTTCCGGCCATTGGGTCCATGACTCAAACCATAGTTGGCCATGTGGGAGCCCAGCGACATAACCACCATGCTATCTGCTGGCCCCTGCATATACCTTCTTTATATAAGGGTGCATATACTTCTTCAGAGAGATTCTAAAGAAGTTATCACTGAGGTACAACATTCTTACCTAAAAATGTGGTTACAGAAGCCTATATCTAGGATCAATGCATTTGACAAATATTTACTGAGTGCTTACTATGTGCTAAAAAGTGCTCCTGTTCTAGGTGTTTGTGATACATTGGTAAACAAAATGAGAAAACAGCCACATCTTCATAGAGCTAATATTCTACTAGTGGAAAGGGCTAATAAACAATGAAGGAAATAAATGACTAAATTATATATATTAAGCATGCTAATATAATGTTAAATATATTTAATATTGTAGTATATATTAAAGGATGTTATGTTTATAGGGAAAAAGGAGCAAGGCAAGTAGGATTGGATATGGCAGAGGTGAGTGGGAGGTTGCAATTTTAAATACTGTAGTCAGGATAGATCACACTGAGAAGATAGGATAAAAAAAAAACAAAAACAAAACTAAAAGGACATGACATGTGCATAACAAGTGTAGAGCATTCCAGGCAGAAGCAATAACCTTACTGGGCATCTACAAGTAATAGCAAGTAGGCCAGATTGCTGGAGCAGAGAGAGGAAAGAGAATCAACTCAGAAGGGTAACAGTTTATAATAAGCAGCATATCATGAAGCATCACATAGCTCATGGTAAAAGCTGTGGCTGTTACTGTGAGTGAAATGAGACTTCAGCAGAAGAATTTAAACAGAAAAACAAAATGATATAATTTAAGTTTTAAAAAGATGATTCTAGCTGCTATGTTAAGATGGACTTAAGTGCAAGGATAGAAACAGGGTAACCACTTAAGTGGTTACTGCTGCTGAGATTAGGTGAGAGATGGTGGTAGCTTATCACAGAATGACGAAAATCAGAAATGATTAGATTCTGGATATACTTAAAAGTAAAGGCAATGGGATATCCTCGTGGATTATTTATAGAATACAAAAGAACAGAGGAATTAAGGATGTTTCTTAAGTTTTTTAGCCCAAGTAAACAGAAGGCTAGAGTGGTCTGTTTTGTAAATAAGAAGGGAAAGGTGTGAGTGGAGCAATTATGGGGGAGAAAGTGGCAGAGATCAGGCCTTCAATTTGATCAGAATGTAAAATTCAAATATTGAATAGATAGTTGGGTAACAATCTAGGGGAAAAGAATTATATCTAGACAGGAGACACACATTTGATTGTCACTGGTAAGGAGAAGACATTAAAAGTCATGAGAGGGCTGGCAAGTGGCGTGGTGGTTAAAGGCGCTGGACTCCCACATGGCCGACCACGGTTCAAGTCTCGGACCTGGTGGCTTGCTTTCCCACTTCCTCTCTCTCTCTCTCTCTCTGTCTCTCTCTGATCAAACTGAAAAATAATAATGATGTAATAATAAATAAAAGTTAAATAAAATAATTCTTTAAAAAAAAAAAAAAGTCATGAGAATGAGTGAATATGTTTAGAGAGGGAAGAGAAGAGGATTGAAGGCCAAACCTTGTGGCATTTTAAAATTAAAAGTTGAGTAGATAATTCTATGATGCATATGGAAATACAGAGAACCTAGAATATCAAAGACTTACTGTAATCCCACAGTAATTAAGATAGTCTGGTATTGGTGCAAGGAAAAACAAAAAGAGAACAGAATACAGAGGTCAAAAAGAGACTCACACATATACAGCCATGATTTACAAGAAAAGTGCTAATAAAATTCAGTGGGAAAATTGATGACCTTTTGTACTATGGCACCAAATTAACTAGATATCCATGTGGGAAAAAATTAACTCTTATTTCTGTTTTAAATTGTGCATAAAATTATCTGAAGATAAAGAGCAAAACATGAAAGTTAAAACAATAAACTGTAGTCTAGAAGAAAACAGGAATATCATCAGGTCTTTGAGCTGAGCAAAGATTTCTAAAACAGCATGAACAGCTAACCCTAAAACAGGACATTAATGAATTTAATCTCACTTAAATTAATACACTTCATTTCATTAATAAATTTGATTTCATCTTTTGTTTAAAACAATACAAATAAAAAAGCAAGTCACAGGGGCTGTACAACGGCGCAGTAGTAAGACATGACACTCTGTGAGGCTGATCCACATAGAGAGGTTTCAGGTTTGCATCCAGAGACCTCCCTTAGTAAAGGGGTAAATGTGGCAGTGACAATCTTGTGAAAGTTCTCTTGTCGTTATTTATTTTTAGAGAGATATTTGCTATAGAGCTCGTGTGCTTGCCAGAGAGACAGAGACAGACAAAAAGCGAGAAATCAACCCCCTGGGGGGATGGCCATGCTGCAATCCCTTCTCCTCCATTCTCCTCTCACAAACACGTGTGCCCAGCATGAGTTTTAAGGTGCTGGGTCCAGGACTCAAATTATGGTCAACTACATGGGAGGCCAGTGACATAACTATATGCCATCTGCTGGTCCTCTTGTTATTTTAAGGTCACTGAAGTAGGAAGCGAGGTCAGAATCTTAAAGTGAAAAAATCACATTGTACCCCACAAGTGGGTACAACTATTATATGTTTATAAGAAAACAAATAAAATGAGAATGGGGAGAAGGGGTTAGAAAATTGAAAAGAAAAGGTATACACTCAGAAAACATGGAAATTTGGACTTAGCTGAACTGTTTTTGCTTCAAGTTAGTACACTGAAGTGAGAGAAGAGCAAAAGAGTCAAGTATTTATAAATGGAATTTGATCACAACGATTAATCATGGAATTTTAGCTAGGTTAAAATAGAGAAAAGAGAAAAATTTGAGGAGCAGTCAAATTTGGAGGGTTCAGTAGAACTGAAGTAATGTTGGAGTCAGGTTACCAGAGGTATTGAGCTAGGAAGATGGGAAGTGATGATTAGAAAATGGGATTCAAGATTACAGATGTGTACACTATTGGTAATGAGATGGTCTTGAGATATGACCATAGGAGTGAGTGACTAAAGTAGATTCAGGGAATTTTGCTAATGCTTTGAAAGAATGAAGGAACAAATATGTTTAGGAATCCAACCTTTCACTCCTTGTTCTCCTTGGAGTCCTTTATCACCTGGAGATCCTGGAGGGCCTGGAGGGCCTGGTTCACATATCTCACCACCTGGGATAAGATAAAGAATAGCAAGCCATTGTGAACTGTCCAGAAGTATCAGAAAATAAAATAATTTAAAAAGCTTGATACGTTAGAAAAGACCTTTTCAGTTATTTCAATGAAGGAATACAACTACCTATACGCAAAAGGAATAATATAATGTTGTTGATAATAAATACTATTTGAAGAGCAAATTTATAATTTTAAAGAATTATTTTATTGAGACCAATAGCTAGTGTAATGGCTATGTCGCTGGACTCCCATGTAGTTGACAACGGTTCGAGTCTCGGACCCGGTGGCTTAAACTCACACTGGGTGCATGTGCATGCATGCCCAAGATCCCGAGAGGAGAATGGAGGAGAAGGGATTGCAGCGTGGCCATCCCCACTGGGGGGCTTATTTCTCACTTTCTGCCTCTCCGTCTCTCTCTGTCTTTCTGGTGAGTGCATGCTCCCTGTAGCAAAAATCTCTGAAAAAAAATCATAATAAGGAAGAATTACTTAACTCTATTTATTTATTTATTTTAATTTGACCAGAGGGACAGAGCAAACAACTGATGGGGGCTGGTGGTCAGAAAGCAAGCTGCCAGGTCTGGGACTTGAACCACAGTTGGCCATGTGGGAGTTCAGTGCCCTTAACCATCACGCCACCTGCCGGTATCTGAAGAGCAAATTTAAACATCAAAGAATCATCAAAAACAAAAGGTAGAGGCAGCGGTAGAATCTGCTGGGTATCAGAAACACAAATATTGACCCCATACTTCAACTAGTTCCTTGACAAATGAAATGAACAAAAAGAACAGAACTTAGAAGAAACACTTACTAGGAGGGATGTGAGGGCCAGGAGGGCCTGGAGGTCCTGGAAGGCCAGGAGGCCCAGGTTGTCCATCCAGTCCAGGAGATCCAGGAATAGAAATTCCAGGTGGACCTTCATCACCTTTCTGGCCCCTTTCTCCAGGAAAACCGGGTGGGCCAGGAGGACCCATAATTGCAGTCCCTAAGATAAGGAAAAGAATGCATTAAAGTGATCAAAATTGTTTCATTTTGCAGACACTACTCTGGTTCTCAATGACCTATTAGGTAATGTTGAGATCTTCCTTAAACATATAATGCTAGTTAAGTTTTTATTTTTTTTCCTAGGAGAATCAACATCTGAAAAAAAAGATGAGAAGTTTCAAATAATGTAAGTAACAGTTTGAATGTAAGAAATAATAATTTTGGGCCAGCTGGTGGCATGGTGGTTAAGACAGCTGGATCCCATATGGCTGCCTATGCAATTTGAGCCCTGGGCCTAGTGGCTTGAAAAACACACTCGATTCATGTGCATGTGTGCCCAAAACTCTGTGAGGAGAATGGAGGAGAAGGGATTGTGGAGTGGCAACTTTCCCAGGGTGTGATCTCTCACTTTTCCTCTCGCTCTGGTGGGCGTACATGACCTATAGCAAATTAAAAAAGAAAGAAAGACTTGAAGGTAGCTTTATTACTTTTGGTAATTATTAATAACTCTCTACTCACTCTCTAGCACTATGATCTTTTAATCTCAGAAATATCAAAAGTCATTAGCAAGAGAATAATAGACATTTCAAAGTTCCCATAAAAATACGGCTTTGATTCTGGATGCTCTTCAATTTCATTTTCCATTCCTGAACAATTAATACACTTTATAGCTACTATAGCTTTAGAATGTTTTCAGAACTGGTAAGGAAAATGTAACCATCTCTGTTCTTTTCTTTAAAACCATCGTCACTGTGCATACAAATTTACTCTTCTAAATGAACTGCTCAGTTTCATTTTTAAAAACTTGTTGGAATTTTGAACATGATTAATTTGAGTATAAAGATTAACCTTTGGCAGAACTGATCATGATAATGATTTCTCACATTGAGTAATAATTAAGCATATTGCTCCATTTATTTAGTAATTTTACATTATTTAATAATATTTTACAAAATCCTGCAAAGAGGTCTTACACATCTTTTGTTGACTTTGTTTGTGGGTTTATTTTATTACTACCATGAATTTTATTACTATTACCATTGCGAACTGGACTTCTTCTCTTAATTGTTGAAGAAGAAGACAGTTATTTAAGTATGATATTGAAATTTGGCCACCTTGCTCACAATCTAAATTCTGGTACTTCATCATTTGATTCTTTTAAGATTTCTGAGTACATAATCATCTGGTCTGTAAATAACTAAAATGTTTTATCCCCATCCTTACATCTCTTCCACTTCTTTTTTTCTTCCACTTCTTTTTTTCTTCCAGACTTAGTACATTGACTAGAATCTCCAGTATAAGGACAAACTATATTAGGGACCCTGAGTACCTTTATCTTATTTCCCACTTGAAAGCTTGAATGTGAATGCTCCCAATACTTTTTGTTTATACAAACTATGATATTTCCTTTACATACTTGATATAGTTGCATTAAGTTAAGGTACTTCTCTTTTAATCCTAATTTGAAGAGTTTTGTTTTTCTTTTTAAAATAAATGGGTATTCTCTTAAGTCAGTTATAGTCATGTTAAATCATCCTTATAATCATAGTGTAAAATCTACTAGGTCATAACATTATATTATTTAATATATATTTCTAGATTGATGTAATACTATTTTATTTAGAATTATTGCCTCTACTAATGTTATCTCCTTGGTGGTTTGGCATCAAAGCTATTAAATTAAATTTCCACTAAAAAACACTCTGAGGTAGGCTAAAGTATAATAATTATTTGTTTTTTTAAAACTTTGTGGAATTGAGCTATAAAACTATTAAACCAATGATTTTCCAGGGAGAGTTTCAACATTTCAGAATCTTCTATGTTAATAGATCTATTTTGGTTTCCTACTTTCTTAGAACTTTAGTAATTTGTTTTCTATTTCATGAGAATTTATGTTTCATCTACAGCTTCAAATATATTTATATAGTTTTATAATTTCCTTGTAATTAAAATGTTAAAATTTTAAATTATGCTAATAATCTCTTTTGCTTTTAAAAAAACATTTATTAATTTATCTATTTATTTATTGTGATTTTGAAGCTGCCAGGTCCAAGACTTGAAACTGCAGTCAGTCATGTGGAAATCCAGTACCTTATCCACCATGCCACCTGCTGGCCCATAACCTCTTTTTCTTGAATAATTTTATTTGTAACTTATCCCATTTTTATCTTGATTATATTTGCCAAATTTTCTTCATATCAAATGATTCTCAAAATATCATTTTATTTTCCCTATTAAAGTATACTAATATTAACTCATTGTCTATTTTATTCATTGTAATTTTTATCTTTATCAAGTTTTTGTCTGCTACTTTGTGCTTGCTTTGTTTTGTGTGTGTGTATATATGTTAAATTTAGCTTGTTTACTTTAAGTTTTTCTAATTTTGTGGCAAATTAAGAGTACTGCCTAGTGGGAACCAGCAGTTAGCGTAATGGCTATGTCGCTGGACTCCCACGTAGTCGACCGTGGCTCACATCCTGGACCCAGTGGCTTAAAACTCACGCCGGGCGCATGTGCGTGCGTGCCCAAGATCCCGAGAGGAGAATGGAGGAGAAGGGATTGCGGCGTGACCATCCCCCCTGGGGGGTGATTTCTCGATTTCTGTCTCTATGTCTCTCTCTGTCTGTCTGGCGAGCACACGCGCCCTATAGCGAAAACCTCTCCCCTCCCCCCCCAAAAAAAGAGTCCTGCCTAGGTTCCCACTGAATTTTGAGATGAGGTGATTTCATTTTTGTCACTTTAATTCACTGTGATCACAGAGTATGACCTGCATATATTTTTTTATTTTAAGAGAGAGATTTTTGCTATAGGGTGTGTGGGCTCACCAGAGACAGAGAGAGACAGAGAGACAAAAAGTGAGAAATCACCCCTCAGGGGGGTAGCCACGCCGCAATCCCTTCACCTCCATTCTCTTCTCAAGATCTTGGGCACATATGCATACATGCCCAGCATGATTTTTTAGGTCACCAGGTCTAGGACTTGAACTGCGGTCGACTACATGGGAGTCCAGTAACGTAAACATTATGCCATCTGCTGGTTCTCCTGCATATAATTTTTTAAAAGATTTTTTTCTGGTCTAATAGAGTTAATTTCTGTAAATATTCCAAATACATTTTTTAAAAAATCATATTCTCTACTGCATAGTTTTCTCTCTCTCTCATCTATATAGCTTGATTGTGTTGCTCAACTTGTCTTTTTTTTCCTTTCTTTTTGCTGTAGAACTGTAGGGACATAAGCACCTGCCAGAGAGAGACATGGCGAAGGGGATATTCAAAGTGAGAAATCACTCCCACAGAGGCAATGGCCACACCGCAATCCCCTCTCCTCCATTCTCTTCTTGGGATTTTGGGCACAAATGCACATGCACCCAGAGTGTTTTCAAGCAACCAGGTCTGAGACTTGAACTGTTGAGTTAGCCACGTGGGATCCAGTGCCTGAATCACCATGCCACCTGCTGGTCCTATATCCTTATTTTTATCTACTTGATATGCTGGGGATTTGTCAATTTATCCCTTGTAGTTCATTAATTTTCACTGTATATATTCAAAGCTATATTGTTAGATGTGTAAAGTTTAATGACATTATAAGAATTATTTATTTAATTAATAACATTTGTTTTTATTATTATTGTTATTTCTTAATTTGACCAGGGAGAGAGAGACAGTGAAAGCAAGAAAGCAAGTTACCAAGTCTGGGACTCAAACCATGGTTGACCATGTGGGAATTCAGTGCTTTTATCCACCACACCACCTGCCAGCCCAAGTTTAATGACTTTCATATCACTTTTATATCACTGTGATATAATTTATCTATTTATCCACATGAAATATTTGCTCCTGTAATGCATTTTGCACTGAACTCTATTTCATACTCTATTAGAATTGCTAAATTAGGGACCAGCAGTTAGCATAATGGCTATGTCGCTGGACTCCCATGTAGCTGACCGCAGTTCGAATCCCGGACCTGGTGTCTTAAACTCAAGCAGAGTGCATGTGCGCGCGTGCCCAAGATCCTGAGAGGAGAATGGAGGAGAAGGGATTGTGGTGTGACCATCCCTCCTGAGGGGTGATTTCTCGCTTTCTGTCTCTCTGTCTCTTTCTGTCTTTCTGGCGAGCGCACGTGCCCTATAGCAAAAACCTCTCCAAAAAAAAATTTTTTTTAAATAAAGAATTGCTAAATTAGTTTTCTTTTTGATAGTATTTCTCTAATATATCTTTTCATTGTGTTATTTTTAAATTTTCTCTATTATTTTGCTTTAGACATGTCTATTGCACACAGTATAAAGATATTTTTTATTTCAATTTTATTTTAGTCATTGTCTTTTCATCGGTGTTTAATTTCTTCACATTCGTTTGAGTTACTGATTTACTGTTAACTTCTTATCATCTTACATTTTAGTTTCTATATACTTGTCTGTTTTGTCCAATTCTAACTTCGACTGCATAGATTTTTGGTAATTTTCTTTTCTTGACTGGCTTGTTAGTCATACATTTTATTCTTATTCTTTTCTAGTGGTTAGTATTAGAATTTTAACCTATGTATTTAAAACTTTTATTTTTTAAAAAATTTATACTTAATAATTTTTTATATTCTGTCCCTCTAACGAGACAAAAAAAAGAAAAATAAAGCTTTATTACTGACTTCCCCTATTCTCTCTGCACCTATATATCCCACGTTAATGTTTATAATTATAGTCCCAGGTTGTTACTTTAAACATCTTTGTTTTCTTCCTTCCTTCTTTTCTTCCCTTTCCTTCCCTTCCCTTCCCTTCCCTTCCCTTCCCTTCCCTTTCCTTTCCTTTCCTTCCTTCCTTCCTTCCTTTTTCCTCCTTCCTTCCTTCCTTCCTTCCTTCCTTCCTTCCTTCCTTCCTTCCTCCCTCCCTCCCTCCCTCCCTCTCTCTCTCTTTCTTTCTTTCTTTCTTTCTTTTTCCCTTCTTTCTTTTTTGTGTTTGCTATAGGGTGTATATGCTCATTAGAGAGACAGAGACAAAGTAAAAAATCAAGCCCTCAGAGGGGATGGCCATGCTACAATCCCTTCTCCAGTCTCCTCTCAGGACTTTGAGCATGCATGTACATGCGCCTAGTGTGATATTCAAGCTGCTGGGACTGTGACTCAAATCATGTAGTCAGCTATGTGGGATCCAGCTGCATTAACCTCCGTGCCACCTGCTAGACCCTGTTTTCTTTCTTCTAAAGATCAACACTTGTTTAGACTTAATATGTTTTATTAAGTTCTTTCTAATGATTGGTTCTTGGATCCTCTTGCTTTACCCCCCTTCATACTGAATTCTTTTCCTTCTTCTCGGAGTAAAATCTCCAATAACTATTTCAGAGAAGGCCTGGAGGTGATAAACTTTCTATGTATCTCATCCAAACCCTAGGATGATGGATTGATATAATATAGAGTCCCAAATTCACAGTTATTCATCCTTACCAATTTGAAAATGTGTTCCAATATGTTTCTCTGATTCTTACTATAATAATTCTGGTGATCCCCCTTTATTCCAGATAGTTTATAAAGAGTGTCTTTTTAATCTCTAAATTTTTTTTTTTTTGGAGAGGTTTTTCGCTATAGGGCGCGTGCGCTCGCCAGACAGACAGAGAGAGACATAGAGACAGAAAGCGAGAAATCACCCCCCCGGGGGGATGGTCACGCCGCAATCCCTTCTCCTCCATTCTCCTCTCGGGATCTTGGGCACGCACGCACACGCACCCGGCGTGAGTTGTAAGCCACCGGGTCCGGGACGCGAACCGCGGTCGACTACGTGGAAGTCCAGAGACATAGCCATTACGCTAACTGCTGGTTCCCTTAATCTCTAAATTCTGAAATGAACTTACAATGTGTCTAGCTATGGGCCTTTGTGTTATTATTATTTTACATTTGCTTAGTGCTTTATCAGCTTTGTCACAGGAATATTTGTGTGTGTGTGTGTGTGTGTGTGTGTTTTAAACTTTAGACCATTTGTTTTTATTACTGCCTATTTGAATTGCCTCATGATGGATTGTGTATATTTTATTCATTTCCTATACATCTTAACTATTTTTTAATACTTCTCAATTTCTTAATTCTCAGTGTATCATGGAAAAATCTCTTATATCAATTTTCCCAACATAGCATGTATTTAGTCCACTATCTTGAGATTAAAAATCTGAAATACATTCTTATTTAGAACATAATGGAGTCCACATTTATTCGGTTTCTCCTTGGACGGATCACCTAGCATCATTCATCTCATCATATTTTTGAATGAAAGGAACCCTAAGTTACTGAATATGTATGTGTGCCAGATTCTTTAGAAAATTTTGTATAAACCCCTACACTATCACCCCATTTCAAAAAATATCCCAAAGAAAAGGGCAGTGTTCAATTTGTGGTCAAATCAGAAATGCTCCACTATACTGTGTATCTTCAAAGGGAATGACATGAAACTTAGTACTGAGCCCTAAGATTTTATTGCTTGGAGATGTGATTTCTAGTTAGATGTTTCTAGAATTCTAAGGGGATAGTGCTGCTTACTATTTTTATAAAGGAAACTGCAAAATTAGGCATTAATAGGGCATCCTCCCCTTCCTTAATAGCATGAAAATTATGATGATTCATCTACTGGATCACAGAATTGTTTGGTATAATTTACTAATTAATAAAAAGTAAAAATGAAATTCTAGGATAAAAGGGTACTATTCATCTGGGCTTTTCTCTCTCTCTTTCTCTCTCTCTGTCTCTTTCTTTTAGTTGTTCATATTCAGGATGATGGTACCTCACTGTTCTTTTTTTTGTATTTTTTTTAAATGAGCTGACATTTTTTCTCTTTTTATAGTACAAGTGAGGAATTTGGTGAGAAAGCTTAGTAAGAGTTGGGAAGGTATCTGTCAATTATAAAGGACTCATGTGTTCTACTGCCATGCTCGCCTTGGAAGTAGTATGATACAATGTATATGTAGATTAGTAAGAAAGCTATAAACACAAGGATGTAAGTATGGTCTCTTTTACCTGGAGGTCCAGGTAGACCAGGTGGACCTTGAATTCCAGGAAATCCTTGCTCTCCTTTTTCTCCAGGCAAACCAGGTAGCCCAATGTTTCCTTTTTCTCCTATAGTTACACCACTCCCAGGTCTAGGAATTACCTTTATTACAAAAGAAACAAAATAAAGGAACTCAGAGTGAGCCGTGTTCTCCTGAAACTAATCTAGTAGTGACATATGATTATAATGCCATCATTTTCAAGAAGTGCTCAGATGTCAAATCATTAAGACTAATACAAAGTTTATAAGTCACATTCTATATCATTCCCATACTTGGACAGATTAAAAAATGTTCAAAACCAGTAAAAATATTACTTACTGCTCTCCAGAGACCTCAGCTTACAAAGCGAGAAGTATTTTTGATATCTCTTCTCATAATTAATTCAATTCAGTTCAATCACCTGAATCTAACAATTCTTTATGAGAAATGTCTCTCCCACTCATCTCCTTCACTTCTGTTGACACAGCTACTATCCTAAACTCACACTTGGTCTAAGAGAAGCATCCTTGAGCTTGTCCCCTTGAATCCAAATCTACTGTTAGAATATGCTTACCCCAAAACCAATTTTCCTGTGTTTACTACTCTACTTAAGGATTCAAAATTGTTCCCTTATTCTCATAACAAGCCATTTTTAACCCTGGACCCTGTCAAGTCACTTCTCCCTTCTGATACTTGCCTTATCTACTTTCATCTACTTTTATTACCAGTAATGAATTTGTGTTAGAGTGGAGTCTGTCTTATTATAATCACTTCATGCAGCTTGCACATTCTGATCTGTGACTTTGCATATTCCTTTCTAAAGATCTGTAATGCCTTCCCCCTTTATCAACCCGTATTTCTTTCTTCCTTCAAGAAAAGAAAACTCATCTCGTCTAGGAAGACTTTATTGATTAAGTCCAACCAACTGATCATTGCCATTTTTTTGTCTTCTTAGAGCCTAGTAGTTATGTATGCTGTAAAGAATTTCATATTAAATAAATATTTAAAAATGCACCTCATAGACCTATAAAGGTAAATAAGAAAGTATAAATCTGAAGTACAAATTAACATCTATTGGCAGAGACTGATATTTTATCCTGCCTCTATTGGATATAAGAAATATTCACAGAAAAGGAAACCAGCAGTCGTGGGATCTAGAATTGGGATAATGGTTCAAAAGGAAAGTAAGCCGTTGACTGGACTCTACTCTGAAAATGTCCATTTCTTCTGATAACTGTAAAAATGTTTATCATCACATTGTATAAAAATATTTTTCAGAGAACTGAAACTCTTCTTTTAAAACAATAGTGGGAAAAAAAGTCCTAAAATCTTCTTTAAGTACTCACTCATTAGATTAAGTAGAGTCCTATGTATTAATATCTGAAACTCACTATTGAGAAAATAATTAAATATTATTAGAATGTCTGCATACAAAATAGGTCACATGCTACTTGAACCATTATGGGTTCAATGCAGTCTAAAGTCAAGAATTTTACCAAATTTCAAAGAAAAACCAACATGTCAAAACAAGGATATTTTATTCTTTATGAGATTGGAAATATATTTGACTTAAATTTCATGGTGAATGCAAACATGACAGAAAATCTATAAACCTCTCAATTATTCTTTTATAGTGTAGTTTCCTACAATTGTTATTAAAGAGCTCCTAGAAAGCACACACTCAGGAAATGAAAGAGGTGTGAATCAGACAATTACAAATTGAGAAATCCTATTAAGACCAAATCTATCTTTACCCTGAGCGCTGCAGGGGAAAGGACCAATCCTCACTTGTCCAAAGGTTTCTTTCAGTGAAACTTTGTAAGCAACACTTGCACCACCTGCTGGTTGCCTTAGAAATAATTTGGCAATCAGGATGAAAAATGACCCAAAGGCCATAATTTGGAACCTCAAGTAATATGCAGGCAGAACAATACACAGACTGTGAATTCAAGACAACTGATGTTTTTAGATGTAAAGACTTTTAAGCAAGTAGAAATTGATAATTGATTTAGAATTTTATGATCTACAAAGAAAAGGTAGTGAATGTAATTAAGGCCCTCAAATAATAACACATTAAGTAATTTAATAAATGAAGACTAGGGAAAAAAAACTTACAAGTCCAGGCGGTCCTATTGGGCCAATGTCCCCTTTTTGGCCCTGTTCGATGCAATTATACAATAGGTTAGTAAAAATTACGTGAAGACATCAATTTCCTCAAGAACATAACAGATCATTAATTTTCATAAAGACCCAGATATCAATAGTAAAATGCCTCCCAATTAGAAATACAGCATGAGGTAATGAATACTGGGCTATGCGTAAGAAGACCAGGAATGTTGTCTTAGATTTATCAGCAATATAATCTTGACCAAATCAATTTTTCTGGCTTACATACAAAAAATGGACCTTTGACCAGACTTCTAAGGTACTTCTAGCTGTAACATTCTTGTATTTTAAGATCCCTATTTTCTAGTAAACTATAAATATTTTTCAAAGATAATGAAAAATGATCCAATAGAATCAGTTAAAGCCATTACATTGTTTACATTTAGCCATGTTTCATCTCATATAAAAGTTAGTAAACAGTATAAATCTAGTGCCATTTCTATTAGTCACAGGTATTTTAGAGGGAGGTGATGGATTTAACTACCATCAGGAACAACGAATAAATTTCCATTGCTTTTGTGAGTTTGTTCTTAGATGGTAATAAAAGAAAAATTCAGGCAAACTGTTATCCTTGACCAGTAACTACAATAGCACAAAGAAAATTACATTTGGCTGTTACTTTACTGGCTAAGTCCAAGGATAGATGTCTCTCAGGCATTTCTATTCTGATTCTAGACTTATTCATAGAAATCTTTCATTTATACACAAACTTCTTTTCAAACTTCTGTTTTGCGACTTTACTACTTAAAAAATCCTGTTCTCTGAGTATTTGCTACCTTCCTTTATTCTAACTGAACCTTTTAGACAAAGTTATAACTTAGATCTAGTTTAGAGATAAATTGCCACTAAAATATGTGCCCTCTGTGTACATTCAAGTTTGTAACACATTTCCCTCCCTACCTGCAAATAATGCTCTTCAGTTTGGTTTTTATACAAAGCAATCAGGGAAACCAGAGGGAATGAAGGACTGGCTATTTTGTGACCTGCTAAAAACAGGGTAATTGTGGGGAACCAGCAGTTAGCGTAATGGCTATGTCGCTGGACTCCCATGTAGTCGATCATGGTTCGTGTCCCGGACCCGGTGGCTTAAAACTCATGTGCGTGCGTGCCCAAGATCCCGAGAGGAGAATGGAGGAGAAGGGATTGCGGCGTGACCATCCCCCCTGGGGGGTGATTTCTCGCTTTCTGTCTCTATGTCTCTCTCTGTCTGTCTGGCGAGTGCACGTGCCCTATAGCGAAAACCTCTCAAAAAAAAAAAAAAACAAAAAAAAAAAAACAGGGTAATAGATTGTTTAAAGTTACTTTGAAAATAGGTAACTAAATATTAAATTACTTCAGTCAGGCTTCATGGACCCAGTGGAAAAAAATGACAAATAATTAGCCAAGTACTATGGACAATAATTACATAAAGAATGAAAATATTTATTGAAGACATTCTAAATTCATAGATTTAGGGCTTTTAACATGAGGACTTCACTAAAATACTGCTAAATCCTCTTTCTAGAAAACAAGCCTTTTACCCATACATGCTCAAAATGAAGGCAGTGACTTTTCATAATAAAAATACTAAAGTTAGGGTCAGCCAGTGTACAGAGGTTATGGTGGCTGGATCCTTCTATGGTCAACTGTGTGGTTGGATTTCAGATGCAGTGGCTTGAAAAACATGCCACACATGTGTGCATGAGTGACCAAAATCCCGAAAGCAGAAATGGAGGAGAAGGGATTGAAGTACGGGAATACTCTGAGGGAGTTTTCTCATTTTCTCTCTCTCTCCCTCCCTGCACATGCATGAACCTCTATCAAAAATTAAAAAGAAAGAAATGTTAAAGTTAAACAATCCTTTATGTATTCCACTACACGGACTTTGATTTAGGGCAATGAAAGAAAATCTAGAGGATGTGGTATTTTTTAAAATGCTAAACTATGGATAAACAAGACATGTTTTGAAAATGAAAGCTAGTTATTTGGAACTTTTTCATTTATGACTCAATTTGGAGAGAAAAGTATTATGTCAACTACACCAAAACCAGTCACTTCAAATATTAAAACTCTTACCTTTTCACCATCCTTTCCTGGCTCACCAGGGTAACCAGGATCACCAGGCAAACCCTTTGAAATATAGAGGACAGAGTGACATTAGTAAAGGTGGTGGAATAAGGACCTCCAAAACTCATCTCCTCTATAGATGAAATTATAAACCTGGCAAAAATGATCAGTCAGAATCGACTTTTTTCAAAACTGTGGAAATTACTAAAAGCTTGCAGGAATCCAAAGAACATTTTTGTTTGCTTGTTTTAAAGGCTGAACCTTGGTAAGAAACAGATCTTTACAGTATTTTAATTTTCTCTTTTCCTTTCATTCCTCCTCAGCTCCACAGTAATCATGCAACAGCCCACAATCAAGGTGAAAACCAGCTAAGTAGAAACTAGAAGTGAAAGAGCAGAAGTGGAGCTCTTTCAGAGAATTGTCATTATTTTTCTGGTGGTTCTCACGTAGATTCCATTTTCAAGGCTGTCTTTACTTGACCTGACTCAGGTTCTCCCAGTGCAAACAGAAAACAGCCTCAACCCTGACTCTCCCATCCCTAGAGAATTTGATGAAAACAATCAAAGATAATTGTTGAATATTGCTGCTATCTGAATAAGGACAAAGACTTTTTTTTTTTTTTTTTTTTTTTTTTTTTTTACAAAAGAAGCCAGGAATGGAAGCCTTGCATTTATCTCTTGTTACTTTATATGTTTAAGCATTAGAGCTTGTAAGTTTGGGCATTACTTGTTTGATAAAAATCATCTTGAAAGCAATTCATCTGATTTTAATACTTTTAACTTCCTGTCTCATTAAGAGTTATTTCTTTCCTTCGGAATGGCCTACAAATTTCATCAAACTTTCTGTCTTAAAATCCTTTTTTTTCCCTTTTCTTTTTGAAGATAGGGTCTTGTATTGTTATCCTCTTCCCTCAGTCTCCCAAGTTGCTGGTATTACAGGTACACGCCACCACATCTGGCCTTTATGTTGGACTGGGAATTAAACCTGGGCCTCCCATGTGGTGCCAGCCTGTGGAGCAGCAGTATCTTAGCAGGACATGTGACTGCAGCTGTCCTAAAAGCCTCTATTAATGCCTGCTATGGATACTCTTGATATTGAATTTGCTTGAAATATTGGGTCATCGGAAAAGTCACGATGCATTTTTGCATAGAAAAAAAAGAAAAATACACCATGACTTTTCTGACAATCCAACAGAATTCCTATGTTGGGCAAGTCAATGGTATGGTACTTAAGTTGTCTTTACTCCACGTGGCCAACTATGTGGTTTGAGTCTTGGGCCTTGTGGTTTAAAAACAAAGAAGAAATGGAGGAGAAGAACTCATGCTCCATGGGGAATGCTTTCTCAAGTCTCTCTTTCTCTCTCTCTCTCCTGAGTACAAGTGCTTCTGGCAATTTAGAAAAGAAAATAATAACATCCCTATGTTCGCATTTTTATTTTATTCACCTGTCAAAGCTTTTACTGAAAAAGCAGGTTCACACACACAAAACTGTTAATGTGTTTATAAAAGTTTTATTCGTAATGACCAAAAAGCAGAAACAATCAAAATTTATTTCAGTGGGTAAATAGATTAATGCAACATGGCATACTCACATAATCAAATACTACTCAATAATGAAAAGGAATGAACTACTGGGGCCAGAAGATGGCATAATGCTAAAGGCACTGGACTTCCATGTGGTTGAGCACAATTCAAGTCCTGGACTTGGAGGCTTGAAACTCATGCCAGGCACATGTGTGTCCATGCCGAAAATCCCAAGAGGAGAAAGGAGGGGAAGGGACTATAGCATGGCCATCTCCCTTCCCCTACCGAGGAGGGAGGTAATTTCTCACTTTTTCTTTCTGTCTCTCTGGCAAGTATGTACACTCTATAGCAAAAATCACTCTCTGTCAGAAAAAGAATGAACTACTAATATATAGTAAAATGAATTCTGCTATATGAAAGATTCTTGATTCAAAAGACTACATGCAATATGATTTCATTATATAACATTCTAGAATAGGAAAAACTGTAAGGATGGAGAACACATCAGTTATTACCACGACCTTAGGGTGAGGGATTACTGGAGGGGATTAACTGCAAAATCGATAATAAACTTTGAAGAGTGATAGAACTGCTCAATTATGATGATGGCTACAGAAGTGTATATGCTTGTCAAAACATAAAACTAGACACTAAAAGTGTTTTATTTTACATGTGTAAATTGTATTAAAATTATAACTTCAAATTCTGACTTAGGAAATAAAGGAACCTCAACTTTATATTCAAAAGAGAAAGAAAGAATGACTGCTTTTCACTTAAACTATTTTGCAAATACTAGACACTGTGCCAGCCTGCTTCTCTACTACTACATATAAATGTTGCCAGTTTCTTAAGGAAAACAGCTTAAGCTACTCACTGGAATTCCTGGTTGGCCATTCTCTCCATCTTTGCCTGGTTTACCCTACAGGACACAAAGAAACAACGGGCAAGGATATAAATTAGTTAGCTAGGAAGTGTAAAGTTAAATAATATAACACACTATATGCCTGCATTGGACTTCACTAAGTAGATTTTTAAGACTTTAATATTATAATAAATAGTAAACATGCCAGTACTGATATTTTAATGTTAAAAAATTAAGATTTAGGAGGTAAGAATAAAATCATATACACAAATATTTAGAAAATTTTGCAATTAGTTGTCATAACACTTACTCTTTTGCCTGGTTCTCCTTGCTCACCCTTCTCACCTTTAACACCACCTGGAGGACCCTGTAAACATAGTAGTTTCACACTGGCTCATGGGATACTGTGTATCAACTACCAATTTATACTGAATGACATTAAACAATTTTAAGTTACTTACGGGAGGACCACATATCCCTGGAGTTCCAGGAGGCCCTCGTTCACCAGGAACACCCTATGCAGTAATAAGAAAAAGGTAGGCGCTGTTAATAGTAGACTATGAATATCATTCTAACTCCTAGAGCTAGCCAGGAATACCTTGAACAAGCTAATTGTAAACTCATGTAGTATAATCAAAGACAATAGGCTGTTTCTAGTTCAAAGATGAAATCTGCAAGGCAAAAGAACCTAGAGCCATCTCTGCTCGCTTTGGTTAATTTCCATGCTAGATCCATATGGAAGATCATGGCTTCAGTTTCCTGGTCAATCCCTATATGCCAAGGTCACAGGCACATGACCCCAGATGGAGTAGTGGATGGGATTGTGGTGAAACCCTGTTCAAGGTGGTCATCCTACTCTTTCTTTTCTTCTCTCTCTCTCTCTTATTATCACTAAATAAATAAACTTTTACAAGTAGTTCAAAGAACAATGGAATTAAAATATTAGTTCATGTTGGTACAAAAAATTTTTGGAATCCATGCAGATTGTTCATAATACTATATTTCTCATGAACTTTTTTTAAGATCCCTCACACATTTTGGCAGAGAATTAAATGACCCAATCCACACAGATGGTAGTTTCAATACAATTTTTCCTTTATTCTTAAGTTTCTTGTAAGCATTACAGAAAAGCAAAAATGCACACACCCCATTTGTTTAAGACTGGGCCAGTATGCCATAAAAAGCATTTGAGGGCCATAAAGTGGCATGGTGTTTAAGGTGCTGGATCCCCACATGGCTGACCATGGTTTGAGTCCTCAATCTCGCTGCTTGAAAATCATGGTAGGTACATGTGCATACATGCCCAATATCCCAGGAGGAGAATGGCAGAAACAGGACTGTGATGTGGCCACCTCCCCAGAGAATGATTTTTCACTTTCCCTCTCTCTGTCCCTCTCTTGTCTTTCTCTGGCAAGTGCATGTACCCTATGGCAAAAATCTAAAAAAATAAATAAATAAATTACATTCGGTCCCCTCATCAACTCTAATAGAAGCTAGCTATCAGCTACTTCTAAACCCGACAAAGATTTATAGATACCATTATCTTCCTCTTTGCATATCAGTGAAGAAGACAGTCATCTAAGACAATGACAATCTATTTTATCATGACCTAATTTTATGCATAAATGTATTATTCAAATAGCCCTAAATCGAAAGAATCCAAATGTCTAACAATTGATGAATAAGTAAACAAAATGAGGACTATCCACATTTGATGAATAAGTAAACAAAATGAGGACTATCCACATTTGGATATCCACATAATGCACTATTACTCAGTCATCAAAAGGAAAGAAATATTGATGCATACTACAAAATAATTGAAGTAGACACAATTATGCTAAGTGAAAGAAGTCAAGGGCCAGCCTCATAGTCTAGCGGTTAATGAAGTCAGATCTGACATGGCCAATCACGTTTCAAATCCCAGCCCCAGTCACTTGAAAAATATGTTGGATGCATGTGTGTGCGTGCCTAAAATACTGATAGGATATAGAAAAGGAGAAGGGAGTGTAGCATGACCATGCCCCATTGGGAAGGTTCTTTCTCCCTTCCCCTCCCTCTTTCTGGTGAGCACATGTACCATCTGGAAATTAAACAGTAAGTCAGACATAGAAGATGACATATTATATATTACATTTTCCCAGAATAGAGAAATAATACAGAGATATTAGTGGGTGCCTAAGAATGAAGAGTTTGCAGAGAATTAGGGAGTGACAGTTAATAGATATGATATTTGGTGGGAGAGGGGTTGTTAGGAAGTTTTAAAAATTGGATTGTGGTGATGATTTCACTACCTTCTGAATATTCTAAAGAAAACTGAATCTTACACATTAAATGGGAGAATTGTACAATATGTACATTGTCTCTCAGTAATGTTCTTTTTTATCTTATTTTATTTCAAGTTCTTTTCTACATTCAATGACATCATTTAGTTTGCAAAGTGAATATTCCAATATGTTTACATTTTTCCCAGTCCAGTTGATAATAAAGTTATCTTCCCATTTCTTTGACTCATTAATGCTTCGCCTCTCCAATTTTCTTCTTATTGTCCTTCCTCAGACTCTATTCCTTCACCCATGCTTTGTAAAAATTTAGTTTTCCCAAATCTTTATATTTAAAAAAATCCTCATATATAACCATATTTCAGCTTTTAACACATTGTAATGGGATGCCAGTTCCATAGCATAGATCTTTTAGGTTTTTTTATTTTATAGTTTTCCAGCTTTATTGTAGTATAATTGAGAAATAAAAGGTAAATAATAGGTGTTTTGATAAACATACACATTGGAAAATGACGATCATAATAAAGCTAATTAACACACATAGCATCACTTTTATTGATTTTCTACCTACTCACCTGATCTCCTTTCTGAAACTCTACATCAATTGGTCTTTTCTGTTCACTGATCTGCCCAGGTGGCCCAGGAGGGCCCTGAAGACCTTGCTCACCCTGTTTGCAAGATAAAGTAAGACTGATATTTCATAATGTTCCACAGATAATAATGTAACATGTATGCTTAGTCATTTGCAAGAAGTAAGAGAAGGAAAGACTATTCAAATGACTATGAAAGGAGAACAAGAAAGGTTGAATAACCATCTCTTTTTCTTTACTCACCTTTTCACCCTTGGGTCCCTGGAAATTTAAGCCCATATTCCCCTGAAGAGAGAGTACTCAGTTTAAAATCTCATTGAGAATAAGAAAAAGAATCTACACCAAATACAAGATGTAAAGAAGAAAGGAAATTACCTTTGGTCCTGGAAGTCCTGGTGGACCAGGGGGCCCCTAAGAGTAGAAGAAAGAAAGGGGAAAAAAAGTTACATTAATTAGTTTATTTAAACAATTATTTGATTCATAAAAATGGAGAACTGAGAGTCCTTCAAAATAATATTTTCCTGTCTTTTTTCTCATTTATTTTTAATCAAAGACACACATTTAAATTGATTAAAACAAACTAGATGGGGGCCTGGCAGGTGGCATGGTGGTTAAAGCTCTGGATTCCCATATGGTTGAACATGGTTCAAGACCTAGACCCAGTGGCTGGAAAATTATACGAGGTGTGTGTGTATGTGTGCCTAAGATCCCAAGGGGAGATTGGAGGAGATGGGATTGTGGCATATCCATCCTTCCTGGGGGGGGGGTATTTCTCACTTTCCCTTTTTCTGTCTCTCTCCAGCGAGTACACATGCCTATGGTAAAAACCTTTAAAAAAGAAAAAAAGAAAACTGGATGAATGTGAAGACTTCTGGTGACAGAATGGGTGTGGGCAGGGAAAGAAAGTTAGGATGGATAGTGGTAGAAAGGTAGGGTGTTGGGAACCAGCAGTTAGTGTAATGGCTATGTCGCTGGACTCCCATGTAGTCGACCGTGGTTCACGTCCCAGACCCGGTGGCTTAAAACTCACGCCGGGCGCGTGTGCGTGCATGCCCAAGATCCCGAGAGGAGAATGGAGGAGAAGGGATTGCGGCGTGACCATCCCCCCTGGGGAGTGATTTCTCGCTTTCTGTCTCTATGTCTCTCTCTGTCTGTCTGGCGAGCGCACGTGCCCTATAGCGAAAAACCTCTCAAAAAAAAAAAAAAAAAAAAAAAAGAAAGGTAGGGTGTGTGCTAAAAAAAATCAATAAAAAAGTGAAATTTAACAAATATCAAACTTCTCATATCAGAATTATGGGTAAGTTGAGGTACACCAAAGCAACTAATACTAATACTTTAGTTCTAGTAAAACATGTTTACTGTATAAATGAAGTTTTAATTTTATGACTTCTGACCTCATGTATTTGAGAATGTCTCAAGATGTGAAAAAATTAACTAGGTATTTGTCTTCTCAAGTATATTGTCCCTTAATTTCATTGGACCTATTTATTTATAGCTGTACCTTGATGGCATTTCTACGATTTTCCTTCTCCTGATGAATCAGGGTTAATTGAAGGAGCATTCAAAAGTGTAGAGTGACTTGTTAAGTAGCCACAGGGGTTAAGAAAATTCAAGGGGTTAAGAAAATTCAAGGTGAAAAAACATCCCCAGGGTACACCAATGTTATAACAGTAGAGTTGGAAAAAAGTGCCATAGTCAGAGTCTCATGCTTTGTAGATCTACAAAACAACAAACTAAACAAAAAGGTTTTCTAAACCCTTCCTCCCTAAGAGTTCCAGGAAAGCAGAAATAATGATTTTTTCCTATAGAGTCTTTTAGTATTTATCAAATGTTATTTCCTTCATTCAAGAGTAGAAGACCAATTGTCACAAACAAAACATGTACAATCTATAAAGGTATAATAAAAATCGTCACTTAAACATATGGTAGATAAGAGATAGAGTGGCACATGAGAAATTACTTTGACTGAAATACAATTTTCTTGCCCTTTTAAGAGGGCAACAGCAAAGCTCTCTGTCCAAAACATGACTTGAATGAAATCTAAGTGTTTAAGGGATAAAAATACTTAGAATTCATTAAGGGGGAAAAATTAGAGGTATTAAAAAGGTGGTTGCACATTCAGAGTCTTCAGTTTTTGCTTCTTGAGTTGGCCCTGTGGTCTAGTGGTTAAGGGAGCCAATCTTGCATGGTTGACCATATGGTATTGGTTAGAGTCACAGCCTCAGCAGCTTGAAAAACACGCTGGACCATGTGTGGTGCATGCCCAAAATCCCAATGGGATGGAGATATGGAGAAGGGATTGCCATGTGATCACTCCCCATTGAGGGTACTTTCTCACTCTCCCTCTCTCTCTGTTTCTCTCTGGCAAGTATACATGCTCTCTGGCAATATAAAAGTAATAATATTAATTTTCATGAAAGAAATCAGAAAGAAAAGGAGAAATGAAATTATAGAAGCAAGCTTACCATCAAACCTGGTGGTCCTGGGGGACCAATTGGCCCTGGTAGACCAATGGGACCGGCTGGGCCCTGTTATAAAGGGAATAAAAAGAAAAAATGAAAACAAAACAAAAACAAAAGCAAAACAAACAAAAACAAAAACAAAGTCTATCCCCTTTGCTGTAACTTACAAAGAGCTAAAGGGATAAAATTTAAACTTAAGTTGTAACTAGAATTCTGTTCTGTAATTCTTTAGGATTATAAGTAGAATGTAAAGATATATAAGAAAGAAGGATTAAGTAACTGTAAAGAAATTCAGCTAAACAGAATGCACAAAGCCTTCCAAAAGTTTATGTCTTAAAATGGTAGATAACGAATGTAAGACAAGCACACAATAGGAAAATTTATAAAATGAAATGACAAAGGTGGGCATAGTGGGGCTTTTATATTATAAATGAGAAGGGATCTTTCCAACTTGGGCTGGGCAGAATGGCTCTTGTAAAGAAAGGTTGCAAGAAGAAAAAGGGTGATTCTACCATCAATCAGGTGGTGACCAGAGGATACACCATCAGCATTCACAAGTGCATCCATGGCATGGGCTTCAAGAAACATACCCCTCAGACACTAAGAGAGATCTGGAAATGTGACATAAAGGAGATGTGGACTCCAGATGTGTACATTGATACCAGGTTCAACAAAGCTATCTGGACAAATGAATAAGGATAGTTCCATACCATATCTATGTACAGTTGTACAGAAAATGTAATGAGGATGAAAATTCACCCAACAAGATCTACATTCTGGTGATCTATGTACCTGTTACCACTCTCAAAAATCTACAGGCAGTCAATGTGGATGAGAGCTAACTGCTGATTTTCAAATAGTTAAAAAACTGAAAAAAAAAGAAATTATAAGGGAAAGGCTGCTATCTTTAAGGTTGTTTCTCTAATTTTAAAATAAATAAGATCAAAAATAAAGAGGGAAACTAGAATATCTGGGATAAATGATAAGGGAAGATGAAAGTGTTACAGAATTTGGCATCTTGAGAGAAAACTTGCCTACCCTGCAGTCCAGCAATTCTATACTTAGGTTTAAATACTAAATTGTTCCGTAATGAAACAAATTGTAGTATGCTTTCAAATGGAAAGTTATACAAAAGTGAAATTGAGTAAACAGCAGTCATGTACAATAATATAAATCAATCTTAAATATCAAGTTGGAAAAACAAGTTGCAGAAACATATGTATTACATTATTTTTATAAAGCAAAATTAACCATTATATTGTTTAGAGCTATATCTACCTAATAAAACTATTTTTAAGGAACAGTGAAAAATTAAAATGGTAGTTCTAGCTTGAGAATACAAAAGGATCTGACTGGCAAGGAACATACAGGTTGGTTCAAAATTATTTCTAATGTATCTACATCTTCAGTGTCATATTGGATTCACAGGTGTTCATTTTTATTATTATGCTTCACAACGTACATATATTTTGTAGCTATTCTATTATTTTCAAATATTACATGATAATAATTTATAAAATAAATTAAAGGGCAAAATTGAGCTAACATAAAAGAATATGGATGGGTGATGACTGCTAAGGACTGAGAAGGTAAATGAGAAAATGCCCAAACATTTGAATCATCATTATCAAATACCAGAAAATATTGATTTTTATTTCTGTCAAGGGAATAAATTCTCATTAAATATAAACCCCAAGGAATTGACCTCCTACTGTATAAGTACTCAGAAGTCATTGCTGTTTCTATGCATGTTATCTGTAAGCTAAAACAATTTTTTTCTTAAAATTCATTTGATGTTCACTGTGCATGCATTGTATTCTGTCAGCCTTCAAAATATGTTCATATGTTATGCATAGTTGATAGTATTAGAATGACATCGTTTAATAGTTTAAATGAAAAACCAGTGATTTTTCTTTTTTTTATCTTATTTTATTTTATACATTCAATCACTATACATCACATGGCTTGCAAAGTGAATTTACCCAACATGAAATACACTTCAAACCAGTCCAGTTGAGGATACTATGCATGTTATCATCAACTGGTAATAAACCATTTCTATGTCCCAAAAATGTCTTACCTCTCTATTTTTCTCCCTAATTTCCTTTCCTATGCTCTTCCCTTTTCCCACCGTCCTTCCACACTATCTTCAGTGTTCATAACTATTTTCAATGCTTTTATGTCCTCCAGTTTTTCAATCTCTACCATAGAGTGTGGACACTTGGCATATGTTAAGTGGAGACATACAATGTCTCTCTTTCATAGCCTGGCTTACTTCACTCAGCAATAAATCTTCCATATTTGTCCACTTTCTATCCAATGCCAGGAATGCCAGGGTCTTGTTTGTTTGTTTGTTTGTTTTTAATGGCTGAACAGCATTCCATAGAGTATACGTGCCACACTTTTTTAATTCATTCATCTGTTTGTGGACATTTGGGTTGGTTCTATGTCTTAGCAATCATGAACAATGTCACAATATATGCAGATACACACACACTTTTCCAAATGAGTGTTTTCCTGTCCTTTGGGTAGATACCCAGGAGTGGGATTGCTGGATCATATGGTAGTTCTATTTATAGGTCTTTGAGGAACCTCCATATTGTTTTCCACAGTGGCTGGACCAATTTTCACTTCCACCAACAGTGTAGGAGAGTTTCCCTTTCACCTCATCCCCACCAATACTTACAATTTTTAGTATTTTTAATCTTTACCATTCTGACAGGCGTTAGGTGGTATCTCATTGTGGTTTTGATCTGCATCTCCCTTATGATGAGGGATGTTCAGCATTTTTCATATGCATAGGAAAAGCATATGGTTTTTCTTCTTAATTAGACTATTTACAGTGGCCCCTACTGCTCCCCACAATACAAGTATAAAAATGTAGAATTTTTTTTACATTTAAAAAATTATATATAGAATCTTATTTCTGCTGCCAACCCCCCAGTTAAAGACTTCCATGAAAACTGAACGGGAAGGTTAAAAAAACAAAGCAGTTTATTAAAATTAATTCCTGGACCAGATTGCCTTTATTTTCAGGTAGAAGGTGCATACAGTGTCTAGCAAACTTGGAAAGGTAATTTCTGTGACTCAAACAGAGGATACTAAAGATTGAAGAGTTGTGATCCTGTGATGTAATACCTACAACAAAGAAGATCTCTGTATGCTTACTTGTATTCCAGGAGGACCTGGATATCCCGGATTACCCTTTGGTCCTGGGAGTGATGACATAATTATACTTCCTGGCTCTCCCTAAAAGAAACAATCAATAAAAATTCTAAGTAAATATTATTATACATGAAAACGGGTAAGTACATAAAAAATTATCTGAGGGGCAAACAGATAGCATAGTGGTTACGTTGCTAGACTCCCATATGGCCGACTGTTGTTCAAGTCCCGGATCCAGTGGCTTAAAAATCATGCTGGGCACAAGTGCATATGTGCATGTCCAAGATCCCAGGAGAAGAATCGAGAAGAGGGGATTGCAACACAGCCATTATCCTTGGGGGCGTGATTTCTTACTTTCCCTCTCACAGTCTCTGTCTCTTTTGTAAGTGCACGTACCCTATGGCAAAAACCTCTTAAAAATGATCTGAGAGGGACCAGCAGTTGGCATAATGGCTATGTCTCTGGACTCCCATGTAGTCGACCATGGTTCGAGTCCCAGACCTGGTGGCTTAACTCATGCCAGACATGTGTGCGTGCGTGCCCAAGATCCTGAGAGGAGAATAGAGGAGAAGGGATTGTGGCATGGCCATCTCCCCTGAGGGGTGATTTCTCGATTTCTGTCTCTCTGTCTCTCTCTGTCTTTCTGGTGAGTGCACGTGCCCTATAGCAAAAACCTCTCAAAAAAAAAACAAAACAAGATGAGGTTGTGAATGTAGGAAGGGAACAGAACAAGCAGGTCTTACAAGCCATAGAAAAGAATGTGGACTTTATCTTAGATACATAGTAGGAAACCTTTGAAAGTTTATAAGCGAGGAGATTAAATTATTGATATATTTTAAAAGATTATTTTGGGGGGGCAAATGGAGTAGGAGCTAAGGCTAGACTCCCACATGGCTGATAGTTTGAGAAATCAACCCGGCGGCTTGAAAATCATGTAGGTTGCATGTTTATGAGTGTCCAAAATCCCAAGAGGAGAAGGGACCGTGGCATGGCCATCACCCCTGGGAGGATTTCTCACTCAATCTCTCTGTCGTCTCTCCAATGAGAGCATTTGCTCTATGGCAAAAACTTAAATATAAAAAAGATTGTTTTTGGTTGCTGTGTAGAGCATAAATCAGTCTGCAAGATGGGGGATAGTAGGGAAAAAAGATATAGTTAAGAGGCAATTTCATTAGTATAGATGAGACATTATGGTTCACGTGGTGACAGTGGAGATGGAGAAGAATGAATGAATTTAAGGTAGCTTTTATAGGCAAATTGAATAAAGTGATGTAATACAAAGAGGAGGTATGTCAAGGAGCACAAGATGTAAATACTAATTCTCAAGATTTGAGTTCATGTTAAAGTGTACATAACACATATAATAACATGAATTTTAGATGTGGGTAGCCAGATGGAGGAGCAAGTTTACTTCAGGGGAAAGATTAACTTGGAACATGTTAATTTGAATGTCTGGAAGATATTTGAGTAAAAATATCCAATGGGAAGTTGAATACATTCATCTAACTCAGAAGAAAGTTTGATCTTAAGATGTATGTGCAGCTATTCAACGACTAGATAGTAATCAATACTAGGGGCATTAACAATATTGCTGGGCATAGAAAATAAAATGGGATTAGGATTGTGTCCTGATACTTGCTGGATAGAACAGAATGAGGTTGCATAGAAAACTACAGAATAACCAGAGATGCAAGAGAAAAGCCAGGAAAGGGTAGAAGTCAGGGGAAAAGAGAACTTCTAGAGAGAGCAGGCAGGAAGTCAACGTATCAAGGTATAATAATATAAGGACAGAAGGTATAAAAAAACAAACTCGAGTCTGATACACACATTTTCAAGTGCATCAACACACAGAAGGTATTTAAAGCCATGGGAAAAGAGGAGACTACTTAAAGAGAACTTATATAAACATATACCTGCTTAAATCATTATCCTGTTGAAGTTGCAGGATTTCTAAATAGTTCATTCAAAATGTTTACCTTCTCAGAATGAGATACTTACCTTCATACCTGGGATCCCAGGAGGTCCCTAATATTTAAAAGGGGGAAAAAAGGATAAATCACTTTATTTATATGAGACAGGAACAAGCAAAAGAACACAAAGCTTTCTACATAGAGTAGATACTAAATAGACTGCTGTAGGGTCATTTCTGGGTACGATATATCTTAGGATACTTGGAGATAACATTTATACAATCCTTGCTTTTGCCTAGCAGAGAGCTGTATTACTAACTTCTTTTTTATATGTCCTTCTTTTATTGACTACTTTAAAATGTATTACTTTGTCCCACATGAACACACTGAGGTCATTCTCTACACTTCTGTTTCTTCTATTAATGCTTATATTCATTATAATCCCAAGTTTTATAACTTACTGGAGGACCCTGTAAACCAGGGAAACCGGGACTGCCTGGAAATCCACGTTCTCCCTAAAAAAGAGTCACAAATAAAGAGCATAAAAGAACAAGAAACAAAGAATAACTATACTTTATATACTTTCTGTAAACCATTTTGAAACATGCCAGATTGTCAAAAATTCATTAGCTTTCACTTTCCAATTATTTTATTACCAACTATCCATGTCAATTTAGTCTTCTAAGATACCTTTATCCCTACACATCCATCCTAATCATAAATAAATAAAGAAAAAATTTCTACCCCAGTCATTTTCTTCTGACAAATCCATTTGAGACAATCATACCACAGATTCCTGACCATCATCACATTTAATAGTTAATGATTTGCCCCAATATCCTGCCCATGTGTTATAGAGATTCTTATTTTAACTGCTCTATTCATTTTTCTTTCATTGTAAATTATTTCACATTATTTTTGTAAAAAAGAAAAGATGGCAAGAAAGAAGGCCATTAATATCACCAAGAGGATAATAATAGTAATAGTTCTAGCAATTGCAGGACATTATGTTTTCTAGGTACCCGATTTTTCTCACTCACTATTATAAAGTACTAATATGAATGTTTGGTTTAGAAAACAAAAGCTAAAATGCTATAGAAGAACTCCCAATGCAACTTCCTTTTAAATACCTATATGCCATCGTAATCCTCAAAACAATCTGTCAGAAGATTTAAAAGAGTAAAACTACTAGAGCTGTGTGACTTTGAGATATTGGCCAATACTCCTCTCTCCACCACTTTTTAAACATGGATAAACTAGGTTCAGAAAGAAAATGGCGTGTACTTCCAGTTTAAATGACAGGAAAAAAAAGAACCCACACATTGTTGCTTCAACTCTAGAGTTCATTTTTTTACTTACATAATAATATACAAAAACCATTTAATGTGAAAGCATGCCTAATTAATGTACTTAATTTGTTTAAAATGTGTTGCTCATAAAATTGGAGGCCTAAAACACAAATTAATCATTAGATTTGCTAAGGTGCTGCTTTATAAATAGGAAAACAAAAGATCCCTTTAATTATGGAGCATATTATACTGATTATAGATACACTTGAACTTCAAATTTAAAACTTTGACTAGCAATTTGTTGCTAAAAGCATGTTGGCAACACAAATAAACAGAATAGGCAAAAGAATTTAGTCCACTTTCACATGTAATATGGCATGCAAACTAACTCCACATTGTTATAGAGATGCCCCAGTTGAGAGGAACAGAAGTAAACCTCACAAATACAAAACTGTTTTAAATTATTTATTATTATTATTATTATTATTATTATTAAGGGTCACACTGACCTGGAGAAATGTTGGAAATAAAAATCACTATATTGCCTTTAAGTACATATCAGTAATTATCAGAAACTATGGCCATCATAATGTAAACTAGTTTCTTAAAGTTATTTTAAATATATACCCTAATATAAATTCTGAGGCATGCCATTACTTAGAAATATCTAGGGTATTTGATGCATACCTTCATAGACTATTATGTGTAAAATGGAAAATGCCAAAAAGTATATACAGAGAATAATGATATTGGGTTGTCAGAAAATTCATGATTCATTTTAGCATAGAAAAATATATCATGGACTTCTATCTCCAAACCCCTGGCCTAAGGGACACTGAGGCAGGGCCTCCAGCCCCTGCTGCAGCCCTGGCATCCCCAAGCCCAGAGACCTCTATCACTGTCAGCCAGACACCTGAATAGAATACTTGTCTTCAGACAACATTGCTAAACACAACAGGAGAGAGACTTCGGCAGTCTTCGGCCCACAGCAAAAGGGAAACACACTTGCTGCTAGTCGAAGAAACATTCTCCTAAAAGATATTCCAAAGGGAATACATCTCCCAGTGGCTAGAAGTAGAAGAAGAGCCTCAGGTCTGAATAAACCAGGAAG